>VZQC01000119.1:1081630-1213141 GCA_009823505.1 Rhizomys pruinosus | reverse complement strand
GATGGCCTGGCGGTTAAGAGCGCCGACCGCTCTTGCAGAGGACCTGGGTTCGATCCCCAGCACCCACATGGCGGCCGAAAGCCGTCTGAAACTCCAATTCCAGGAGAGCTCCAGTTCCAGGGGAGTCCGAGACCCTCTTCTGACTTCCACGGCGTTGCACGACACGGGTGCACAGACCTGCATGCAGACAGTACATTCATACACATACAGAAATAAATAAAATTAAATAAAAAAAAAGAAAAAAAATAAATAAAATTAAAAAAAGCTTCTTCATAATTCCATGTTATGTTCCATTATTGTCAGGAAGTCAAAGCAAGTATCACATCTATAGTCTTGACCAGAAAGGGAATAGATGCATAGATAGGTTCTGGCTTGTACTCAGCTATTTTTCTCCTTTTATAAAACTGTTCAAGAACCTCTGCTTAAAGAATGGTGATGCCTACTATGGAATAGGTTTTTCTCAATCAATTACCAGTCAGGCAACCCTCTACAGACATGCCCATAGGCCCATCTGATCAAGATAGTGTCTCACTAAAACTTTCTTCTTAGCTGATTCTAGGTGATATCAAGTTGACTGCTAAAATTAACCAGCACAATCCACCCTTTGTTGATTTGACATACAAATATCATGGTAAGCCATAACTCTCTACTCATTGTCTCCAAAGTCTCATGTTAATATCACATTATAAAATACAGTCCAAGACCTTTAATCCACACACCTTTAATCCCAGCACTCTGGAGGCAGAGACAGTTAGATCTCTGTGAGATGGAGTCCAGCCTGGTCTACATAGCTAGATCCAGCCCACCTGTAGCTACAGGGAGTCCTGGTCTCAAAAACACTAAACCAAACAAAGAAATACATTTAAAAATTCAGCCTGATTCCAAAACATCCCCAAAGTCTTCAAATCTTCGAACACATCAATAGTCAAAATTTCTTTAAAAGTCTAAACTGTATTCCAAGCAAATGGTGCCAAAAAGCAAGCAGGAGTTGCTATTTTAAATTCAGACAAAATAGACTTTTAATGTAAAACTAATCAGAGACAAAAGAGACATTACATCCTTATCAAAGGAACAATTAACCATGAAGAACTCACAATAATAAATGTTTATGCACCAAACTCTGGTGCACTGAACTTTATTAACAGAATTCTGCGGGACCTCAAGACAGAGATTAATCCCAGCACAATAATACAAGAACTTCAATACCTCACTGAGCCCCTTGGATAGATCAACCAGACAAAAAATAAACAGAGAGACATGGGAACTGAATACAATATACCAAATGGACATCACAGACATTTACAGAATATTCCACCCAAACACCTGAGAATATACTTTCTACTCAGCAGCTCAAGGCACATTCTCCAAAATCAAATACATACTGGACACAAAAGAAAGCTCAACAAACAGAAAAAGACAGAAATTATTTTATGCATTCTATGAGACCACAGTGCAATAAAGCTCAATATGAACACCAGAATAAGCCCTACTAGCTACAAGAACACGTGGAGATTAAACACAATCTTGAATAATGAATGAGTCAGGGAAGAAATAATGAATGAAATAAAAGTATTCATGGAAAAATGAAAAAGACTATACAACACAACAAAACCTATGGAATATATTAAAAGCAATCCTAAGAGGGAAATTTATAGCCCTAAGTGTCCAATTAAAAAAAAAACAGAAAGGGATAAAATAAACAATCTAACACTGCAGATAAAAACACTTGAGAGACAACAACAAATTAACCCTAAACCCAAAAGACATGAAGAAATAACAAAAATCAGAGCAGAAATCAATGAAATAGGAACAAAGAAAACAATAAAATGAATCAATGAATCCAAAAGCTGGTTCTTTGAAAAGATAAACAAAATAGACAGACCTCTAGCCCAGTTAATGAAAGGAAAGAGCAACTCCAAATCATTTATGATAAACATCACAACAAAGAAAAGATCCAGTCATATGAGAATACTTCAAAAAAATCTATAGTCTACGAAATTTGAAAAGCTAAGAGAAATGGATGAATATCTGAAATCCTGGGAATCAAGAAAGCTTAAGCAAGAAGGGATGGACAGTTTAAACAGACCCATAACATATGAGGAAATTGAAGATGCAAAAAAAAAACCTCACTACTAAAAAAAGCCCAGGCCCAGATGGTTTCACAGCAGAATTCTATAAAACATTTAAAGAGGTCTTACAACCTTTACTACTCAAACTTTTCAGAAGGATACAGAGGGAAATCTCCCAAATTCCTTCTATGAAGCCAGCATCACTCTAATACCAAAACCAGGCAAAGACACAACCAAAAAAGAAAACTATAGACCCATCTCATTAAGGAACACAGATGCAAAAACTTTCAACAAAATACTTGCAAATCGCATACAGACCCACATCAAAAAGATCATCCATCATGATCAAGTTGGATTCATACCAGAGATGCAGGGATGGTTCAACATACGTAAATCAATAAATATCATAAAACACATAAATGGACTGAAATACAAAAATCACACAATCATCTCAGTTGATGCAGAAAAAGCCTTTGACAAGATCCAACATCCCCTTCATGTTGAAAGTTCTAGAGGGAATTGGACTGAAGGGAACATTCCTAAATATAGTCAGAGCCGTATACAACAAACCCCCAGCCAACATCACCCTAAATGGAGAAAAATTAGAACCATTCCCCTTAAAGGCAGGAACTCAGCAATGCTGCCCCCTATCACCACTCCTCTTCAATATAGTGCTTGAAATGCTTACTAGGGCAATAAGACAAGAAAAGGAAATAAAAGGAGTACTAATTGGAAAAAGAGGAAGTCAAACTATACCTGTTTGCAGATGATATGATAATTTACTGAGCCATGCTAAAAACTCTACCAGAAAACTCCTAGAAACATAAAAGTTTCAGTAAAGTGGAAGGATACAAAATTAACCTAGAAAAATCAGTAACCTTTCTTTAAACCAACAACAAACAACTCAAGAAGTAATATAAGGAGACCTTCCCATTCCCAATAGCCTCAAAACAAAAATACCTGGGAATAAACCTAACCAAAGACACCAAAGATCTCTACAACAAAAATTTTAAACCCCTGAAGAAGGAGATTGAAGACGACATCAAAAGATGGAAAAACCTCCCATGCTCATGGATTGGAAAAATTAATATGGTAAAAATGTGCATTCTACCCAAATTAATATACAAATTCAATGCAATCCCAATTAAAATTCCCAAGAGTCTCTTCACAGACATGGAAAAAAATCCTTAAATTCATATGGAAAGACAAAAGACCCCAAATAGCTAAAGCAACCCTGAGTGAAAAATGCAGTATGAGGGGGAATCACTTTACCAGACTTCAAGCTATAATACAGGGCTATAGTTATAAAGACAGCTGAGTATTGGCACAAAAACAGACCTGTTGGCCAATGGAACAAAATTAAAGAACCAAACTTGAGCTCATACAATTTCAGCCACCTCATATTCAATAAAGAGGCCAAAAAAGCTCATTGGAGGAAAGATAGCATCTTCAGCAAATGGTGCTGGCAAAACTGGATCACCACATGTAGAAGAACAAAAATAAATCCCTACCTCTCACTCTGTACAAAAATCAACTCCAAATGGATCAAAGACCTCAATGTGAAACTTGAAATTCTGAAGGTGATAGAAGTAAAAGTTGGTAGCAATCTACAAGACATANAAAAAAAAAAAAAAAAAAAAAAACCTCTCAACTAAAAAAAAAAAAGTCCAGGCCCAGATGGTTTCACAGCAGAATTCTATAAAACATTTAAAGAGGTCTTACAACCATTACTACCCAAACTGTTCAGAAGGAGACCAACAGAGGAAAATCTCCCAAATTCCTTCTATGAAGCCAGCATCACTCTAATACCAAAACCAGGCAAAGACACAACCAAGAAAGAAAACTATAGACCCATCTCATTAATGAACACAGATGCAAAAATTCTCAACAAAATACTTGCAAATCGCATACAGACCCACATCAAATAGATCATCCATCATGCTCAAGTTGGATTCATACTAGAGATGCAGAGGTGGTTCAACATACATAAATCAATAAATGTCATGAAACACATAAATGGACTGAAAATAAATTTTGAGGTATCTTTACATGTACATGTGCCAAAAATACTATTTTAATTAAAAAATATGCAAATGGAGTTCCTTGAGTGGCAGAAAAAATCTAAGAATTGAGCCTCTGGTTACAAACTTGAAAATGAATAAAATAAATGTTTTGCTCCCCAAATTCTATCCATATGATTCCATTAGTTGAGCATTATTAGTCTAGCTACTGAATTTCTTGTTTCAGTCTATAAGCTGTTAACATATAATATAGTTAAGTACTATAATTCTACTATCAATTGATAGAAATATAAATGCATACATTTTTAACAATTGAAAAATTAAATAAACATTTTACATAGTATAATACCATATTCAACATATTGATAGAATATTGATATAATTAAGGATCCATATTAATATAGAAAAATTATGAATATAAGATACACATATTTTTCATATATATTTTAATAAATATTCTGAAAGAAAGTTTGAAGTAAAATGGATGCCAATGAGTTACTTAACTTGTTGTGTATTCACAGAGTTTCATTTAAACAGAGTACAAAGGATTTTCTAAACCAGTTTGATGATTACAGAAGAGCTAAGTAGCTCACAATGGCTTTTACTTTTGGGCTTTTTGATTATTCTCTCTTAATCCTGGCCATTACAGATGCTTTAAGTTTTTTTTTTATTTTTTTTTATTTTTTTTATTTTTTTTTATTATTATTATTATTTTTTATTTAGGTATGTGTATCAATGTACTGTCTGCATGCAGGTCTGTGCACCCGTGTCGTGCAATGCCGCGGAGTTCAGAAGAGGGTCTCGGATTCCCCTGGAACTGGAGTTCTCCTGGAACTGGAGTTTCAGACGGCTCTCGGCCGCCATGTGGGTGCTGGGGATCGAACCTGGGTCCTCTGCAAGAGCGGTCGGCGCTCTTAACCGCTAGGCCATCGCTCCAGCCCCCAGATGCTTTAAGTTTTAACTAGCATCTATTAAAGCACATTTGGAAAAATTTTAACAGATTTAGAATACATATTTACATGAACAAACATTCCAACTATAGAATTTGAATATCCAAATTAATGCAAATACTGACTTAATATGGTGTCAAATTTAAAATAATTTATAGGCCTATTTGCTAAAAATGATAAGTAATTAGCAATGTCTAGACCTTTCATCCATTTAAATGAAATAACTCCAAATATATTGTTTTTGTATTTTATAATTTCTATAAGAAAATTACCATTTTATCTAAGCTGAATTCAGTATATGTTCAATACAAATGCTTTGTTATATATTTCATAGTATATTAATTTAAGTAACAGTCATATTTTGGAATTCTGATATAATAATAGTAAATATACTTGGTAGCATGACAGATTCCCTGTATGGATTTAAGACACGAAATTAATAATTATGCAAACCTTGTATGAAAATAATGAGTAAAGACAAGGTTACTGCGCCTGTATTTTGATCCAACCTACTACTGAAAGAATTCCACAATCTTAAAAGTCAGGAGGACAACTATCTGGTACATAAAGTGGGATTTCCTTTTATACATAGAAGAGCTCTGACACAGAAGAGCTTAGCTTCACCATGAGACATTCAGATTACACACAACATTGACCACACTGGAGTTTCTCTAAGAAAGGCACACATCATTTCACTTGATATATAGCAAAGACACAGTAATGTATTTTGTAATATTTATTCTAGTTGTGTACTTAAAAAATATTTGTTCCCACCCTTGAAAACCCAGAGTAAAAATATTCTTGTATCTATGTAAGATTTTTGTCTTCAGAATGTAAATACCACAGCAGATGGTAGAATCTTTGAAGCATATCCAAATTATTTTACCTAAATGTAATTACATTATAATCCCATTACAGAGAAAAAGGAGACATGGGGGCCATGCTTAAATTAAGGAATAATTTGCTTATTAAATTGCTAGGTATAATGATCCATCTGGAACAGATGGTAGGGGCTCTATCATACGTTCAAATCAATGTAAGCTCTTCTTTAAATATGAATGAATGGTCTGTCTTTGAAGTATGAAATATTTGGGTAGAAATAATGAAATAGTGACCTTATCTGTTAATTAGAACATTTCCTTTTATTGAACCAAAATTTTATTTCTAAATGTACAAATATTCTTAAAATTCCTTTCCAGATCAATTAATCAATGCAATTTTCCTGTTACTTTAAAGAATACTTCACATTATATTATATTGTATTTCCATATGAATTGGCATCAGAAATATTCCCCAGAGAGCCATCGTGTGCTTTCATTTCATAATATTGTCATTACTAGCTATAACACTCTGGAATTTACACCTATTTTAATGTCCTGGCCTTGTTAAAATGATTCTGCAGATGACAGTGTCAGCTGGTCTGTGTCAGTGATCCTCAACTTAAGAAAACATGAAAAACTTGCTGAAATAGATTCCCAATTGATACTCTACTACGCATGCGCAGATGTAAACTTTCTTTGGAGTGCATCCAGAGAATTTATTTTGTTGAGTTGTGCGCTGCCACTGTGTTAACAGTGGCAATGCACACAGTATGAGAATTATATTTTAGGGAGCACTCCTTAGGTGAAGTTATTCATTCTTTTTCTAATAAACCAAGAATTTGGCTCTGAAAAGATTGGTACAAAATCCATTTCATTTCTGCCGTTGCATAGAGCAGAATGCAAGATTTTTAGTTTTCTTTCTTTTCAAATTTAGAGATGGAATTCACATTTCTAATTTACTATGAAATAGTTTTAGGAGTAAGGAAGAATCCAAAAGGACTAGGTTAAGCAAATCACATATCATGGAGAAAATATCAAGCTGACATCAAATTCATCAGAGCATAATGATGGAAAAGTGAATAAACCTCACAAAAAAAGCCAACCAACTCCTTTCATCCTGATTCCTATCACTCCATATCTGAACCTTCTACACATACCTATTTTTAGCTTTTTAGTCTACGCTTTTCATTTTCTCTCCACTTACGGTTTGATAATGCCCCATTAATCTTATACATCAAAGACAAAAATAAGCAAAAAGTGTGTGGAGCAATGCTAACTCATCTTCAAAAGAAAACTCTTTTAATGTGATTTAAACTAACAAACATGGGGGCTGAATCTGGTATATTTGAAGGATTACATGCACAATGCCTATAACTTCAGGCCTGTAATGACCTTTGACTTTTGGAAATGATGGACATACATAATCTTAATCACTAAGAAAGAAAAGACATGAGTTTAAAATTAGGTTTACACATATTTTCATGTAGAAACTTCATTAAAATTGTTTATAGGATTGAAATCACCTCACCCGGCCAGTTTTCTAATCCCACTTGTAATGTTTAGGTTTTTTATAAACCTGTAATGCTTAATTACTTACAGCCTTAGAGAAATCATACCGTTGCTCAATGCAATTAAATTGAAATATAGACTGGCGTTACTTGATAGCTTTAAAACATTATCAAGTTCCAGATTTCTTTACTAGGCATAGCATGCTAAATTCCTCAACTGGATATTCAGAATGATATAAAAATATTCATTATACAGGTTTATCACAGTTTATAAGCATGTCCATCTCAGAAAACAGATTGTGAAATAAGGTATAAAAATCTACCCTTTATACTACTCTAAATGTTATTAACAGAAAACAGCAACAACAACAACAGCAACAACAACAACAACAAAACCTTGGCTTTCCTTATCCTTCTGTAGAAAACCTTTCACTGAGAAAAGAGCAAAGTTTCACCATGCAAGGCTCCTGGCCAGCTATTTAAAACTTGAGTTTGTTGTTCTGCATCCAAATTTGTCACTTCATCAGAGCTAAAGTATCTCTCTTAAATCTAGAGAACGACCTTCTAGGCTAAGCAGGAGGAGAGCTCTTTTGGCCTGTTCCCATGATTTCCCTCCAGTTATCAAAGGAATGCCTCTGCATGGTGAGCTGTTGCTTTGGGTAGGATTATCAAGCCCAACTGGGTTCATTTTGTCTTTGAGGTTCTCCATTTCCAGCCTGCTCTACTCAGTAGTAAAGTAAACAGCTCACTGCTCAATTTCTCTTTATCTTTGATATTAAATTTTACCCTTCCAACAGCTGCAAGCTTTCAGAAATTTTGCCATTTCACTTGGGCCAAGGAAAACTTTGAAGAGACCACATTATCTTTTTAAGGCCATAACAAACTTCAAATACAACCTAACGATATATTTAAATAATTATCAGTAATTTTTTTTTACAATCTAGACTCCATATTTCATAACTAGTAGAGAACTTTTATACTTGAAAATGAAGAACGAAAAGGAAGCCACGTTAAGATATATACATCATGAGCTCATCGATCTATTTTGGTCAGTTGGTTGAAATAAAACAAAAGTTATTTGGAATGATCTTGAAGTGTTCCATTGATAGCCTTCAAAATTAATGACATGATGAGGATACAGTAATTTAAAAAATATAAAATATAAGATTATCCACAACCTTATGATGAAAAATAATATAATATAAATGCTTATTAACACATTGTGTTCCTCAGGCATTACAGGCTTGTCTGGTTTACAATGTCAGTATCTAAAAGAATGTATTTTATATATTTTTTAAAAGAACAGCTCTGGGGCTGGAGAGATGGCCTAGTGGTTAAGAGCGCCGACTGCTCTTACAGAGGACCTGGGTTCGATCCCCAGCACCCACATGGCGGCCGAGAACCGTCTGAAACTCCAATTCCAGGAGAACTCCAGGTCCGGGGGAATCCGACACCCTCTTCTGACCTCCGCGGCATTGCACGACACGAGTGCACAAACTTGCATGCAGAGAGTACATTCATACACATACAGAAATAGATAAAAAATTAATAAAAAAAAGAACAGCTCTGAAATTTTAATATGTGCTAATATTCTCCCATGGTAAGACAAAAAAAAAAAAAACACAAAAAAACACAAAAAAACAACCAAACCAAACAAACAAGCAAACAACACCCCCCCCCCGCCCCAGCAACAAGAAAACCAGCAGTCTGCAGCCAAAAACATGAACTTTGGCTACTGAAACTATCTACCCTTTTTTCTCATAAATTAGCCAGACATAGGATATAATGTGCCTCTGTGTTTCCACCTGAGCTGAAAAGCCTCTAAGAATCAATGTAAGAATCTGCTATTACATGACTCCAAGATTCCCTGAAACCTTTACTTTAACTTAATGTTTTACTAGTAATTTCTTTTTTCATGTAATACTTTTACTGATGTTTTGTGTATTTTATACATAATTTTTCAGTTCAATTTAGACATATTCCCCTTTCCCTTCCCCCCCACCCCTCCCCAGTTCATGCATTCTGCCATATATGTCCTGTATCTTTCTCTCTGTCTTTTTAAATACTTTGTCTGCAGAGGTTTATTGCTTTGGGCAGAATTTAAATGTATCAACCTGTTCTTTGACCCAGTCCTTATGCTGTTGTTGTTCCCTCCCTTTTGTATTGCTCCAAAATATGCCTATATAAACGTCATATATGTACCAGAATTATGTCCTCTGAAAATAAACTGTATGTTAACTCTGAAATATGTTTATGAATTCACTTTTTTCCTTTTAATTTTCTATTACTCTAAAATATGAATACATACTTACATACTTTCCATCCATATACATTAATTGCCACATCTGAAAATAAAAGTGGTAAGTTAATTCAAGGGCCCATTAAGAGATTCACATTATAACAGCACTGTAGCTTTCAGACAGAAAAAAATATAACAATAAAATTGACCACCTTGCCTTTCAACTGGGGCCATGGGGCTAACATCCACACATGAGGGAAACCATTCATTTTTTGTTTTGGGGGACTGTGAAACTTCACTTATCATAAAGGCTTTGAGTTCCAACCATTGACCTGTAAAGTTCATGATGTCATTTTTCTTTACTGCTGCATAGAACACCTTTGTGTGGATACACCACATTTTTGTTATCCACTCCTCTATTGAGGGACCTTTCGGTTGGTCCCAGCTTTTTCCTATTGTGAAGAGAGCTGCAATAAACACAGATATGCATGTACCTTTGAGGTAGGATGCATTTTGTGGGTATATACCCAGAAGTGGTATGGTTGGGTCAGGTGGTACGCTCATTCTGAATCTTTTAAGGGTTCTCCACACTGCCTTCCATAACGGTTGTACGAGTTCACATTCCCACCAACAGTGGATGAGTGTTCCCCTTTCCCCACAACCTCTCCAGTGTTTGGTGTTCCTTTTTTTTTTTTTTTTTTTTTTTTTTTTTTTTTTTTTTTTTTTTTAATCTTAAGCCATCTTATCGTGAGACCAAGATAATATCTTAGAGTGGTTTTAATTTGCATTTCCTTAATTCTTAAAGATGTTGAACACTTTTTAAGTGCTCTGTAGACAGAGACAGAAGATGCCATACTGCTCTGAGGGTTTTATAGCCACTTATTTATGCTTCTACCCAGTACTGGACTCCCTAATGCTCCTTGTCACATGAGATAACCCAGAATAAATCACATGATATGGAAATTCTCACCATCTCCTGGAAGTATATAAAAGTCAGACACTTTCCTTTGATGGGTTTTCATTGAAGGATTTCCTCTAAGTTTCCTCACAATTATCCTGTCCATGCACCCCCCCCACCTTGCATATGTGTGCATGTGCCTCTCTTTCTTAAAGCTATCCTTAATAAAGCTCCTCTTCAGGATTTAAGGGGGTATAACTTTGGTTTTAAGGCCCAACTCATGGTGTCTTTGATATAGTTTATTGTTCCTTTCTGATATCCCCCCACCTCAAGAAGAGATCATGGCCTTCTTCATTGAGACCTGGGTTCTCTCCTAATAAAGCTCACTTCTGAAGAGTAATTTATATCAGCTCCTTCCCTAAGCAAGATCATCTGCTGATCCTTTTCTGCAACTAGAAAATAAGTAAATAAGTGTTTCTGATGGAAATTAAGACCAGAATGTTATTAGGATGTGGATACTAAAGAATATGTTCATTCATTTGAGATCACATGGGAATTAAACTGTGTTGGGTACTAGCGTAGAGGCCATTCTTGTGTGAACAAAATTCTCAAAAAAGCTGCATCTTAAAACTGGACATTCTACGAAGGCTGATCTATTGATTACAACTCCAGTGATTGTGGAGAGTTTGGAATTTTGCAGGTTCAGAGCCTAATTACTATTATTCTTGGGCTATCTTTAGCTCCCTAAATAGCCACTTCTTGCCCACTTTTGTTTCTTTTTTTTTCTTTTCTTTTTTTTTTTTTTTTTGGTCTTTTTCGAGACAGGGTCTCCCTGTAGCCCCAGCTGTCCTGGAACTCACTCTGTAGATCAGGCTGGCCTTGAACTCACAGAGATCCGCATGCCTCTGCCTCCCAAGGGCTATTCTGACTTAACATCTTGTGAGTAGCAAATCAAAACCTTTTGGAGTAGAGTCTTACAGGTTCCTGGGACCTTGTTCTTATGAACTTACAGCAATGGGGGCAACATGCACAAGATCCATCCAAATTCTAGCAGACAAAAATCCCAACAGAGTGTTATGGAAAAATCATAAGACCAAAGCCAAAGACAGCTGAGGAGAGGGAGTTTATTTTAAGCTAATCAGCTAACCCAGCTACCGGGGCTGACACATGAATTGTAATCATTTCTTATAGGAGTCAGCCCTCAAGAGTGTTTTGGGGGGCCTTTTATACCCATATGACAAAAGAGCAGATAACATATAAGTAGCAAAAAACCACATAAGTGGTTTATATTTAACTTACAATCACAAAGGCTACAGGAATGTCACTTCCTAGAGAAACAAGTCCTTGATTACCATAACACTGTCAGGTCTTTTAGCAACCAAGGATGCATTTCTCTAGTTCCATTATAATAGAATAGTGGACAAAGGGCAGCCAGTCTCAATCTTAGCTGAATGCTATTGGGCATCTTATTACTACTGTGTAAGGAAGAGCTGATATTCTTAAAGGGAGTGACTCTAGATAAGCTAACTAGACCCCAGTGGATGAACTTCCACTGAAGGACTTCAGAGGACACTAACTTGACACTATAGGCATTATCATAAATGACAGAATGAATGAAATCCAGTGGGGTAGTCCAATGAGGAAGGGTGTATAAAGTGATTCAGATGCTGTATATGAAATTTATAAAAATTCAATTTAAAAAATTTTTGGAATGTATTACAACATAATTAGTCACACCATCAGCGTCTACCAATCAAAAAGCGGATTGTCATCATAGCTAAGGTTTTGCATTTTCAGTATCTACCTACTTAACGTTTCCACCATTTTTTAAAGTGCCTTGATTGATGACTTTTCTTTGTTCTGTTACTATAAAAATTTCAAGAAACTATTACCATGCTGGAACATGGAATTTGGAGTAGCCAGGGTGCCATGGTCATGGTTATTTGGCTCCAGGAGGTGAGAGTTATATATTTATTTTGACACTTGCCACAATGTGACAAAGAATTAGCTAAAAGTAGTCTGTGTTCTATAATATTATAAAAAGTTTAATAGTTGGGCTGGAGCGATGGGTCTGTGGGTAAGAGTACTGGCTGCACTTGCAGAGGACCTGTTTTGGATTCCCAAGCCACACGGTGTTTAACCACAATCTCTAACTCCAGTTCCAGGAGCATTCAATGCCCTCAGGATCTCCATGGGCATTGCATGACACGGGTGCACTGATATACATGCAGGCAAAACACACACACAACACACACACACACATATATACATACATAATAAAATAATATAATAAATATTTTATAATAAATATAATAAAATAAAATTACAATAAAAATAATATACATATTTTTAAGTTTAATGGTTGCATGTATAATACCACACAGAAAAATGCTTTCCTGCTGTCAGTACCTAGGCACTAACAGGACCCTGCAGTCATCATGGAAGGCATCCCAGGTACTGCCCAGCCTGGCAGCTGACATTGGTGTCATTCATGTGATTCTGGTCCAAAAATGTGAAGTATGCAAGGTTATGGACACCTGAAGGATTCCATCTGTTTATTTAAAGATACCCAGAAAGACCAAGCAACAAGTGACAGCGTCAGGATCCTTGTAGGCAGCCCTTGAAATGGCAACATATAAAGCTATGAAGGGGAAGTGACATATATAATAGAGAGCCCCCCAGAAGTTAGAAATCCCAAGAGTTTGGAACATATATTTAAAAAGCTGCAGGCAGGGAACAGAGACAGGTTAAGAAAGGGGTCCTGTGGTTTCCACCAGCTGGGCTTGGCTGCAAGGTGAGACTTCCCAAGACTTTGAAGCTTAAATCATGCTAATTAAAGTAGGAGCGGGTAGATGGGAAGGTGGGTTCATATTGAGAGAGGGGATAAAAGAGGCTAATGAGAATGCATATAATCGCATGCATTGTACGTGTGAATAAAATTAGAAAAAAGTGAACAAATAACCACCCCTAGTAGAAATGGGGAAGATGATCAGTGAAAACTCACCTGACAGTCCGACTTTCTTTCCCTCTGCTTCACAGTTGTATGTGGCCTTGAGAGGCACTAGCTGAGGGACAGTTCACACATCGAGTGTGAACTGCAGGTGTGACTTCAGCAGGGCAGCTTCTGAAGTCATCGTCTATGCTGCAGTAAATTTTGTTAATTGACCTGTTCTGAATCTTCATGCTCATAGATTCACCAAGTTGAACGTGTAAGCAATCATTTCTTTGGTCTTTTGTTTGTGGCCTTTCTGAAACGAGTGGATTTTTTCCATGTCTCTCCAGGAAAAGTAACTCAAAAACACTTTACCAAAATTTTAAATAATTTTATATTAAAGGTAACAATAGTAAGCTTAACCACTGTTATTTTCAGCCTCTCATTTCATCATCAGAGCCCAGCTAGGGATTACACATAGGATATACACATCATGCTTTATGTCACTTGTAGGAATCCAACTCAAGCACTCACCATTGCAATCCAATAATTTACTTATATTTGTTTGTATGAAGAATTCGCCTTTATATTCATTACCTAAGAGCAACAAAATTTAATTTAATTTAATAAGTAAATTGGTGTTAAAATACAAAATTTAAAAGTTAAAGTATGACTTTCCTGTAAGTTTAAAATGAATACCTATCATATTCTTTTCAATTTAATAATTCATTAAATAATCTAAGATGATAGTCTAATTAAAAAATGGAATTCCAGGACCAAATGTTCATATCAATCAGTCAGCAGGCTTGAATGATCTGAATTTATTAATAGATAAAATACTGGTTAATACCCTCTGAGGCCTTAATCTTTTATTTTAGACAAGAACACAAAAATATGTCTAATGCTTAACAGTGAGCAGGGTTCTAATTAAATACTAATTAGTGAAGTTGAGCATATGCACTTTGTATAATTAAATAAATTTGGGGTGAGTCTACTTAAAAGACCTGAAAAGCTATTAAAGACTTGAAAGGAGGAAAAGTCACTAACCTGCTATATTTGAAATTCTGATAAGTTTTCCTAAAAAAGAAAAGCCAGACACAAAGGTGAAGTTTCTGGAGAATAATTAACATTAGCTTAGTAGTTCAATTGGATATTCTTTCTCTTAAAAAATCACCTAAGATAAGAAGAAAAGACAAGCATCTTCATGGGGGTGAGGGGGGATTGTGAGATCACAGCAAAAACAGACTGGATTTTTTTTTTTCTCTTTTTTTTTTTATTTGATCAACATGTTTGTGTAAGCAAACCTTTCCAAATGGACTTGGGGACTCTGGGTTGCACAAAAACTGAACTCAGATGTGAACTAATTGGGTTTATATAGACACTTCTTATGTTTATTCCTTATGTGTATTTACTAGTCAAATAAATTAAAAAAAAAAAAAAGAATTTTGCTCTTTTAGGTATAGAGTTTAGAACAGGGGCTAGTAGATACCGAGGAGTTGGCAGGCCAGGGAACAAGGAGAGATGTATTATAACACTGTAGAAAAGCTAGAATTGGGCTGGAGAGATGGCCTAGCGGTTAAGAGCGCCGACCGCTCTTACAGAGGATCCGGGATCAATCCCCAGCACCCACATGGCGGTCAAGAACCTTCTGAAACTCCAATTACATGAGAACTCCAGTTCCAGGGGAATCTGACACCCTCTTCTGACCTCCGCGGCATTGCATGACACGGGTGCACAAACCTGCATGCAGACAGTACATTCCTACACATACAGAAATAAATAAAATAAAATAAAAATATTTTAAAAACCCCGAAAAGCTAGAATTATACAAAGGAAATAAATTCATGAATCTTATGACTCAGTGTGCATTGACTACTGTAATAATAGTGATCCTATATTTCAAAACATCTAGAAAAGGATTGTGAATGTTCTAATCTCAAAATGATAAATGTTTGAAGTTACATAATAAATACTTTAATTGAAAAAATAAAAGAAGTCAGGAGAGATGGTATACTCCTGCAGTCCCAAGCAATTGTAGGTTGAGGCAAGCAAATCTGTGTTTGAAACCAGCCTGGACTACATGGCAAGACTACCTCAAATACAAGGAGCATCCAGTTCAGAGTAAGACATTGAGTTAAAACAATGGAGGAAAAAAATCAGACATGTAGCAGTGATTTTTTAATGGAAATTATTCATGAAAGTCTTTGTCTTTAATTGTAGACACTTCCCAGAGACATTTTCCCTTAAAAGGAAAATCATTTAATATCAACCTGGCACATCCGGATACGAGTTCAGCACCCTTCAAAAGAAACGCATGGCTTTAATTCTATGGTTACATGGCATGAAATAGTTTTCGCTATGATATTCTGGTACTCATTGGAATAAAGGCCCATTTCACACAATTACATCACCAGCCTCAACAAAATAGTAAGCCAGCCAATCATGAGCCTAAAGTAGGAAGATGTTTAAGGTTCATAAATTTTAAAATATATAATCTTTTATTTATTATTAAATAATTATTGACTAAGTACCTTTTAGTAATTTTTCCAGATGGGGTTAGTTAAAATTTTTCAATACTTCATGCCCTGGAAAGGATACTGTTAGCCTCGTGATTATCTAAATATTTAGGAGAGTAAAAAGAAATATGAGGGGCTGGAGAGATGGCTCGGCAGTTAAGAGCACTGGCTGCTTTTGCAGAAATCCATGGTTCAATTCCCAACACCCACATGGCAGCTGACTACTGTCCATAACTCCAGTTCCAGGAGATCCAACACCCTTTTTCTAGTCTCCAGGGGCTTTGCACCACACAGGCACCATACACATAGACAAGACATACACATAAAATAAAATAAATCCAAATATTTTTAAAGAAATATTAAAGTAAAAACATAATATTTATCACTAAAAGTAATTCTTCAATAAAAGAAAATTAACTACTACTTATTAACAAAATAATAATAACACCTAGTTTCCATAAGCTTACACAATTTTAAAATTTTATCTAAGACATTTACTAAGGATTTCATACCATTATATTGCACAGTCACTAGAAAATCATGATAAAACTTTGAAAGGGCATATGGGAGGTTGTAGAGATGGCTCAGCAGTTAAAAGCACTTGCTGCTTTTACAGAGAACACATGTTCAATTTCCAGCACCCACATGTGTTTTGCAACCTTCTGTAACTCCAGTTCCAGGGGATCCAATACCCTCTTCCTATCTCTGGGGAGACTGGATGAATACGGTGCACATACATGCAGGGAAAACACACACACACACACACACACACACACACACAAACAATAAAATAAATGTATCTTAAATAATCATTTGAAGGACAGAAGAGGAGACTCAGTAGTTAAGAACACTACCTGCTCTTTCAGAGTACCTAGGTTCAGTTCCCAGTATTCACATGGTGGTTAACAAGTCTGTAACTCCAGTTCCAGGGGATTACACACCCTCTTCTAGCCTCCACAAGCCCTGCAGCCATGAAGTATACTTACTACATGCAACAAAAACATTAATGCACTTAGTATATTTTTAAAATACACTTTTTTAAAATTTAAAAGAAAAATCCTATGACCAAATATTGATTTAAAATTAAGCTATACTTTCAGATATATAGCTTAATAATCTTATTGAGCAGAAGAAAGTTGTTTATTGCAATTTTATTTTCCCTTTTGCAAAAGCCATGAGGATTGATTTCTTATAGAAAATGTCCATCTAACAATGAACTTTAGTGTAAGGAAAGCTCATCTGATATACATGATAAATGAATAAAAGTTCTGCAGGAAAGTGACAGGAGAAAAAGGAAAATTAATGAATAATGAATAGTGTTCATTTCAAAGGAAGTACTAATAAAAATTAACATTAAAATAACATTTTTGAAAAGATGAGAAATATCTGAAAAATGAATAAAATAACTAAAATTTCATGCAATTACACTGCTACTTGGTTTTCAACATATGCAAACATAATTTAATGTACTTCACTTGATTTGTGTGCATAAATCAGTTTAAAATATATTCTTTTAAACATATATGTGGAGTGTTTTGATAACTGAAATAATATTGCAATGGACATCTTAGTACATAAATCTTAGCCACTCATATTTTTGAGATTTTTTTTAATTTAGAGTTGAAATATGATATTTACATTTAAAACTCTGGGTCAACTTTAATCAATTTAATTAATCGATTTGGTTAATTTAATCAATTAATGACTACCAACAAAAACAAAACTGAAGCAGTATTATGAAATATTAAAACATGTAATATTATTTTCCTATACAGCCATGATCACAAAACATACTGTGGCAGAAATAAGCTATGCTGGCTCTGTGGTTGTATTATAAAGCAGATGATATTAACTCTGTAAAACATTGCTAGACATTTAGTTATGGATATAGAACTACATTAGTAAAAATTTTAGCTCATATGTCATGTCATTGTTTATATAAAAACTCATATGCAATATTTACAGTAAATTTTTCTGTCTTTGATAATTCTTTATTCCAACAACACATCAACAACATGCACTGAATATTCACTCTAAATTTGTGATTGATTTTTTAAAATTTTTTTATTATCAAACTTTTTCCATAGGTCATACATCATTTCTCCATTGAATCTAGAATCACTTCCCTTTCCATGCCCCCCACCCAACCCGGAGTCCCTGCACTCTGCCATACATGTCCTTTATCTTTATCTGGGTCTTTCCAGAGTTTTTTTTTTTTCTTTAGTTCTTTTGCTGTTGTTCTCTACAACTTGTATTCCTACAGTATATATACATATATGTATATATACATACATATTTATATATACATAAATATATATACATAAATACATACATACATATCACTTGAGTTGTAGGTTGTTTTTTTTTTTTTTCCTAAAAGATATCATGTTTTCCTTAAGGAAGTGCTCGAAAGTTCCTTGGCAGTCCCAAACAACTATCAATCCTGCACTTTTGCTCCACCTGGGGTTCTTTCCCTCCCATGGTCCCAAATGAAGTCCAGTAAGCATGCATCCTGTCTCGATCCCCCTGCACTGGCCTCCATGATACCACCCAGGTAGTCCAATAATGGCAGTCTATATTCTGATGAGGCTGATATCCCCTTAGCTCTTTAGTCCACAAGCTGGATATCTATCTCAGTAGTCCCCATCTGGCATTCAAGGTTTGGAGGATTCTTGGAGAAACATGAGTCCTCAGTCCATACTGGAAGGTTACAAAGCTGTGTCTGATGTCTTTGAGGAGTGCCAAAAGTGGTGACAGCCAGAGTTGATGCACTTGCCAATAAGAATTGAAGACAGGCCAAACAACAGTACTCTCTCTTTTGTCTTTTTGTCTCTTTACTAAGATCTCAAGTTCTATGTCTGCAGTACAGTTTCTCTAGTCTTACTGATTATTTATATCTGGTTGGACTTTCCTTTTGGATGCTTAAGGCCACACAGTTAGCCGAGATTAACCAAGGTTTTTGTTTTCTCAAGGTCAGTTGAGGATGTGGTCCTCAGGGGTCTCTCGGGTATTTTTTTTTTGGGGGGGGGAGTGCCTTGTTCCTTTCAGCTTTTCATTTACCATTTCTATCCACTCCAGGACAAAATCAGGTCTTGCTAAACCAGGCTTCCTTTTCTGAAGCATGAACAGAACTTCCTCTTTATAGACTGGACGCTGGCTGAAGTCCCATTAGTAGCTCTCCAAGACCTCCCTGAACAGGAAGAATGGTGACCCACATTTGCAGGACATTTCAAGAGATGCCCCCATGCATAATACCCTAAGACTTAGTTGACTTCTGAGGGCAAGGGACAAAGTTATCCCTTAGGTCCCTCGGCTAAATTGGTATGGGCATTAAATATGGTCACTAAGCACCAAGAAAGGCTAAATTGCACCAGCCTATTACATTGCACATATATTAAAATTGTATCCTTTGGAAACAAACTGTATGTTATTTCCATATCATATTTCTTGATTCACATCTTTCCATTTTAATCCCATATTACTCTAAAAGATGTACACATAACCCTCCATCATGTACAGAAAACCCAAAGAATGAAAATAAATGTTAGATCAGCTCCAGAACCTGTTTAGGGATTCACAATGCAAGAGCAATTATCTTTAGATCATGAGGAATATAACATTAACATTGCTCAGCTTTTCTTACAACTAGTTACTTGGTACTAGCACCCACAGATGAAGGATACCATTCATCTAGGTTTTTCTGGGATTGTGTTACTTCACTTAGCAGAAAATCTAGTTCCATCCATTTACCTGCAAATTTCATGATGTCATCTTTCTTTACTGCTGCATAGAACTCCATTGTGTAGATGTAGCACATTTTCTCTATCCACTCATCAGTTGAGGGGCACTTGGGTTGGTTCCAACTCCTTGCTATTGTGAAGAGAGCTGCAATAAACATGGCTGTGCATGTATCTCTGTGGTAAGATGAGCCCTGTGGGTACATACCCAGGAATGGTATGGCTGGGTGAGTTGGCAAGTTCATTTCAAGTCTTCTAAGGGTTCTCCACACTGCTTTCCATAGTGGCTGTACTAACTTACATTCCCACCAGCAGTGGATGAGTGTTCCCCTTTCTCTACAACCTCTCCAGAACTTGGTATCATTTGTTTTCTTGATCCTATCCAGTCTTATTGGAGTGAGAGGATATCTTAAAGTGGTTTTAAATTTGCATTTCCTTAATTATTAGTGACGTTGAACACTTTTTAAGATGTTTCTCAGCCATCTCTAATTCCTCACTTGTGATGTCTCTGCTCAGCTCTTTGCTCCAACTTTTGAGTGGGTCATTTGTTTTCTTTCTTCTTTGTTTTTTGAGTAGTTTATATATTCTGGAAATCAAGGCTTTGTCAGATGTATCTGCGGTGAAGTTTTCTTCCCACTCTGTGGGTTTTCTCTTCGCTTCCTTCATTGTTTCTTTCGATGTACAGAAGCTTTTGTGTTTAATGAGGTCCCGTTTTTCAATTTTCAACCTTAATTCTTGCACAGCTGCTGTCTGATTTAGGAAGTCTTGTCCTCCGCCTATGTTTTGTAGTCTGCTGTTAACTTTTTCTTCTATCGCCTTCAGAGTTTGGGGTTTCACATTGTTGTCTTTGATCCATCTGGAGTTGACTTTTGTACAGGGCGAGAGGTAGGGGTTTAATTTCATTCTTCTACAAGTGGTGATCCAGTTTTGCCAACACCACTTGCTGAAGATGCTATCTTTCCTCCATTGTGTCTTCTTGGCCCCTTGTCAAATATGAGGTGGCTGAAATTGTATGTGCTTCAGTTTGGATCTTCAGTCTTGTTCCATTTGTCAACAGGTCTGTTTTTGTGCCAGTACCAAGCTGTTTTTATGACTATAGCCCTGTAGTATAGTTTGAAGTCTGGTACACAGATCCTCCCAGTATTGCTCTTTTCACTCAGGGCTGCTTTGGCTATTTGTTTTGCCAAATGAAATTAAGGACTTTTTTTCCAAGCATGAAAAGATACTTTTGGGGATTTTAATTGGGATTGCATTAAATCTGTCCAAGAGTTTGGGTAGAATGGACATTTTTACTATATTAATTTTTCCAATCCATGAACATGGGAAGTTTTTCCATCTTTTGATGTCTTCTTCAATTTCCTTCTTCAGGGGTTTAAAATTTTTGTTGTAGAAATCTTTGGTGTCTTTGGTTAGGTTCACTCCTAGGTATTTTATTGTTTTTGAGGCTATTGTGAGTGGGAAGGTCGCCTTCTATTCCTTCTTCAGTTGCTTGTTGTTGGTGTAAAGAAAGGCTACTGAGTTTTCTAGGTTGATTTTGTATCCTGCCAGTTTACTGAAGCTCTTAATTATGTCTAGGAGTTTTCTGGTGGAGTTTTTAGCATCCCTTAAGTAAACATTCATATCATCAACAAAAAGGGACAGCTTGACTTCCTGTTTTCCAATTAGTAATCCCTTAATTTCCTTTTCTTGCCTTATTGGCCTAGCAAGTGTTTCAAGCAACTATATTGAAGAGGAGTGGTGATAGAAGGCAGCTTTGCCGAGTTCCTACATTTAAAGGGAATGCTTCTGTCATTTCCCCATTTAGGATATTAGCTTTGGGTTTCCTATTATGGCTTGATGTACATTGAGGAATGATCCCTCCAAATCCAATTCCTCTGGACTTTAGCAGAAGGGATGCTGGATTTTGTCAAAGGCTTTTCGCATCAATTGAGATGATGTGTGGTTTTTGTCTTTCAGTCCATTTATATGTTTGAATGATATAACATTTATTGATTTTCATATGTGAACCATCCGCCATCTCTGGTGTTGAATTCAACTTGGTCTGATGGATGATCTTGTTGGTGTGGGTCTGTATGTGGTTTGCAAGTATTTTGTTGACAATTTTTGCATCTGTGTTCATTAATAAGATGCATATAACACAACATTTTCTAACACTATGAAAGCTACCTAGCCCCAGTAAAGATGAATCTTTGATAATGTTACAAGCTTGATTTCTCCTTGTTTGTTCTTCAACTCACATATACTTGCAACAATAGGATCTTTCCATAAAGTTCTGGTGAGTATGCTGGAGCAATGACAATTGCCAGCATTGTTTGAGGGTCTGTGGAACAATGTACCTAGTCAACAAATCTAAAACTTTGAGTTCAGTTATGACACTGAACTTTCTTTCTGATAGCCTTTGGTGCCCAGGAGGGCCACTGAACCCACATTTATAGAGTAATTCCATTTAAATTCTTATTTCATTGTGTAAATGTATATATAGTGGTATATTAAATATAATATATATTATAATATAATATAGTATAAAATCTAATATATTGGAAACTTACCCCTATGAAAGCATTTATATAAATATATATATATATTATTATATATATATATTAGATTACTTTTGAAAATGGTTTATAGCATTGGTTGTCCCAGCCCTAATTCCTTCCTCTGCCCTGCCTCCAATTCACAACCCATTTAACCCTTTCTGTTTCATTATTCCCCTTGTCTCTTTATATCACATCATTCTATCTTCTCACTTATGTACCTCCATCCCTATCTTCCAGTATTAGTTTCTTGCCCTCTGTAGATTTTCCAAATGAAGCTCACCTCTCTAGTCAAAAGTAGCATCCACTTATGAGAAAGAACATGTGACATTTATATTCCTAAGTCTTTGTTTTTATTTTATATTTTTAAGTATTTGACCTACATGTATGTAAGTGAACCCATACCTCCAATGCCCATGCAGGCCAGAAGAGGGCATCAGATCCCTGAAGCTGTAGCTAAGGATGATTGTGAGCTGCTATGTGGGTGTTGGGACTTCAGTCCATATCTGATGTCTGGGACTTTACTACCAGATGGCTTAGATGGTTTTGCCACTCCAGATTTGCTACTTGTAACATGCATTTATCTCTTGGGCTGGTTCCACTATCTGTATATAGCTCTCTTTGGCAGATGTGTCATGGCTCTTGCATCTCCAACATCTTGAGGTCTCCAGTTCAAACCAAACTTGATCTTCATGTATACATACAATGGTTATCCATGGTTTCTTGGCTTCCCATGGCCACTTTCTTGTAAAGACTGCCATACCATATGATGTCTGACATCAATGTCTGTCTGAAACCATGGAGGAAGAATGGATGACTCCACCTTCACCCTTTAATCTTTGTTTCTTCTAAAGCTAGCACACCTGAAGGACACTCCTAAGTTAGGGTGTCAGCTTGGGATGCACTTTTCCCTACTTCATCCACATTATCGAAATGAAAACCTCTCAGGCTTTCTTTCCTGAGCTTAGCTGGGTGGTGTCTTGCCTTAAGTGCATTCACCACTTTTCAGTAGAACAATAAGACTCTCCTTACTATCTATAATCTCCTTGACAATATGATTCTCCCTTCCACTATACATCCTGTCTGCCTGGGATCCAACACTGAGCTTCCTAGTGCTGTCATTCTGTCTAACTGTCCATTTGTTGTACGTCTTTGTATTTTTATAATGTGGACTTAAACGTTGGTCATCAGTTCTGTTTTATGCTCATATCACTATGCTGTTTGTGTTATTATAGCTCTGTAGGGCAATTTCAAATGAGGAAGGCAGTGGCTCCAGGAATTTGGTTGTTATTGTTGTTCAGGACACTTTTGGATATCTTTGGTTTTGGTAGGAGGACTCCATATGAATTTTGTGATAATTTTTCAATTTCTGTTAAGCACTGTGTTGGAATTTCAATGGGGATGTTTTTAATCTGCAGGTGGCTTGTCATAGGATGGCCATTTTCATAGAATTAATCCTATCAATCCATGACCATGGGAAGCCGTTTCATCTTCTGGTAACATCTTCAGTTCATTTCTTTAATGTCTTGACATTTCTATTATGCCAAATATTTCACTATCTTGGTTATATTTATTCTGAGATATTTTCTACTTTTTAAGACTATGGTGAATGAAATAATTTCAATTGTTTCTTTCTCTATATGTTGTTAGGAAAGCTATTGATTTTATATGATAATTTTACGTGGTGATAATTTGCAGAATGTGTTTATCAGCTCTATGTGATTTCTGGTGTAGTCTTTCGGATGTTTTATATATAGAACCATACCATATACAAACAAGGATACTTTGACTTCTTCCTTTCAAATTTTTATCTCCATCGTCTTCCTTTTTGCTCATATTACTCTATCTAAAACTTAAAACACTATATTGCACAGGAATGGAGAAAGTGACCTTGTGCTGATTTTATTGAGAAAACTATGATTTTTTCTCTATCTACTATTGTTAGAAGTGTGGAGAACCCTTAAAAGACTCAAAATGAATCTACCACCTGACCCAGTCATACCACTCCTGGGTATATACCCATGACTCATCCTACCTCAAAGGTACATGCATATCTATTTTTATTGCAGCTCTCTTCTCAATATTGAAGAGCTGGAACCAACCCAAATGCCCCTCAACTAATAAGTGGGTAGAGAAAATGTGGTACATATACATGATGGAGTTCTATGCAGCAGTAAAGAAAGATAACATCATGAAATTTGCAGATAAATGGATGGAACTAGAAGACATTATGCTAAATGAAGTAACACAGTCCCCCCCAAAACAAATGACAAATGGTATCCCTCATCTGTGGATGCCAAATACCTAGTAGTAAGGCAAACTGAGTAATATAGTTTAGTGGAATAAAGATGTTTAAGGTATGTCCTATGATCCTGGGTAAAACTTGGTCATGTGTTTATCTTTTAAATAACCAGCTCTTTCTTTCATTGTTTATTTTTTTAATTTCTATTTCTTTAATTTCATTCCTGACTTTTTAATCTCTTTCCAGCCATTATTTTTAGGCATTGCTTTTTCCAGGTTTTGCAAGGCTTTCAAATACATTATAATGTTACTAATAGAAGATGTTTCTAATTTTCTAATGTAGGCTTATACTGAAGGCTAGATCTTTTCCTCTTATAACTGCCTTTATTGTGTGCCATATAATTTGGTAGGCTGTGTTTCATTTTCATGAAAGTCTAAGAATTTTTGTAATTTTTCTTTTTAATTTCTTCATAGACACAATTTTCATTCAGTAGTATCTTCTTTAGTTTCCATATGTTTTTTTCCCCATCTCTATTGTTATTGATATCCGGCTATATTCATTTGTGGCCAGATGGAGTATAGGATCCTATATAAATTTTTCTAAATTTTTAGACTTCTTCTGTGTCCTAATATATGGAGAATTTTGAAGGATGACCCATGTAATGCTTAGAAGAATATGTATTCTTTTGTGTATGGTGGGAATGTTCTGCAAATGTCAGTTGGGTCCATTTGATTATCTTGTAATTTAAGTCTAGAGTTTCTCTATTTAGAATATTTTGTTTTTGTTTTGTTTTGATCCACAGATGGCCTGGAACTTACTATGTAGACTAGGTTGGACTAGATCTCACAGAGATCTGCGTGTGTCTGCATTCTGAATAACAGGCTTAAAGGCATGCACCACCTACGTGGATTTCTATTTAATTTTTGTCTGGATTACTTGTCTATTGATGAGAGTAGACTATTGAATTCACCCAGCATTACTGTGCTACAGTCAATCTGTTATTTTAATATAAGAGAGGTTCTTTTTGCAGGGCATGGTGGCGCACGCCTTTAATCCTAGCACTAGGGAGGCAAAGGCAGGCAGATCTTTGTGAGTTCAAGGACAGCTTGGTCTACAGAGTGAGTTCCAGGGTTGTTTGGGTTGGGTGGGGGTTGGGGACAGCTTGGGCTTACAGAGATACCCTATCTTCAAAAAGACCACAAAAAAAAAAAAAAAAAGAGAGAGAGAGAGAGAGAGACAGAGACAGAGACAGAGAGAGATTCTTTTATAAAACTGATTGCCCTTATATTTAGTGCATATATGTTTAGGATTGTAATATTATCTTGGTTGGTGTTTCCTTTAAGTACTATGAACTGTTCTTCCATATCTCTTCTGACTAGTTTTTTGCGTAAAATCTATTGTCTCAGATATTAGAATAGTTATGCCCACTTGTTCCTTAGTTCCATTTGTTTTGACTACCATTTTCAACACTTTAAAATGATGTTGATCATTGATAGTGTGGTGTTTTTCTTAAAAGGAGCATATTGATCAATCCTGTTCTCTAATCAAAAGACAGTCTGTGGCCCGGCGTGGTGGCGCATGCCTTTAATCCTAGCACTTGGGAGGAGCAGGAGCAGGAGACTTTGTTGAATTCAAGGCCCGCCTGGTCTACACAGAGTGAGTTCACAGGACAGCTGGGGCTACAGGGAGACCCTGTCTCGAAACAAAAAACAAAAAAAAAAAAAAAAAAGAAAAAAAAAAAAGAAAACAAAAAAAAGCGTGTGTGTCTTTTTAGTGGAGAAATGAGACCTTTAAAGTTGAGGATCATTACTGACAAATGTTTATTAATTCTATTATGTGGTGTTGAAATGCCATTTTCTTATACTTCTGGTTAACTGTTCCAGAATTTTTATTTCTTTTTCCTCTTAAGTGTGCTTGATCTTCTATTCAAAATGTTCCTTGTAGTATCCACTCTAAAGTTGGCTTAGTGGACATAAATTCTTTAATAATTTTGCCATGGAAATTTTTTTTACTTTCTCTTCAATTATAATTGATAATTTTGCTGGGATGGCTTCTGTGCTCTTTTATGACTTGTTACCTTCATCCAACCCCTCTGGCTTTCATAGCTGCCACTTGAAGTCAGCTATTATTCTGAAGGCTCTGCTTCTATAAGTGTCTTGATCTTTCTTGCATCTTTCAGTAGATTTTTTTGGTTCTGTATATTTAATATTTTGACTGTTGTATGATGTGATGAGTTCTTTTTCTGCTCCTGTCTACTTGGTGTTCTGCATTCCTCTTGTACTTTGATAGTTATCATTATCTTTAAAATTTGGAAATTTTCTTCTATGGTTTGGTTGAGATATTTCTCTCTGCCTTTGCCTGAGTTCCTCTGGTCTCTTGCGCTGTCGCTGGTTTTTCTTCTCTCTCTCTCTCTCTCTCTCTCTCTCTCTCTCTCTCTCTCTCATATATACATATATATATATATATATATATATATATATATATGTATGTATATATGAGATTTATCATTTTCTCTTTATGTAGTGTCCCAGACACCTAATATGTTCCCTCCATGAGTTATTTTTGATGGAAAATTGTCTTTGACCAAGTGATCCTTTTCCTGAACCTTGTCTTAAAGATCTGATAGTCTCTATTCCACTTCATCTCAAGGTTTCCTCTGAGATTTTGGTCTGATCTCCTGTTTTTCATTTCAAGTTTTATTTCAGTTTGTTTTTTCTTCAGAGGCTCTCTTGGTTGAATTCTAACTTCTATCTTTAGTTTCTTTATTTCATTCAACTCTCTGTGTTTTTACCTTCTTCATTCAGTGTTTTATTCATATCTATTTTAGTTCATGAAATTATTTTACAATAACTATTTTGAAATAATTGTCTTGTGGATCAAGTAAGTTGTCTTTCTCAGGAACCATATGATTTTTGGAGGAGACTTATTATCTTGGTTAATCATGCTGCTTTTTGTTTTTACAACGGGATCTAGGCATCTGGAGTTATGTCCTTCCTCATCATTCCTTGAAAGGATACTTCATCTTGTCTTTATTGAGTGGGCATTCTTATCTTTGTTTGTTGTTACCTCAACATGCCAGATAGTGGCCCATCTGAGTGGTGCTTGGTGTTCAGTCTTAAGGCCACTCTCTGTTGATGTGGCAAAGGGGTATAAGAAGTAACCTCAGTTCAGCTAGGATAGGTGCATCTTCTGAGCCTGAAGTTCTGAGACTTCTTATAGCCCTGGAACACCAGAGTGGGCTAGGAGATCTGCTGGGCAGAATCATCAGTACTGATATTTGCTTGGAGGATGGTATGATTCCAATTTGATGGTAACCATAATGGGGAAATGTAACACTTGGCTCAGACTTTGTGGGCTAATGTATGGGCTATAAAACTCCACTATGCTTGGGAGTGTAAGGATGGCCAGATGGATGAGGAAACTGTGTAACTTACTAAATTTGGCTGGTCAGAAGTCTATGTGACCCAAGATAGGCCCAGGAGTGTGAGTCAATGGAAAGAGAACACTAAGATCAGGGAACTACAGATCTGGTGGATGTACTAGATATGTGAACCTAGTGAGGCCAGGAACTGGGATAGTAGACAGAATTTGGGGACTGGGGAAACACACAGGTCTAGGGGAACTCACAAGTCCAGCTGGATTCTCAAGTCTGATGGGTGTACAGAGCTGTACAACCTGAGAAGTTCTAGGAGCTGGGCTAATTAATTTTAAATAAAATGAATTAAATCTATTTGATTAAAATTCCTCTCCTAGTCTCAAACTCTGGATTATAAGAATCCATAGCTAATGATGCTATAAAAACAGAAAGATAAATTTGACTTATTTTAAGTACATTATACATTTGTGTATATATTTCTGTGCATGTGTATAATGATAGTACACATAAATACCAAATTTACATCAATAATACCATCTTTGCCTTGTGTATCTGTCTTTATCATCTAAAAAGCTTTATGTTAGAACCAGTTTCTTATTATGTGCACCAAAGAATATTTACAGTGTATTTAAACCTCTATATTGGATTCTTTGGCCGTTGATGAGGCTTATCCCTATCCTAGAGCATGTATTCACTCATTCATGAAATAAGAATCACATGCACATTCTTCATCACATACAAATTCTTCACAAATATTTTGTGGCAGAGCATATTTGTATTAAACCAACAAACTGGTATACTTATTTTACTATTCAATGTAATTGTCAGCAAAGTATTCTCAATAAATAGAATAATTAGTTAAGTCCATCCTTTGTAAAAATTCATGAGAATCATGTCATATTAGATATTTTACAGATAAGAAAATTGAGACATCTGAGGCAAATGGGCTGGAAGAATTCACCAATAAGTAAAAGGCAGAGGATGAAATGTGGTTCATCCCTACTTAATGACCTAATCTGAGAAGGAAGAAGATATATATTCTACATAGGAAAAACTAGTAAAGTTGGAAAACTCTGGTCTATAATGATAAATACTTCGTTTTGAAGAGATTTTCTTAAGATGTAAAGTGTCCCTGTATATAAATGCAAAATTTAATTTGAAATTTATTTAATTTACTTTGAAATATAGTGAAAAAGAGCTTAGTGCAATAGTTACAATATGAGTGTGGATGATTTATTTTAATATTAACAGATCAGAGATTCTCCAAGGCTATAAGTATTGCTTTTTATTATTTGTAACATGTAAACTGTTATCTGGAAAAGAACTTACCTGTAAAATCATGCATTCTTCTGTCTGGTATATCTATTCACCATTGGCCTGGTGTTTTAAAGCTGAATCACAGCTGGAAAGAAACTTAGAAATCATTATCAGTGTTTATTTTTAATTATCGTTATTTTAATTATCATTACCATCCTTCTTTCAATACTTTGGATATATCAGTTATATGCTAAAAATTACATAGACTATTGTTAACAATGATTTTTTAAATCAATAAAAAGCCTGGATTAAAAATATCTATGTACCTCCTGAGCATATATGCATATGATTTTCATGGCATAATTTACTCAATGGTATTTCCATAATCACAGTTCAGTTGGCCAATGCAAATAAATAATCATGAACAGATTCAATTTACTTCCAGATTCTGACTTGGCTATAACTAAACTTTGAATTCATATGTTATAAAAATGAAACTCTGAAAAACAACATAGAAAATTAATATTATGGTTGAAATCCTAAAAATAGTCTTCCTTATTGCTGTTTTTATATTAGTTTTCCTTATGCTGACTTCATATTGTTTCTATAACAAATTATCACGTACTTGGCAATTTACAATTACAAAATAAAAGTCATTTTCTTGACCATTTGCCTAGCCCACGAACTGACACTACCATGGCAGTAGGTAAAGCCTTCTCCTCTCATATCCCTCAGGGCACCCCAAACCCTACCTGCCTCTTCCAGCAATCTTGGATATCTCCTTTAAGCACCCCAGCACTGCTTGCTTTCCCAGGGCTATTGTCATTCAATTTTTTAAGAATGCTTTTATTGGGCTGGGCATGGTGGCACACACCTTTAATCTTAGCACTCGGAGGCAGAGGTAGGCGGATCTTTGTGATTTCAAGGCCAGCCTGGTCTTCAGAGTGAGTTCCAGGACAGCTGGGACTACAGGGAGATCCTGTCTGGAAAAGACCAAAGAAAATGCTTTTATTGATGTTTTGTGTATTTCAGACATCAGTTTTCAGTTCAATTTAGGCATATCCCCCTTTCCCTTCCTCCCACCCCATCCCAGATCATGTGTTCTGCCATAACTGTTCTGCATCTTTCTCTCAGTCTTTCTTTATGTTTAGGAAATTATTCTAAAATATGGGTAGATACTTTCCACCCATATACAGTAATTACAGAGTCTGAAAATAAGTGGTGGATGGATTCTAGAGCCTATAGATAGATTTACATTATAACAACATAGTTGCTTTCAGATAAAGAGAACTATAACATTACTGTTGTTCAGCTTGCCTTTTAACTGGGGATTTGCTGTTAGCATCCACAAATGAGGGAACCCATTCACCATTTGTTTTTCTGGGACTGTGTTATCTTACTTACCATAATGGCTTTGAGTTCCATACATTTACCTGCAAAGTTCATGATTTCATCTTTCTTTACAGTGGAATAGTACTCCATTGTGTAGATGTACCACATTTTTTTCATTTTCTTTTTTTTTAATGGTGTTTTGTGTGTTTCATACATCATTTCTCAGTCCAATTTAGATACACTCCCTTTTCCATGCCCCCTACCCCACTCCAGTTCATGCATTCTGCCATACATATGTTGCATCTTTTCTTTTTCTCAGTCTTTTTTTTGAACTTTATGATACACATAGCATCAAAATAACATAAATGAAACTTGTGATACCAAAAAAAGCATCAAAATACAGTGATACTTTAACATGGAAATTCCATTTTTTCTCCAACTTGTATTGCTTCTCTCTCTCTCTCTCTCTCTCTCTCTCTCTCTCTCCATATATATATATATATATACACATAATAGATACATATATAAATATATACATACATACATACACATATCACCTGAGTTGGAGGATTTTCTTTTCTTTTCTTTTGGCTAAAAGATGTCATGTATTCCCTAAGGAAGTGCTTGAACCTTGGCACTTGCCAAGGTTCCTCCTTGGCAAGTCCAAACAACCATCAACCATCAATCCTGCTCCCGTGCTCCACACTGGGGTCCCTCCCCCACCATGGTCAACCAAATGCGGTCCAGCAAGCATGCTTCCTGTCTTGATCTTCCTGCACTGGCCTCCATGACACAGCATGGGTAGCCCAACAACTGCAGTCTACACTCTGAAGAGGCTGAAATCCCATTAGCTGCTCAGTCCACAAGCTGGATATCTCAGTAGTCCCCATCTGGCATTGAAGGTTTGGAGATTTCCCAAGTTTTACATCTGAAGTACAGTTTTTCTAGTCTTACTGATTATTTATTTCTGGTTATACTTTCCTTTTGGATGCTTAAGGCCATGTAGTTGGCCCAGATTAACCAAGGTTTTTGTTTTCTCAAGGTCAGTTGAGGATTTGGTCCTAAGGGGTCACTCAGGATTTTTTTGGGAGGGAGCCCTGGGCTCTTTTTGGCTTTTCAATCACCAGTTCCATCCACTAGCAGACCAGGTTAGGTCTTGCTAGGCTTCTCTTTTTGAAGCATGAGCAGACTTTCCTCTTTATTGACTGGACACTGGCAGAAGTCCCATTAGTGGATATCCAAGACCTCCCTGCACAGGAAGACTGGTGACTAAAGTCCCATACCATTCACTTTACAGGTGAGCCCGTATCCTTCTTTCCCATGGGCATTAATCCCACCACCACATGGCTCAAATCATCTATGTTGAAGGGTTCTGTTTCTGCCTCTGGCGTTTCAGGTTGAATTCTGACTTTCTCTTCCTTCCAACATCACAGCTCTATATTCATAAACTCTGTGTCAACTGCCTACTTGTTCTGAAGGTATAGTCACGCTCTGTATGAATTGTATTAATTATTTTTCTGTTACTGTAATAAAACACCATGACCAAGGGAATTTATAAGAAATAGAGTTTACGGGGCTGGAGAGATGGCCTAGCGGTTAAGAGCGCCGACCACTCTTACAGAGGACCCGGGTTCGATCCCCAGCACCCACATGGCGGCTGAGAACCGTCTGAAGCTCCAATTCCAGGAGAACTCCAGTTCCAGGGGAATCTGAGACCCTCTTCTGACCTCCGCGGCATTGCACGACACGGGTACACAGACTTGCATGCAGACAGTACATTCATACACATACAGAAATAAATAAAATTAATAAGAAAAAAAAAAGAAATAGAGTTTACAGGACTGGAGAGATGGCTCAGCTGTCAAGAGCACCGACTGCTTTTGCAGAGGACCCAGGTTCAATTCCCAGCACCCGCATGGCGGCTAAGAACTGTCTTTAACTCCAGTTCCAGGGGAATCCAACACCCTTTTCTGACCTCCGCGGCATTGCACAACATGGGTGCACAAACCTACATGCAGACAGTACATTCATACACATCAAAATTAATTAATTAATTAATTAAAAATTTAAGAAAAAGAAAAAGAGTTTATTTGAGCTTATGGTTCCATAGGGGTTAAAGTTCATCGTGGCAGGGTTACATGGTGGCCAGAGATGTTTGAGCAGAAAGCAGAATATTCACAGTTTCATGGAGGCACAGGAAGCAGAGCAGCAGGAAATGTGTCAAAGTTTAAGAACTCACAAAGCCTACACCCAGTGGCACGCTTCCTCCAGCCTGGCCACACCTCCTAATATTTCCATGTCCCTCCTGAAGCTGTGCCACAAACTGGAGCCTGTGGGGGATATTCCCATCCAATCCTCCATATCCTGGCTTCACTCTGGCACTTCAAAGCCAATCTTAGAACCAATTTAGAGGGCCTGTTTACTCTGCACACAGAACCCTCACCTGGCTTGCCCACTGACACGCCATCCTTGCTATAAGAAATCTTTCACTGAACATGTAGTTACTCCATAGATGATACCCTAACTTCTTCATTCCACTGGATGCTAACTTTGCACTTTGAACCCCTGCATGGAGTACCTTGCACAACAGAAAGCGACTACTCCACCTCCTTCCTGGCATTCTAACAATGTTGTATCAGGACACTCCCTGCCTATTGGCACTCAAATCCCTTTATATCAAGACCTTTGTGGAGCCTCCATCAGCAACCCCAATCAGAGGCCACACTCTACTATACAAGCCATTTTGTCTCCGGGCCTGAATGTATGCCCCACCCCTCAGGTCATAGGCCACTGTTGTGTGAATCTTCAATCCCCAAATGCTGGCTTTCTCAAGGTGAGCTACAGAACCAGCTAAATCCCCAGGACAATGGCTTTTCCAACCAGCACTGCAATAATCCTACACCCTATCTCTATTAATCCACACAAAGCACATTCTGAAGAAATCAGAGGTTGTGTGTTTCCAGAGATGAACTAGATCCATCTCAGAAACCCCAATCATGTGAATCAGCATTGAGTGGTTCCAAGTCTGAGATTTCAGCATCTCTTAGCTGATCCAAAGCCAGCCAAGATAGGTTAAGAGTGAATACAAATTCAAATGCCCACTTGACACAGGCAGGCCTGAAATTTATATCAAAAGACATAACCAAATCCACACAACTAAATCCTCATGCAAAAATTCAAGAAATATACTCCCCTCCCAAAAAAATGTTTTCTCCAAAAGTCAAAAGGTAAAACTTAGAAGAAACCAATATGGTAAAAGAATTCAAAGAGAACATGAATAAACACTTAAAAGAAATTGAAAACAATAGCTCTAAATTCCCGTTTGAAGCTTAAGTAAACCAACACAAACAGTTAAACAAGAGGACAACTAAGGACACGAAAATATAATTAAAGACTTAGGAGTATTAAAAACTCATGAAATGAAGTTGGAAATAAATATTTCATTGAGTTTAATAGAAAGCCCAGTAGAAGTTGGTATATAACTTTAATCCCAGCACTCAAGAGGCAGAGTTACATGAATCTCTGTAACATTGAGACCAGCCTGGTCTACATAGTGAGTTTGAAGCCAGTTGGACTTACGGGGAGATAGTCTCAAAAAAACCATACGTACACACAAAAATATCAGTGGAAAGCTTCATGAACAATATGGATTATGTGAAAGAAGATTATGACTTAAAAGCAATGTAGAAGAATTAATCAAACAAAGAAAATGATAAGTTTGAAAATTACATGAATGGAATATGCAGGCTCTAAGAGACACAATGAGAAGACAAAAATTTTGAATGATAGGCATGGCAGGAGAAGAATTGAATTCTAAGGCATGGAAAATATGCAATAAAATTGTAGAAGAAATAATCCCAAACTAGCAAAAGGGATGCCAATCAGGGTATAAGAGGTACACAGAATACAAAATACATGGAAATAGTCTTAAGAGAAACTCCTTTTTGGTTGTATATTTGCCTGGTTTTGGTAATAGTGTGATGCTGGCTTCATAGAAGGAATTTGGGAGAATTCCCTCTGTATGTATCCTTCTAAACAATTTCAGTTATAATGGTTGTAAGTGTTTTTGAAATGTTTTATAGAACTCTGCCATGAAACTGCCTGGGCCTGGGCTTTTTTTAGTTGGGAGGTTTCTTATTACATTTTCAATTTCTTCATATATTATGGGTCTGGTTAAACTGCCAATCTCTTTTTGGTTGAATGGTGATTCCCAGGATTTCAGATATTCATCCATTTCTTCTAGGTTTTCAAGCTTAGTACATGTATTAGTCACTTTCCTGTTGCTGTGATAAACCACCATGAGCATGGGGACATATTAAAAGAAGAGTTTATTTGAGCTTACTATTGACGGTTCCATGGAAACAGAGTCAATTGTGGCACGAGGCACAGTGCCTGGGGCAGGAGCAGCAAGCTGAGGGTCACATCTCGCAATGAGCACAGGAAGCAGAGAGAACAGAGAGAGCATTGAAGACCACAAGGCTTGTTAAACTCACTAAGCCTGCCCCCAATAATGTACTTCTTCCAGCACAGCCATACCTTCTAAGACCTCCAAGAACAGTGCCACCAACTGCAGACAAAGTGTCTGAATACTTAAAGCCTATAGGGGATACTCTTATTTAAACCACCACAGTAGAGTATAGGTTTTTGAAGTATTACGGTATGATTTTCTGGATCTTTTCATTGTCTTTTGTGATATTTCCCTTTTCATCACAGATTGTATTGATTTGGAGTTGTTCCTTCTTTCTTTTGGTTAACTGGGCTAGAGGTCTGTCTATCTTGTTTATTCTTTCAAAGAACCAACTTTTGGATTCATTGATTTTTTTTGTATTGCTTTGTTTCTATTTCATTGATTTCTGCTCTGATTTTTGTTATTTCTTCCTGTCTGTTGCATTTAGGTTTCATCTGTTGTTGCCTCTCAAGTGCTTTTCGCTGCAGTGTTAGATTCTTCACTTGTGCTCTTTCTGTTTTTCTAATGTAGGCAACCAGGGCTAGAAACTTCCCTCTTATTACTGCTTTTAAGGGATCCCATAGGTTTTGTTGTGTTGTATTATTGTCATTCAGTTCCAGGAATGCATTTATTTCTTTCTTTATCTCTTCCTTGACCCATTCATTATTCAAGAGTGTGTTGTTTAGTCTCCATGTGTTCTTGTAAATAGTAGGGCTTACCCTGGTGTTGATGTTGAGCTTTATTGCACTGTGGTCTGATAGAATGCATGAAATTATTTCAATCATTTTGTGTTTGTGGAGGTTTCTTCTGTGTCCCAGTATGTGGTCAATTTTGGAGAATGTTCCATGGGGTGCTGAGCAGAGAGTGTATTCTCTGATATTAGGGTGGAATATTTGATAGATGTCTGTGAGGTCCATTTCATGTATCATATGGTTCAGCTCAGATATCTCTCTGTTTATTCTTTGTCTTGTTGACCTGTCCAAAGGGCTCAGTGGGGTAATAAAGTCCCCTACTATGAGTGTACTGGGGTTAATCTGTGCCTTGTGGTCCTGGGGAATTGTCTTTATAAAGTTTGGTGCACCGGAGTTTGGTTCATATATATATTCATAATTGTGAAATCTTCATGGTGAATTGTTCCTTTGATGTCATCTTTCTTTACTGCTTCATAGAACTCCATTGTGTAGATGTACCACATTTTTGTTATCAACTTGTCAGTTGAAGGGCATTTGGGTTGGTTCCAGCTCTTTGCTATTGTGAAGAGAGCTGCAGTCAACATAGCTGTGCATGTATCTTTGCAGTAGGATGAGTCTTGTGGGTATATACCCAGGACTAGTGGGTATATACCCACAAGACTCATGGCTGAGTCAGTTGCTAGGCTCATTTTGAGTCTTTTAAGGGTTCTTCTCACTACTTTCCACAGTGGTTGTACCAGTTTATATGACCACCAGCAGTGGATGAGTGTTTGCCTTTCTCCACAACCTCTCCAGCATTTGGTCTCTTTTGTTTTCTTGATCTTAGCCAGTCTTATAGGAGTGAGATGATATCTTAGAGTGGTTTTAATAATTATTAATGACATTGAGCACTTTTTAAAATGTTTCTCTGCCATCTTACTCATTGGTGAAGTCTCTGTTCAGCTCTTTACTCCATCTTTTGAGTGAGTCATTTGTTTTCTTACTTCTTTGTTATTTGAGTAGTTTATATATCCTGGATGTTAATGCTCTGTCAGATGTTTCCTCCCACTCTGTGGGTTTTCTCTTCACTTCCTTGATTATTTCTTTTACTCTGCAGAAGCTTTTGAGTTTAATGAGGTCACACTTGTCAGCTGTTGACTTTATTTCCTGAGCAGCTCCTGTTTGATTTAGAAAGTCTTTTCATATTTTTTTTTTTGTCTTTTCAAGACAGGGTCTCTCTGCTCTCTGTAGCTTCAGCTGTCCTGGAATATGCTCTGTAGACCAGGCTGGCTTGAACTCACAAAGATCCACCTGTCTCTACCTCTGCCTCCCAAGTGTTAAGATTAAAGGTGTGTGCCATCATGCCCAGCTCCTTGGATCTCTATACCAGACTTCAAACTATACTACAGGGCTATAGTCATAAAAAAAGCTTGGTACTGGCACAAAAACAGACCTGTTGAACAATGGAACAAAACTGAAGATCCAAACTTGAGCACATACGATTTCAGCCATCTCATATTTGAGAAGGGGGCCAAGAAGCCACAGTGGAGAAAAGACAACATCTTCAGCAAGTGGTGTTGGCAAAACTGGATCACTACATGTAGAAGAATGAAATTAAACCCCTACCTCTCGCCCTGTACAAAAGTCAATTCGAGATGGATTAAAGACCCCAACGTGAAACCCCAAACTCTGAAGGTGATAGAAGAAAAACTTGACAGCAGACTACAAGACATAGGCATAGGAAAAGACTTCCTAAATCAGACAGCAGCTGTGCAAGAATTAAGGTTGACAATTGACAAATGGAACCTCATTAAACTCAAAAGCTTCTGTACCTCAAAAGAAACAATCAAGGAAGTGAAGGGAAATCCCACAGAGTGGGAGGAAACCTTCACTGCAGAAACATCTGACAAAGCATTGATTTCTAGAATATATAAACTACTCAAAAAAAACAAAGAAGAAAGAAAGCAAATGACCCACTCAATAGATAGAGCAAAGAGCTGAACAGAGACTTCACCAGTGAGAAATTAGAGATGGCTGAGAAACATCTTAAGAAATGTTTGACATCATTAATCATTAAGAAAATGCAAATCAAAACCACTCTAAGATATCATGTTACTCCAATAAGACTGGCTAGGATCAAGAAAACAAATGATACCAAGTGCTGGAGAGGTTGTGGGGAAAGAGGAACACTTATCCACTGCTGGTGGGAATGTAAATTGGTACAGCCACTATGGAAAGCAGTGTGGAGAACCCTTGGAAGACTTGGAATGAACTTGCCAGCTGACCCAGCCATACCGTTCCTGGGCATGTACCCACAAGATTCATCTTACTGCAGAGATACATGTACAGCCACGTTTATTGCTGCTCTCTTCACATTAGCGGAGCTGGAACCAACCCAAGTGCCTCTGAACTGATGAGTGGATAGAGAAAATGTGGTACATCTACACAATGGAGCTCTGTGCATCAGTAAAGAAAGATGACATCATGAGTTTTGCAGGTAAATGGCTAGAGCTAGAAGATATCATGCTGAGTGAAGTAACACAGTCCCAGAAAAGCAAACAAAAAAATGGTATCCCTCATCTGTGGATGCTAGCACTAATTACCTAATTGTATGGCAAACTGAGTAATGTCAATATGATCTGAAAACAACTGTGCCTTTATATTGTGAATCCCTTAAAATATAATAAATAAACTAAAAAAAAGAGAGAGAGAAAAAGAACATCAAGTGCTTGTAATCTCTGAACCATCCCCCCTACAATACACTTTTGAGTATGTTAAAAGAAAAGAAGAGTGGGGCTGGAGATATGGCCTACCAGTTAAGAGAGCCGCCTGCTCTTGCAGAGGACCGGGTCTCGATCCCCAGCACCCACATGGCGGCTAAGAACCGTCCCTCACTCCAATTCCAGGAGAACTCCAGTTCCAGGGGAATCCGATGCCCTCTTCTGACCTCCACCGCATTGCATGTCACGGGTGCACAGACCTGCATGCAGACAGTACATTCATACACATAAAATAAATAAATAAACAAACAAATAAATAAATAATTTTTTTAAAAAGAAGAGAAATTCCCCATAACATATTATAAGACACTAAATATAAAGAACAAATACAAGACAATCCTCTCAGAATAATAGCTGATTTCTGACAGGAAACATTAAAAGTTGGAAAGACTTCAGGTAATGTACTTCAAGTTCTTAAAGACTACAAATGTCAACTCAGTCTACTATACTTTGAAAAACCATCTGTCATAGTTGAAGGAGACAGAAATGTCTTTGTTGATAAGGAAAAAATGAGGCAATGGAATTTATCAAAATCAAGCCAGCCCCATAGAAAATATTGAATGGTTGCTGGGTATGGTTGCCTTTACTTCTAACACTTGGGATGCAGAGGCAGGTGGATTTTTGTGAGTTCAAGGCCAGCCTGATCTACAGAGTGAGTTCCAGGACAGCTGGGGCTACAGGGAGACCCTGTCTCAAAAAGACCCCCCCAAAAAAATAAAAAAATAAAAAAAAATATTGAATGAAATACTTTGGACAGAAGAGGATAAGCATATCCAAGACTCTTTGGGAGAAAACAATTGATGCTAAATTGATATGCAAAATAGGACTGAAAAAGCAAACACCACAAATCAATGAAAGGACATTAATCAATACATATCTTCTGCTGGGCGTGGTGGTGCATGCTTTTAGTCCCAGCACTCTGGAGGCAGAGGCAGGAGGATCTCTGTGAGTTCAAGGCCAGGTCTGGTCTACATACAGAGCTGCAGGCCAGCTGGGACTAAAGGAAGACACTGCCTTGAAAAGACCAAAAGAAAATAATACATATCTTTTAACTGTTTAACTGTGATTATTAATGGCCATAGCTCCCCAGTGAAAGAACAAGTGGATTAGAAAACAGAATCTAACTATTTTCTGCTTACAGGAAAAGCACCTCACCTTCAAAGTTATGCATTACTTTAGAGAGAAAGAACAGAAAAATAAAGTATTCCAAGAAAAAAAGGACTAGGAAACAATTATGCATTCTAATTGTACTATATAACAAAATAGAATTCAAACTAAAATTAACCAGAAGAGAAGAATGTTTCTTCATTCTGATCAAAGGAACAGTCTACTAAGAAGAAAATTCAATTCTAAACATGTATACCTAAAATAAGGGTGCAATCAATTTCATAGAGCAAACCCTAGCAGATATAAATCCACAGATTATCTCCAAAACAGTAGTAATATGTGAATTCAGTATCCAGACAAAATATAAACAGAGAAACATTGAAATTAAATGACAACCTAGCTCAAATGGACCTAGTGATATCTGCAAGATGCTCCATTCAAACATTATAAAATGTGTATTCTTCTGAGTAGCCTATCAAAATTCCACTAAAATAGGCAAGTTTCTGGGACACACACACACACACACACACACACACACACACACACACACAGCCAAGCATAGTGCATGTTCTTAATCCCAGTACTTGGAAGGCAGAGGGGGGCAGATCTGCAGCTATGGGTACAGGGAGACCTTGCCTCAATAAAAAAGAAAAAGAAAAAGGAAGAAAGAAAGGAAGGAAGGAAGGCAGGAAGGAAGGCAAGAAGGAACGTGTAGGCGAATGCAGGCCACATGTGGCTGCTGACTTTATCCCAGTTGCCCACTTTCACATCCCTACCTGACCTGGCCCCACAGGTGGGAGCAAAACATGATGTAGGGGGTCTGGGAGGTGACACCACTGGGAGGTGACATCATTCCAACTATATAAATAATTTGCTACATACAATAAATGGATTCTTCATAACTTATACCATCCAATAAGATCTTGGTCCATTATTTCATGCATGATTTCTATTGCCTTCATAATTATAAGTCTATCAGACTTGGGTGTTGGCTAGCAGATGACAATAGATAGGCAATCAGCCACCAGTCTGGAATTAAGCCTTTAGGCCAACAGCCTTTTGGCTTGTGGTGTGAGAGGCCTTGGAAGGGATAAACACCCCTTTGGCCTGATTCTGTGAGGCCATCAGACTGACAGATTTGGCTGTGGAATAAGCAATTCTGTAGCCACCTGGTAGCTGTGAAAGCCACCACTTTCCCAGGGGGAGCCTCAGGTGGTAGTTCTCCTCAGCAGAAGGAAGGGAGGAAGGAAGGAAGGAAGGAAGGAAGGAAGGAAGGAAGGAAGGAAGGAAGGAAGGAAGGAAGGAAGGAAGGAAGGAAGGGAAATCAAGAAGGTAAATTTTAATGTTCCCGAAATCAAATAAAAACACAGCATACAAAAACCTCTGCAATACAATGAAAGTAATAAGAGGGAAATTTATAGAACTTACATGGAAAACTAAAGAGATCTTGTTGCTAGAGAGATGCCTTAGTTGGCAAGAGCACTTCCTGCTCCTCTAGAAAACCTGAGTTCGGTTCCCAGTGCCCACATCAAGTGTCTCACAACTGACTATAACTCCATTTCCAGAAGATCTGTCACTCTCTTTTGGCCTCTAAGGGTAGCTGTGTATATACAGGAGACAGACAGGGGTGAGGTGGGGGAAACTGACTCACACACATAAAGATACATTTAAAAAATCAAATAAAACTGAGAGTAATCTCAAATAAATAATTTAATTATATACCTTAAGAAAAACAAGAACAAATAATTTAATTATATACCTTAAGAAAAACAAGAACAAATGAAACTCCAAGCTGCAAATTGGAAGAAATAATTAAATAAGGATGAAAGGAATGGAATATATGTCAGAGAATAAAGCCAGGGATAAGGGTGGTAAAACGCTGTCTTCTGGAAATGGCATTGCTTTTGCTTTGTGAATACACAGCAACTCCATTGCCTGCACTGGGCAGGTAGAAGGCTGGAGCTTTCAATAGCTAGTCAGGAATAGGGTATGGGTTCATGGGAATCAATCCTTCCCTTCTGGGCCTTTGTTACTGAAACACTCTGAGAAAAGGGCATTAGACATCTTCAAATATGTACATATTAGCAAGCCAACCAAGTTCCATAGGATACCTGCTGTCACACACATTCTGATTGAATTCAGTAGATCCCAAAATAAAATAGAAAACACGAACATGAGAAAGGGATCTGTAGGGAAGAAGGGAAGTTCAGAAGGATGGAAGAAGATCAAAGAGGTACAGGCTGAGCGTTATCAGAATACATGTATGAAGCTGTCAAAGAACAAATTTAATTAACAGTACTAATTTTGAAAAAAAAAGTTATCTTTTAGTTCTGAAGATAAGAAGTCCAACAGTGACCTTATCAGGCTAAATCATGGTATTGGTAGAGATGGACTGCACTCTGCAGTCATTTCCTAATACTCCCCTGCTTCTTTACACCACCAACACTGAATCTGGGACAACAATCTTCCATAGGCACAATGAGCTGGTCTCTTCTGCTGCCTTCTCTTATACTAATAGTCTTCTGATTAAACTTTTCCTGCTAAGATACTTCAAGAGGATATGTTTTAAAGACAATGAAAACAATTGAAGTCCATGTATAATCTTTATTCTCCTTCGCTGCATAAGGTAACTTATTCACTGGTATTAGGATGTAGGAGTATTGGATGGAGGGGAATTTCCTTTGTCAACCAAATTGCCTGTCAATGTTTGTCACTATTTTTACTGTAAATTATTTACAGTTTTAGTAAATGCATTTAGAATATGTTAAAATCCTCAAGAAATTTTTGTGAAGAATAGACTACTCACTAAAAAAAAAAAAAAAAAAAAAAAGTTTCCAAGCTCTCTTCTTGCAGCCTCAGTGCTCCAGACTGAAACAATTTAAAATTTGTTTAAGTGAGAACGGTCAGTAGGAACGGCTCTGTGCACCACCCATGGATTTAGTTCATGATTTTACTGTGGACATCTATAAATGATGTTCCTTTACTCTAAACATGTCATGACTGGGTTCTCATACATGATTTGCACTTCCTATCTCGGTCATAGATAACACTCCTGGAGATGAAGTAGCCATACTGTGACACTAATGGGACTTGAGAGAAGAAAGTTCAAGAGAATTACTGAAATAGCTCCTCCAAAGCTGATTGTCCAGCAAAGTAATACCATATCTGCTTACCTTAAGATTCTTTATTGGCTGGAGCAGGAATTTAGTATAGAGCACTGTCTAGCATGTTTAATGCCTGGGATTTTAAATGTAGGACTATAATAAATAAATAATAAATAAATAAATAAATAAATAAATAAGTAAAAAATGTGTGTCATGTTAGAAAACTAACATTTTATTCATATGATTATAAATTGTTATTTTACTGTATGCCTTGTTGACTATCTATAATATGTAGTTAATAATCACACCAAATTTAACCTGAACTTACTACATAGGTGCTTCATTCATCTAAAGTCAAGGCAGAGCTAAATTTACTTTGAATGAAGAGGTGTCATTTCAGTATTTTTCTTGAAAAAGCTAAGTCCTCTTAATTATTCCTGTTAACCTTATTTTCCATAAGAAACCAATTTTTTAGATTAAGTCCTAGTACATATACAGTGCAAAAACTGTAAACAGAAAGAAAAAAATAAAATAATAGCTGCATTTTTATTTTCCTGCTATTTATATTATACGGCAGTTATCAATTTAATACCTCTTATAAACCACATCTTTCATTGCTTCCATGAAAAAACTAGGCCTGGCACTTTGAAGAAATGGCAGTTGGTAATCTTTGTCACTACAGTGATTCTGCAGGAAAAAGTCCTTTTCCTTCCAGGCTATCCTATGTTCTTATGGCTAACTCTGTACCCAGAAACTCTGATGCAGTCTGCTGCATTGCTCTTGCAGAATACACAACTTCTCCACCATTGACTTATTGCAGAAAACTTCTCAAGGGCAGATCCTGCTGTGCCTGACTGCCCAGCAGTACTCAGCCACCAAAAGCAAGTCACTCCAAGCTGTTGTGTAACAGAACACGTTGGTGAAGCACCCTTTTGTAAGCAACCTTCTTTCACAACCTCATCACAGTGGCATCCATGCTTTCTGCTGAGAAGCAGCAATCTCCATCCTAGAGGTGGCTTTTGGCCCTGACATTGTGAAAGGTGTGTGGTGTGTGTGTGTGTGTGTGTGTGTGTGTGTGTGTGTGTGTGTGTGTGTGTATTGTGGGGGGGTCACCATCCATGGTCATAGCTATTCTTTTATTTCAGCTGCAGTGACTAATGGATATAATTACTTTCATATGCTCTTTGGAGCTTTGTTTACATTATCATACTATTGCTCAGTTTTCTAATTCCCACTTGAGTTAAAAACTCTTTCTATTTAACTATTCCTATACAATTCCTGTGTGGTATTTTCTCTTAATCAGAAACTGACTCATACACTTTACATACAGACTCCGAACATCCCAAATTTGAGCCTATTTATTGTAGAATTAGTGTCATTTCAGAAGTGACTACAGATTTTGTGTAAAAGTAGCTGTTCTCAACATCTTCCACAGAATTATCCATCATATCACAAGTCCCCCAAGAAAAATGGCTTCCAGGGTACAATAACTTAGGGAATTACCTTTCAATTAGGGATTCATGGAACTTATGTGAATATTAAAGTTGACCAGAGGTTCTATAGTTGCTATAAGACAGTTCTTTTTAAGCCAGCATATCCTCTACTCTGATTTTGAAAGTGGTTTACTAAACAAAACCAACTACTATTAGTTGTGAAATGCCTAGCTGAGAATAGAAATATTTTCCTAAAAATATCAGGATAATACATGACTCTGTCAACAAAAACATGAAAGAAAACAAGATTTGACAGGCATGTACAATGAATTTTCACATCACTGTGTGTTACTCCTTAGGCTCCTCCTTCACAAAAATGCTTTCCCATTTTCCCATGAATGGAGTTCTTTTCATTTGGGTCTAATCAGTCCTAACTTAAAGCTTAATTGATAACTGGCTGGGAAGAAAAGTGTACTCACAATTCTTGTTATCTCCTACTCAGTCTCACCATGTATAATAGTCATCACTGTACTGTTACATTTCTTAAGCAATGTTCTTCATCAAAACTCAGTTGCTATCTGGTCTGGTTAGCTTTTCCTCTTCCAAGAGAATTTAAATAGAAAAGTTGCTTTCCAAAAGTCAATATCTGTGGCTAGCCACAGCTGAGTGAGCACAGCTGAAAGTCAACACCAACTATAGTCTTATGGGAAAGTGACATTGTCAAGTGGCACTGTGGTCATTGCTTGTTTGGAATAAAACAGCAAAGATTACATTTATTTCCCAAAACTGAATCCTGATCCTAACATCCAAAAAATGTCTCGCTTTTTCCTTGAAATGTTTTCTTCCTCACTCTCTTTCTTTCACTCTCCCTTTCTGACTTTCTTCCTTTCTTTTTGTCTTCTTTTTGAAATGTTCCAACTTCTTTTAAATTCAGAAGAGAAGCATTTTGGCTTATGATTCTTTGCAGCTTTCTATATGGTCGAAACTTAAAGATTTCTAAAAATGATAAAATCAGAAAATAATCATGATAAGTAATAACACGGTTTAGATATAAATCAAACAGTGCTTAATGACTTAATGAACGTCTCTGTATGAGGAGCTTCTGGGTCTTGACTACTCACATCTCAGAGTTCCTCAAATAGACACCACTTGAGCAATGAAAGGTCTTGGTCCTGTTCACAATCCCCTTAGCCAGAAAACCATTCATCCTCCCTATAACTTTGTTGTGTGTTGCAGCTAACATAACTGTGACCTTCTCAAAGTGACGGCCCTTGATTTGTTTATAATTTGTATTGAATTTCCAACAATAACTTTGGGGTTAAGGTACACAAATGGTCTCTATATTTTTCTGTGTTATATAGTATCACCTCATAACACTTTCTTTTACTTGTAGGATAATTTAAAGAAATTAAGTTTAAGTCCACTTCCTGAATAAATAGCATACAGTCAATGATAAACTGCTTGGGTAAATTTGATGAAAACTTACACCGTGGTTCCTATTTATGGGCATGTGTAATACAACTTAGGCATCTATAGGTCAAAACTTAGAAATTTAAAAAACAAAAAGAGGGAGGTGGTATAATATTCCTTCTGGGATACAAATGGAAAACTCTGGGTTCCAAACGTTTTGATAAATTTTCAATTTTGAGATCTTGAAACTAACAGTGGGAGGAGATTTGTATGTTCCCACAGGTAAAAACACCAATCTAAATGCCTAAAAATGTACAACTCTTGGCTGTGCAGGATGGACTGGGAAATGCCAACAGAGAGGCTGACCCATCTGAACACTAAAGAAAGAGGAACCTCAGGCTGCCTGAGTCACAGACACTGAGCATCTCTCTGAATTCTTTTTGGGATAACTATTTATAATGTGCCCTAATTAAGTTTACCTTCCAGATGCTGAGAAACCGTCCTACCTCTCCCTTTATAGGAAAAAGAAAAACATGATGGTAATGAAGTCATTCCTTAACTGTAAATTAGAGCCAACTGTTATAGTGGTGATTTCTTATAAAACAGGTATAACTACCCTCTTTAACTGACTGATAGACATAGGAACTGTAAAGGATAAATCTCTATTTAGAGCCAAATACAATAGTAAAGTTTTTATAAGCTGTGTAATTAAGCAAAATATATTAATACAGGAGAGCTCTGATATCAGCAATGGATTATTCTGCCTAGGAGATGTTGGCTAGGGGATTTAAGCCCCCCAAAATGATTAAGGCCTTTTGCCTATAAGTGGGATATCTTCAAGGAGAAAGGCAAAGTCTCTGTTGTCAAAGACCTGGTGTAAGCATGAAAAATGTTTTGAGATCACTTGCTAATGTACAGTTGGCCTCTGAAATGCCAAAGAGCATTACCAAAGGTCACTAAAGCAAAGAAGCAAAATATTGGTCTCCTTGAGTCAAGCAAGACTCCTCCATTTGGGGGATATATATATATATATATATATATATATATCCCAAATCTAATTGGCTATTAGCGCTCTCCTTGGAAGAATAAGTCATGGCTGATGCGACAAGCTTATGTCCTCTAGTGGTTAGGAGATATTATAAGCCACAGTAAGAACTTGTCATCTTTTATAGAAAAGCCACAGTTTGTGGATTAGCATACCATCCAAACATCTGTGTCTATGCTCACAGCTTAGCTTGCCATAATATTTATTACTGTTTAAATGCCTGTACATCCAATTGCTTGTACTTTGTTAGTAGGATTAAAAAGGTACCCTGGATAAGCTGTCAATCCATGAAGGGAAACAACCCAAACAGACTAGAGTCCAAAATGACATCACTAGAGAAAATAGACTGTGGCTTCTCACCCACTTGTACCCCTTTGCCGAAGCCTAGGGAACAATTTGCAGAAGAGGAGGCCTGATAGAATGTAAGGGCTGCAGAGATTGGGGTGAATCGTGAGACTACGGCAATATATACTGGACTCTTATTTGAGCAACATGCTTGAGCATACAAGCTTCTCCAATTGGACTATGGGAATACTGGGTTGTTTCAAAATTGGACATAGATACTTGCTAATTGGTTTTACATGAATGTTACTTACATTCATTGCTTATGCTTGACAGTTGGTTCACTTCATGGTTGGGTTTTTTGGATATTAATTGGCCTCATTGTGAAAATAAAGTTTCAGGTCTGACCTGCTCCCCCCCCCCCATGCCTAGCACTCAAAACAGGCTTGAGCAGCTGGCTATTCAAAACTCAGGTTCCTTTGTGTTGTTAGCCTCGCCCATGGGCTCCCCTGCCTCTCAGAAAAATTTAAAAAAAATTAAAGGGTGAGATGTGGGAAAACTTAGTTAAGATGGGTTGCATTCTAAGCCAATGGGACCTCCCTGACCACACCCTTGGGGTGGGGTGTAGTGATGAAGATTTAGGATTTGGTCCTGAGATGTAAGTCATGCTCGGATATATAACCAGACATTTTTGAATAAAAGCTCTCTTTGCATTTGGACCTCAACATGCGTCTACGTGGTGTGCTTCCCTGCCCGTGTCTTCCACATGGATCGTCCTGGGATTAAAGAGGCCCCACCACCAATCTCGGTGGATGACCCACAGATGCATATGACTTCGAAATGGGGATATTTCTTTATATTTGATGATTTTACAAAATGACTGAAAATTCTTGAAATACACCCAACAAATGAGGTATCTTATTTTTCATGACCTTACTATGTAACTTTTAATGTAAATAATAGACTAGAAATGGTGTTCAATGCATCTGTTATAGTATTGAGATTTCTCTCTCTTAAAATATTTGCCTTTGGAACTAAGTCACCATACTTTGATGAAACCCAAACACCCATGGAGAAGTCAGAGTTCTGCAATTTAGTCTTATTCCTGGTGAAATCTTAGCCAGCAAGTTACATCAACTTTCAAAACATCTTAGTAAATGAGCTTTTGTTAAAGCCCATCTCACAGCTTTGAAGCCTAAGTGGTGCTGGATAATGAGTTGTACACATAAAATCCTACTCATGGGGCTGGAGAGATAGCCTAGCAGTTAAGAGCATGGACTGCTCTTGCAGAGGACCCGGGTTCTATCCCCAGCACCCACATGGCGGCTAAGAACCGTCTGTAACTCCAATTCCAGGAGAACTCCAGTTCCAGGAGAATGTGAGACCCTCTTCTGACCTCCACAGCATTGCATGACACAGGTGCACAAACCTACATGCAGACAGTACATTCATACACATACAAAAATAAAAAAAATAAAAAAATAAAAATAATAAAAAATTTAAACAAATAAAACAAAAAATTAAAAAAAAAAGCCTACCCATATTGTACATTTCCCAGTAAACTTGACATAACTTTAAGCCTCCAACAAATGGGATAATTTTCTCCATAGACGATGTTGATAGCCTTAGCATTGCATGGATGTAACAGTAATTATTCAGTCTGAATTAAAGCATTCCCCTATGTGGTGGTAAAGGGAGGAGAAATAGGAAGTTCTCTCTCATTGAATTCAACTTAAAAATTCTCCTAAATTTTTCTGTGTAATGTTTGATTCAAACAGAGAAAGTGTAGAGTGTGATTGGTAGCAACTCCTTTCAAATTTATAAGAATCATGATGTAAGTTTGGTTTTAATATATTTAACAAAAATAATGGTTAGAGTTACTCACACTGGCCAGTGTAACCTCTATAAATTCATTGGTTCAACAAGCTGGACTTGAATTGACTCATTTTTATGATCTGTAATTGTCCTCTATACAAATAATCTTCCCAGCAAGAGTCATGCAATAAATTGTAATTTTTACTGTAGGGTGGCATGATAGGGAAAATCTGACTGTGGGCCAGTGAGCAGTATTGCTCAAAAGTTAATAGGGTTAGCATGACACGGGTGCACAGACCTGCATGTGGACAGTACATTCATATACATAAAATAAATGAATAAAATTTAAAAAAAGTTAATAGGTAATAAAAAAATGGAAAAAAAAACTGAGAGAGATATGCAGAACAGTCATGGCAGAATGCATGATCTCGGTTGGGGTGGGGGTGGGGGTGAAGAGAAGGGGAGATATGCCTGAACTGAATTGGAAAATGATGTATGAAATGCACAAAGCATCAATAAAAAAAAATGTTGTGTAATAAAAAAAAAAGTTAATAGGGTAAACCACATTGGTTAAAGATGAGACAATATCTGTCCCAAAATCTTACTTCCCACAGGGATGATAGATGCATACACTACTGAGGTAGTGAATAGTCTGTAGGGTCTCCACTTGTGAGGCAGTTGACTTTCCTCAAATCCAATATAAATACCTTAGTGAAAAATCTTTTGCCATAAACTAGAGGAGCTATGTCTCTGTTTCAGTGATTGCAACAATGAATTCAGTCCCATGTTTTGGAGCATTTTTATACCATTGTATAATCAGCAAGTTGCCCACTGCAAAATTCTCTACAGGTGATACAAAGAAATGGGAAATTTTCTCTCACTGAGTTTGAGTTTAAAATTCTCATAAGTGTTTCTTTTGTGATGTTTGATTCACACAGAAAGTCTAGTGTATGATTGGTGGCTACCATAAGGGAACCCACTTTCAGGATAACCAGTGAGCATAAAAAGTCTCAGCTTCAATGATATTTATTAAGACTTACTAGCTATTGTTTAATATGGTATGTTTAGCAATGAATAGAATGAACAGAAACCAAATTGCAAACCAAAACAATGAAAAGCACTAAAATAATTGTAATATCCACCAACAGTGACAGGTTGCAGCAAATTTTTCTATGTTGATTGATGGTTTCAGCTAAAAATGGAGAATGAGAGAGGCTTGTGATATAAACATTTCTAAAGTTCATTATGTGTATGCATGAAACTTCCATAGATTAAAACCTAAAATACTCCGTTGCTCCAAATCCTGTGTCTGAAGTATGCCTTGCTTTCAGCAATAAGGTCTTGCCTTCAAGGCAATCAAGGGCTGTGGCAATAGTTTGCATAATTTGGGGAGTTGTGGATGGTTATTAGCCACCATGTGGGTTCTAGGAATCAAATTCTGGTTCTCTGCAAGAATAGTCAGGGCTTTTAAACTACTGAGCCTTTTCTCTAGCCCTGAGTATGTTAGTACTTTTAATATTTATTTATTTAATTTATATGTATATGTGTTTACATGGATGTGTGCATGTGTGTATGCAAGTGAACATGCAGTGGTGTATGCCACTAAGCATGCAGGTATGTGTATCTATGATGAGGCAAGGGTCAATATCAGTAGTTTTCCTCAGTCATGTTCCAAATAATTTTTCGAACAAGTTCTCTCCTTAAACTTAGAACTTACTGATTCAGCTAGGCTGGCTTATCTCTAGCTCCCCAGCCCTAGGTTTATAAATCCCTGCTACTATTCATGTACCGGAACTCATATCACCATGCTTGAGTGCCAAGAATTTAAAGAACTAAATGAGATGATTTAGAAAAAACCTTCAACAAAATCCAGCATCCCTTCATGCTTAAAGTCCTAGAGGGAATTGGACTGGAGGGATCATTCCTCAATGTAATCAAAGCCATATACAAGAAACCTACAGACAACATCATCCTAAATGGGGAAAAGTTAGAAGCATTCCCCTTAAAGGCAGGAACACAGTAAGACTGTCCCCTATCAGCACTCTTCTTCTATATAGTGCTTGAAATGCTTGCTATGGCAATAAGGCTAGAAAGTGAAATTAAAGGAGTACTAATCAGAAAAGAGCAAGTAAAGCTATCCCTTTTTGCAGATGAGATGATAGTTTACCTAAGGGATGCTAGAAACTCCACCAGAAAACTCCTAGAAATGATTAAAAGTTTCAGTAAAGAGGCAGGATACAAAATTAACCTAGAAAAATCAGTAGCCTTTCTTTACACCAACAATAAGCAACTGGAGACAGAATAGAAGGAGACCTTCCCAATCACAATAGCCTTAAAAGAAATAAAATACCTGGAAATAAACCTAACCAAAGACACCAAAGACCTGTACAACAATTTTTTTTTTAAACCGTGAAGGAGATTGAAAATGACATCAAAAGATGGAGAATCCCATGCTTCCCATGGGATTGGAAAAATTAATATAGTAAAAATGTCCATTTTATCCAAATTAATATACAGATTCAATGCAATCCCATCAAAATCCTCATGCTTTTTCACAGAGTTGGAAGAAAATCCTTAAATTCATATGGGAAAACAAAAAACCCCAAACAGCTAAAGCAATCTTGAGCAAAATGTGCAATACAGAGGGGGATACTTTAACCAGACTTCAAGCTATATTACAGGACTATAATCATAAAGACAGCCTGGTACTGGCAAAAATAGACCCATTGACCAAGTCAAAATCCAAACCACAATATTTCAGTTCCTTTACCTCTTTCTAGTAATCATAATTTTTCATCACCGAGCATTCTTCCAAATGTCTGTATACCACCTTGAAGTTTCGTCAACATCCCAGGAAGTTTGTACTCGAAATTTAACCCTTTTCCCTTACTTTGTATATGTGTTTCATCAAATAATTGATGCAAAATGGCTACCTGTTGCAGGATTTGATGGAATTTCTTGGTTCTTGAACAAGGTATTTATATTACGTTATAGTCATTAGACACCTGTAATAGCTACCTTTGACATACTATATTGTTTAACGGTGATAATAATTCCTATCTTTTGCAGATAGTTCCTTTTTCTAGATACTATCATATATGGTTTCTTATAATAATTGATATAATCTTCACAACTTTATAATAAAATATTATTATAGTTCCTATTTTATACTGAGATCTAAGTGATTAGTTTTTTTTTTTTTTTAATTATAGTCTTGACTAGAGTAGGAAGGGAGGATAAATAGCAGGAAGAAAACTGCAATCTATGAAGTATAGCCTTCTGTTATGGAGCAGAAAGAAGTCAGTGAAAACTCTATTATTTTATTCAACACATAATGAATATATGCAACCCATGGTTCAGTAGATTAAAATATGTTAAAATAATGAAACAAGACTTTAGAATTCAGCATTTTGACAATAATCTTTTCATCTTCAAATTTTATTATATATATTATATTTTAATATATTATATATATATATATATATAGTTATGGGTGAATCATGGTTTCTTAAAAAATTTCATATGCTGAAGCCCTGAACTCCATTACTTTAGATTGTGAATATGCAAACTCCTAATCTCTATGCTTTAGGGATTTGTGACCTTTTGTGTTCCTGGCCTTCTGTTGCATGAGGGAGTTTCATAAGTGAAATCTGAGAGTTTCATTAGTGTATTTATCTCTTATTCTATGTTGTGTGGCCCTTAGGTGTAGAGGTTGCATGTACTACTCAGACTTGGGCAGTTCAAGTTCACAGATAATGTCTGAGTGTGACCAGCTGTAGTACTCTGTAATAGCCTTTTGTCTGGTGTTAAAGAAGCTTCTTTGATTTATGGTGACTGGGATACTTGAAATTTTCAAACTTTCTAAAATGCAAATTAGGAAACAATTATTCCTGTGACTTAAATAGTTTTAGTGAATACCCCTTGCTTTTAAAAAAGGAGTCTTTAGCCGGGCATGGTGGCACACACCTTTAATCCTAGCACTTGGGAGGTAGAGGCAGGTGGATCTTTGTGAGTTCTACATAGTGAGTTCCAGGACAGCTGGAGCTCCAGGGAGACCCTGTCTCAAAAAGACCAAAAAAATAAAAAAGGAATCTTTAAACTCTGTCATGTGATTCATAATCTCCTGAAGTAGATAATCATATAAGGCTCACATCTAGCTACTTTACACTTCCCCAAACATACCCATGTAAATAATAATTCTTATTTTTTACCTTCTTCCTATGATAGAAGGAAATTTCCGTGCAAATATGATATAGATGTTGGCAAATTAGTCAAACTCTTTATGCTCAAGGAGTCTATATAATGCAAAAAGTCTGTGGAGAAAAACTATAAACAGCTAGATATATAATAACTTTTAGAGCAAATATAGATGAATAAAATTAACCCTTGCACATACAAGAAGGATACCATATGGTAAATAGCTTGAAATAATATAAGAATGACTTATCAGATTTATTTTTCATAATTTTTTTCTTGAAATTTTATCAAATATCTTAATCATCATTATACCCACTTCCCCAAAATCACCCACCCATAGCCCCCTCATGCATTCTATCATTTATATTACATAGCCCCCTCATGCATTCTGTCATTTATACTAAGGCCTATGGAGTCAAGTTAGTGTCCCCTGGTGTCCAATAGTGCATATTCATCCACTGAAGTCTAGCCAGCTTATCTAGAGTCTCTCCCTTTAAGAAGATTATCTCTCCCTCACTTAGCAGTAACCTTCTGCCAGTAATTCTTCTACTAAGACTGGGGCCTGCTGTCCATTTCCCTAGTTAATTTTTTTAAAGGAATAGGAAATTTATTTGGAACAAATTAAACATTATAATGACGAGGAAAAACCAGTGCACCTAGAATGATTTTTATTTTTTATATTTTTATTTTTTATTGATGCTTTGTGTATCTCATACATCATTTTCCAATTCAGTTCAGGCATATATCCCCTTCCCTTCCCCCCACCCCACCCCTACCCATCCCAGATCATGCATTCTGCTGTAACTTTTCTGCATCTTTGTTTTATTTTGTTGTTGTTTTGTTTTGTTTTGTTTTCATTTTTTTTAACAATAAGTGATAATTTGTGAGTACAAGCATCCTTCATGTAAAATCAATTTGTGAGCAGTTGTGCCCAAACCCACACAGCTCATGGGTCCCACTCATCCAGCGGGGGGGGCTTTGTATGTTCAATCAAGTTGGATTGAATCTGAGTGTCCAGTCTAATATTGTTGTAAGTTTACAACATTCCTCCCAATCGCAGCCCTTACATTCTACCTATGGCACCCCCTTTACCGCAGTTTGTTTCCTAGGCTTGAAAAATGGGGACAGAGTGGGTGAGAAGCCAAACAGTCTACTTTCTCTGGACTGTTGTCTTGGTCTTCTGTCAATTCTGGCTGTTTTCTTTCCATGGGCTGCCAGCTTGTCCAGCATAACCTTTCATCCTACTAATGAATGCACATGCAATTAGATATTAGGTTATTAAACAGTATAATATAATAGCCTTTCGATCCTACTTAATGAAGCACTCGCAATTAGTAATATATATGTAATTGTAGAACATTACTAATTGTTATGGACCGGTTACTTTGGTATAGATGACACAGGATGTTTGGATGGTATAGTTAATCATGTATAGTTTTTTTTTTTTTTTTTTTTTTTTTCTGTGAAAATATGGTATGGTTTTACTGTGGCTTATAACATCTCCTAACCATTAGAGGATGTAAGGTTGTGGCATCAAGCCGTGGGTTTATTTCTCCAAGGAGAGAGCTAATAGCCAATTAAATTTTTGGGATATACAGACATATGGCTGCCACTGCTGCAACAGTATTTCCAGGCAGATGAAGTGTAGCTGGTCGCTGACGGAGGAGTCTTGCTTGACTCAAGGAACCTATATTTGCTTTATTGTTTAGTGGCCTTTGGTAACACTCTCTGGCATTCCAGAGACCATCCCGTATGCTTGCAAGTGCGGTGTCCATACATCTTTCCCATGTTTATATCAGGTCTTCACAGCAGGGCCTTATCGCCTCTCTTTCCTGAACATATCCCAGTTTGGAGGCAAGGAGCCTTTACCTTTTGTGGGGCTTGGATCCCCTGGCCAAACATTTCCTTTGTAGAATAATCCATTGTTTGATGTCAGAGCTCCTGTATTAATAATATTTTGCTTAAGTGCATAGCTTAAGGAGACTTTAGCATTATATTTGGTTTCTGAATAGAGAATAATCCTTTTCACAGTTTCTTAATGGTCCATAGTTCAATTAAGGAAGGCAGTTTTTTTCCCAATTTTACAGAGAATACCTCTAATAACAGGCTGGCTTCCAATCTACAGCTGGAGAAATGACCTCATCATCAATCATTATTTCTCCTTATTCTATGGGGGGGAGTTAAGGAAATGTTTCTTGTATTAAAACCTTTTGCAGCCACCTGAAGATTAGCCTTCCCATTAGGATTCATTATATGTAAAATCGTTGTTACTAGTAGGATCTCAGAGAGGGCCTGATGTCTGCAGCAATCTGAGCATTTCTTCCCTTCAATGCCAGAGGGAGTCAGTCCTTCTGCTGCCACTTTCTGGTACATCCTACTACATGCAAAGGCTGTTTTTCTTTCTGAGCCATTAAGTTGGTGAATCTCTGGCCTGTTGGAACATAAACAAATCTTTCCCATAGTTTAGTTTAAGATTTGATTGCAAAGTTTTGGTTGACAAAAAGTATTTCGTATCTATCTATATCCTCTTTTTTTATTTTAGGTTTTTTTTTTGACCCAATGAGTCTTCAAAAAAAATCAGTTGTATTTTATAACCTATAGGTGGAATCAGAGGCACATTTTTCATAGAGTTCAACCCATGCTGTTTTGGGTTAATCTGTATGTGATTTAACTTGGGAAACAAACTTTATTTTTAAATTAAATCATCATATAGGTGACACAGAGATTGCTACCAAGGTGATACTATATGACAGCAAAATTATAGAGAAAACCATTTGTTTATACTCAATCCCAAAGTTAATTTGGGATTTTTAAAATATACAGTTTTTAATTAAAGCTAGTTGTGGACAACAGCAGTTTATGATCACCAATTAACTCAGATGTATTACCGTTTTATCAGCCTTTAAACCATGTTGTTTAATATGCACATATTTTTTTTACTAATTCCCTAACACCATGTTCCTGTAGAAGAGTCTGGGCAAAACTGGATCTATTTTGAACTCACGTCAAATTTAAAATATGCACAATTGAATATACGCCCATGTCCCTCTCCCACCCTCCCCCACTCCCGAGTCATCATTTCCAGTCACAGTTTTCTGATGCTAATCTTTTCTGTTGTTGTTCTTTTTTTTTTTATAATTTTTTAATTTAATTTTAATTTATTTTTGTATGTGTATGAGTGTACTGCTCTGCATGAGGTTTGTGCACCCGTGTCGTGCAAATGCCCACGGAGGTCAGAAAGAGGGTGTCGGATTCCCTGGAAATGGAGTTCTCCTGGAGTTGGAGTTTCAAGACGTTCTCAAGCCCCATGTGGGTGCTGGGGAATCGAGAACCCGGGTCCTTCTGTAAGAGCGGTGTCCGCAGACGCTCTCAGAACCGCTGGCATCTCTGCCAGCGCTGTGTGTTCTTTTAACTATGCTCCCTTCCACAAGAAAATAACTTTATAACTGGGTATTAGTACTCTAGCATCCACTATGTGAGATACCATTCTGTTAGTTTTTTTCCTGGACTGTGTTACCTTGCACTTAACATGATGTCTTCTAAGCTCCATCCATTTACCTGCAAATTCATAGAGTTGTCTTTCTTTACCGCTGCATATAATTCCATTGTGTTAGACTGTACCACATTTTAAACTCTAGCCACTTATCATACAGGTTGAGGGCATTTGGTTGGATTCCAGTTTTTTGCTATTGTTGAACAGAGTGCAATAATATAGCTGTGATATATCTCTGCGTAAGATGAGTCCTTGTGGTAATATACCCAGGAGTGGCAATGACTGGGTCCAATGGGCAGGATATTTTTGGAGTTTTTCTAAGGGTTCTCCACAGACTGTTTTCCATAGTGGGCTGCACAGAGTTTACATTCCCACCAGCATGAATAGTGTTCCCCTTTTCCACACCCTCTCCAGCACTTGGCATCATTTGTTTTTTGATCTAAGTCAGTCTTACTGGAGTAAAATGGTACCACTTAAGGTGGTTTTAAATTTGCATTTGTCCTTAATATTAGGATGTTGAACAACTCTTAGTGTTCTCTCAGCCATCTCTCATTCCTCAACTCTGTTGAAGTCCTCTGCTCAATCTTTGCTCCATCTTTGCTAGTTGATTCATTCTTTCTCTTCTTCTTTGTTTGTTTTGAGGTAGCTTGTATACTCAAATTAATCTTGTCAGATGTTATCTGCTGTATAAGGTTTCTCCCATTTCTGTGGGTTTTCTCCTTCACTTGCTCGTGATTTTTCCTTTGACATAAGAGAAAGCTTTTGAGTTTAACTGAGATCCATTTGTCAATTGGACTGACCTTATTCTTGCAGCTCTGTCTGAATTTAAGAGAGATTTTTCCTAACTCCTACGTCTTGTAGTCTGCTGCAAAGTTCTCTTTATCACCTCCAGATCTTTTGGTTTCACGTTGAGGTCTTGATCCATTTGGAATTGATTTTTGTAGGGTGAGAAGGTAAGAGGGTATTTTCATTCTTCTACAGGTGTTGTGATCCATTTTTGCCAACACCACTTTGTTGAAAGAGATGTTGTCCCTTTTCCTCCAATGTGGTATTCTTGGTCTCCTTAGTCAAATATTGAGATGGCTGAAATTGTATAAAGTGCTCAGGGTTTGGATCTCATGTTTGTTCCATTGGTCAAACTGGTCTATTTTTGTGCCAGTATACATGCTATTTTTAGACTATAGCCCTGTAGTATAGTTTGATGTCTGGTAGAGGATCCCCCCTGTATTGCGTCTTTTCCTCCCAGAGTTTGCTTTGGCTATTCAGGGTCTTGTTTTTCCAATGAAACATTGAGGATTCTTTTTTTTCCCAAACCTGTGAATGAAAGCTTTGGGGATTTGATTGGGATTGCATTAAGTCTGTAATTAACAAGTTTAGGTAGATGGACATTTTACTGATATTGTATTTATTCCCAATCCACGAGCATTGGGAAGGTTTTGTCCATCTCCTGATGTCTTCTTCAATTTCATTCTTCAGAGGGTTTAAAATTTATTGTTTGTAGAGGGTCCTTGGTGGTCTTGTTGGCTTAGGTTTCGGTTCTTGGGTATTTTATTGTTTTTGAGGCTATTGTGATGGGGAAGGTTTCCTTGTATTCCTGCTTCAGCTGCCTACTGTTGGTTTGAGAAAGGGCTACTGATTTTTTTAGGTTTATTTTGTATCCTGCCACCTTACTGAAGCTCTTAATATTTCTAGGAGTTCCCTGGTGGAGTTCTGAGCATCCCTTAAGTAAGACAATTCATTATCATCAGCAAAAAAGGGATGAAGCAGGAATACAAGGAGAACTTTCCCACTCAACATAGCCTCAAACGAATAAATACCCATGAACAACCAACCAAAACAACCAAAGGACCCTACAAAACAAAAATTTTAAACCTCTGAAGAAGGAAATTGAAGAAGACATCAGGAGATGGACAAACCTCCCATGTCGTGAATTGGAAAAATATAGTAAATAATGTCCATTCTACCTAAACTTGTAACAGATTTAATGCAATCCCAATCAAAAATCCCCAAGAGCTTTCACAGGTTTTGAAAAAAGAATCCTCAATTTCATTTGGAAAAACAAAAGACCCTGAATAGCCAAAGCAACCTTGGGCGAAAAGAGCAATACAGGGGGGATCACTCTACCAGACATCAAACTATACTACAGGGCTATAGTCCATAAAAACAGCTTGTTACTGGCAAAAAAATGAACCAGTTGACCAATGGAACAAAATTGAAGATCCAAACCTGAGCACAAACAATTTCAGCCATCTCATATTTGATAAGGAGACCCAAGAAAGACACATTGGAGGAAAGAACAACATCTTCACAAGTGTGTTGGCAAAACGGATCACACTCTGAAGAAGAATGAAATTACCCCTACCTCTCACCCTGTACAAAAGTCAATTCCAAATGGATCAAAGACCTCAAACGTGAAATCCAAAACTCTGGAGGTGATAGAAGAGAAACTTGGCAGCAGACTACAAGACGTAGTGGAGGCAAAGACTTCTTAAATCAAACAGCACTGCACAAGAAAATAAGGTTGCAATTGACAATGGGATCTCGTTAAACTCAAAAGCTTCTGTATGTCAAAGGAAACAATAAAGAAGTGAAGAGAAAACCCACAGAATGGGAAGGAACTTCAACAGCAGATGTATCCTGACAAAGCATTAATTTCAGAGTATACAAGCTACTCAAAAAACAAAAGAGAAAGAAAAGAAAATGATCACTCAGAAGATGGAGCAAAGATCTGACAGAGACTTCACAGAGGAGGATTAGAGATGGCTGAGAAACACCTGAGAAGTGTTCAAACATCGCTAAATTAAGGAAAGCAAATTTAAAACCACTTTAAGGTACCACTTTACTCCAGTAAGACTGACTAGGATCAAGAAAACAAATGATGCCAAGTGCTGGAGAGGGTGTGGGAAAGGGGAACACTCAATTCATTGCTGGTGGGAATGTAAACTTGTGCAGCCACTAGGAAAAACAGTGGGAGAACCCTAGAAACTCAAAATGATCCTGCCATTTGACCCAGTCATACCACTCCTGGGTATATACCCAAGACTCATCTTACTGCCAGAGATATATGCCAGCTATATTATACCACTCTGTTCACAATAGCAAAAACTGGAATCAACCCAAATGCCCCTCAGCTAATGAGTGGCTAGAGAAAATGTGGTACAGGTACACAATGGAATTCTATGCAGCGAGTAAAGAAAGACAACATCATGAACTTTGCAGGAAAATGGATGGAGCTAGAAGACATCATGTTAAGTGAAGTAACACAGTCCCCAGAAAAACAAAAGGTATCTCTCATAAATGGTGGATGCTCAGTACTAACTAACCCAGTTATAATATTTCTCTGTGGAGAGGGAGGCATATTAAAAGAACAACAACAGGGGCTGGAGAGATGGCCCTAGCGTTTGAGAAGCGTGACCGCGCCTTACGAGGACCCGGGTTCGATCCCCAGCACCCACTGGCGGCTGAGAACCGTCCTGAAACTCCATCCAGGAGAACTTCCAGTTCCAGGGATCCGACACCCTCTCATGACCTCCGGGGCATTGCACGACACGGGTGCACAACCTACATGCAGACAGTACACTCATACACATACAAAAATAAATAAAATTAAATTAAAATTATAAAAAAAAAAAGACAACACAGAAAGATTGCATCAGAAAACTGACTGAAATGGTGACTCGGGAAGGGTGGGAGGGGGTGGGAGAGGGACATGGGCGATATTCAATTGGTGCATATTTAATTGACGTGAGTTCAACAAGTATCCAGTTTTTCCAGACTCTGTCTACAGGATACATGGTGTTTTAGGAATAAGTAAAAGTAAATATGTGCATATTAAACAAATGTGGTTAAAGCTGATAAACGGTAATGCATCTGATTTAATTGGTGATATAAACTGCTGTCCCATAAGCTTTAATTAAAAACCTGTATATTAAAAATCCCAAATTACTTTGGGATTGATATAAAAAAATGTTCTCTATAAATTTTGCTGTCATATAGTATCACCTGGTAGCAATCTCTTTCACCTATAGGATGATTTAATTTAAAAAAATAAGTTTGTTTCCCAAGTTAATCACATACAGTAACCCAAAACAGAATGGGTGAACTTGATGAAATCTGTGCCTTGATTCCACCCTATAGGTATTATAATACAACTGATTTTTTTGAGATCATGGGTCAAAAAAATAAAACCTAAAATAAAAAGGGGGGATATAGATAGATACGAAAACTTTTGTCAAAAAACCTTGCAATCCAAATCTTAAAACTAACTATGGGAAAAGGATTTGTATGTTCCAACAGGCCAGAGTATCACCAACTTAATGGCTGAGAAAGAAAATGCAGCTTTGCAGTGAGTAGGATGTACAGAAAGTGCCAGCAGAAGAACTGACTCCTCTGGGCATTGAGGAAGAAATGCCTCAGATTGCTGCAGACATCAGGTCCCTCCTGGGATCCTACTAGTAACAAACCGATTTTTAATGAATCTAACGAAGCTTATCTTTAGTGCGAATAAAGTTTTAATACAAGAAATTTCTTAATTCTCCCCCCCATAGAATGAGAGATAAAATAGATGATGAGAGGTCCATTCTCCAGCTGTAGATTGGAGCCAGCTTTTATAGATGTATTCTCTTGTAAAATTGGGAAAAAAACTGCCTTCCTAATTGACTAATGGACATAGAAACTGTGAAAAGGATTATTCTCTATTCAAACCAAATATAATGCTAAAGTCTCCTTAAGCTATGCACTTAAGCAAAATATATTAATACAGGAGCTTGACATCAACAATGGATTATTTTCTACAAGGAATGTTGGCCAGGGGATCCAAACCCCCCACAAAAGGAAAGGCTCTTGCCTCCAAACTGGGATATCTGCAGGAAGAGAGCAATAAGGCCCTGCTGTTGAAGACACTGATATAAACATGGGAAAGATGTATGGACACCGACTTGCAAGCATACGGTTGGTCTCTGGAATGCCAGAGAGTGTTACCAAAGGCCACTAAACCACTAAAGCAAATATAGGTCTCCTTGAGTCAGCAAGACTCCTCCGTCAGCACCAGCTACACCTCATCTGCCTGGAAATACTGGCAGCAGTGGCAGCCATAATGTCTGTATATCCAAAATTTAATTGGCTATTAGCTCCTCTCTTGGAGGAAAATAACCACGGCTGATGCCAAAAGCTAACATCCTCTAATGGTTAGGGAATGTTATAAGCCCACAGTAAGACCATAAATATTTCACAGAAAAAAAAAAAAAAAAAAAAACTAATTCATGGATAAAACATACCATCCAAAACTCTGTGTCTATACCAAAGTAACCTTCCATAACAATTAGTAATGTTTAAATACATATATATCTAATTGCGAGTGTTTCATTAGTAGGATCGAAAGGCTATATATTATACTGTTTAAAACACCTATATATCTAATTGCATGTGCTTCATTGTAGGATTGAAAGGTTATGCCCTGGACAAGCTGGCAGCCATGAAAGAAAACAGCCAGAATTGACCTATAGACCAAGAACAACAGGTCCAGAGAAAGTAGACTGTTTGCCTTCTCATCCACCTGTGCCCCTTTTTCTAAGCCTAGGGAACAATCTGCGGAAGAGGGGTGCGGTAGAATGTAAGGGCTGAGATTGGGGTGAATGGTGAAAACACAAAATATAGACTGGACATCCATTTATTCAACTTGATTGAACATACAAGCCCCGCCCCCCTGGATGGTGGGGCCCATGAGCTTGTGTGGGTTTGGGCACAACTGCTCACAAATTGTATTTTACATGAAGGATGCTTGTACTCACAAATTATCACTTATTGTTAAAAAAAAATGAAAACAAAAACAAACAAAACAACAACAAAAAAACAAAGAGTCATGAAAAAGTTACAGCAGAATGCATGATCTGGGATGGTAGGGGTGGGTGGGGGGAAGGGAAGGGGATAATGCTGAACTGAATTGGAAAATGATGTATGAGATACACAAAGCATCAAATAAATAATAAATATAAAAAATAAAAATCATTCTAGGTGCACTGGTTTTTCCTCGTCATTATAATGTTTAATTTGTTCCAAATAAATTTCCTATTCCTTTAAAAAAATTAACTAGGGAATGGACAGCAGGCCCCATCTTAGTAGAGGAAATTACTGGCAGAAGGTTACTGCTAAGTGAGGGAGAGATAATCTTCTTAAAGGGAGAGACTCTAGATAAGCTGGCTAGACTTCAGTGGATGAATATGCACTATTGGACACCAGGGGAACTAACTTGACTCCATAGCCCTTAGTATATAATGACAGAGATGCATGAGGGGCTATGTAATATAATGATAGAATGCATGAGGGGGCTATGGGTGGGTGATTTTGGGGAAGTGGGTATATAATGATGATTAAGATATTTGATAAAATTTCAAGAAAAAAAATTATGAAAAATAAATCTGATAAGTCATTCTTATATTATTTCAAGCTATTTACCATATGGTATCCTTCTTGTATGTGCAAGGGTTAATTTTATTCATCTATATTTGCTCTAAAAGTTATTATATATCTAGCTGTTTATAGTTTTTCTCCACAGACTTTTTGCATTATATAGACTCCTTGAGCATAGAGAGTTTGACTAATTTGCCAACATCTATATCATATTTGCACGGAAATTTCCTTCTATCATAGGAAGAAGGTAAAAAATAAGAAATTATTATTTACATGTATGTTTGGGAAGTGAAAGTAGCTAGATGTGAGCCTTATATGATTATCTACTTCAGGAGATTATGAATCACATGACAGAGTTTAAAGATTCCTTTTTTATTTTTTGGTCTTTTTGAGACAGGGTCTCCCTGGAGCTCCAGCTGTCCTGGAACTCACTATGTAGACTCACAAAGATCCACTTGCCTCTACCTCCCAAGTGCTAGATAAAAGGTGTGTGCCACAATGCCCGGCTAAAGACTCCTTTTTTAAAAGCAAGGGGTATTCACTAAAACTATTTAAGTCACAGGAATAATTGTTTCCTAATTTGCATTTTAGAAAGTTTGAAAATTTCAAGTATCCCAGTCACCATAAATCAAAGAAGCTTCTTTAACACCAGACAAAAGGCTATTACAGAGTACTACAGCTGGTCACACTCAGAATTATCTGTGAACTTGAACTGCCCAAGTCTGAGTAGTACATGCAACCTCTACACCTAAGGGCCACACAACATAGAATAAGAGATAAATACACTAATGAAACTCTCAGATTTCACTTATGAAACCCTCATGCAAAGAGAGGCAGGAACACAAAAGGTCACAAATCCCTAAAGCATAGAGATTAGGAGTTTGCATATTCACAATCTAAAGTAATGGAGTTCAGGGCTTCAGCATATGAATTTTCTAAGAACATGATTCACTCCATAATACTATATATATATATTTATATATATATATATTATATATAATATATATATATCATAAAATTTGAAGATGAAAGATTATTGTCAAAAATGCTGATTCTAAAGGTCTTGTTTCTATAATTTTAACATATTTTAATCTACTGAACCATGGGTTGCATATATTCATTATGTGTTGAATAAAATAATAGAGTTTTCACTGACTTCTTTCTGCTCCATAACAGAAGGCTATACTTCATAGATTGCAGTTTTCTTCCTGCTATTTATCCTCCCTTCCTACTCTAGTCAAGACTATAATTAAAAAAAAAAAAAAAAACTAATCAACTTAGATCTCAGTATAAAATAGGAACTATAATAATATTTTTATTATAAAGTTGTGAAGATTATATCAATTATTATTAAGAAACCATATATGATAGTATCTAGAAAAAGGAACTATCTGCAAAAGATAGGAATTATTATCACCGTTAAACAATATAGTATGTCAAAGGTAGCTATTACAGGTGTCTAATGACTATAACGTAATATAAATACCTTGTTCAAGAACCAAGAAATTCCATCAAATCCTGCAACAGGTAGCCATTTTGCATCAATTATTTGATGAAACACATATAGCAAAGTAAGGGAAAAAAGGGTTAAATTTCGAGTACAAACTTCCTGGGATGTTGACGAAACTTCAAGGTGGTATACAGACATTTGGAAGAATGCTCGGTGATGAAAAATTATGATTACTAGAAAGAGGTAAAGGAACTGAAAATATGTGGTTTGGATTTTGACTTGGTCAATGGGTCTATTTTTTTGCCAGTACCAGGCTGTCTTTATGATTATAGTCCTGTAATATAGCTTGAAGTCTGGTAAAGTATCCCCCTCTGTATTGCACATTTTGCTCAGGATTGCTTTAGCTGTTTGGGGTTTTTTGTTTTTCCCTGATTTTAAGGATTTTTTCTCAACTCTGTGAAAAAGTTCATGAGGATTTTGACTGGGATTGCATTGAATCTGTATATTAATTTTGGATTAAAATGGACATTTTTTACTATAATTATTTTTCCAATCCATGAGCATGGGAAAATTTCTCCTTTATCTTCTGATGTCATTTTCAAATCTCCTTCACGGTTTAAAAAAAAATTGTTGTACAGGTCTTTGGTGTCTTGGTTAGGTTTATTTCCAGGTATTTATTTTTTTAAGGCTTATTGTGATTGGGAAGGTTCCTTCTATTTGTTCCAGTTGCTTTTGTTTGGTGTAAAGAAAGGCTACTGATTTTTCTAGGTTAATTTTGTATCCTGCCTCTTTACTGAAACTTTAATCATTTCTAGGAGTTTTCTGGTGGAGTTTTCTAGCATCCCTTAGGTAAACTATCATCTCATCTGCAAAAGGGATAGCTTTACTTGCCTCTTTTCTGATTAGTACTACTCCTTTAATTTCACTTTCTAGCCTTATTGCATAGCAAGCATTTCAAGCACTATAATGAAGAAGAGTGCTGATAGGGGACAGTCTTGCTGGTTCCTCGCTTAAGGGGAATGCTTCTAACTTTTCCCATTTAGAATGATTGTTTTGTTTGGTTTTCTTGTAATATGGCTTTGATTATTGAGGAATGATCCTCCAGATCCAATTCCCTCTAGGCTTTAAGCATGAAGGGATGCTGGATTTTTGTTGGAAGGTTTTTTCTAAATCATCTCATTTAGTTCTTTAAATTCTTGGCACTCAAGCATGGTGATATGAGTTCCGGTACATGAATAGTAGCAGGGATTTATAAACCTAGGGCTGGGGAGCTAGAGATAAGCCAGCCTAGCTGAATCAGTAAGTTCTAAGTTTAAGGAGAGAACTTGTTCGAAAAATTATTTGGAACATGACTGAGGAAAACTACTGATATTGACCCTTGCCTCATCATAGATACCACATACCTGCATGCTTAGTGCATTACACCACGATCCGTTCTTGCATACATACACACTGCACACATCCATGTAACACATACACATATATAAATTAAATAAATAAATATTTAAAGTACTACATAACTCAGGGCTAGAGAAAAGGACTCAGTAGTTAACAGCCTGACTATTCTGCAGAGACCAGAATTTGATGTCCCTAGAACCCACATGGTGGCTAATAAACCTCCATCCAACTCCCCCAAATTATGCACACTATTGCCCACATGCCCTTGATTGCCTTGAAGCAAGACCTATGCTGAAATCAAGGCATACTTCAGAAACAGGAGTTTGGAGCAACGGAGTATTTTAGGTTTTAATCTATGGAAGTTTCATGCATACACATAATGAACTTTAGAAATGTTTATATCACAAGCCTCTCTCATTCTCCATTTTTAGCTGAAACCATCAATCAACATAGAAAAATTTGCTGCAACCTGTCACTGTTGGTGGATATTACAATTATTTTAGTGCTTTTCATTGTTTTGGTTTGCCAATTTGGTTTTCTGTTCAAATTCTATTTCATTGTAAACATACCATATTAAAACAATAGCCGTACAGTCTTATAAATATCATTGAAGCTGAGACTTTTTATGCTCACTGGTTTATCGTGACTGAAAGTGGGTTCCTCTATGGTAGCCACAATCATACACTAGGACTTTCTGTGTGAAATCCAAACATTCCATAAAGAAACCTTATGAGGAATTTTAAAACTCAAACTCAGTGAGAGAAACATTTCCAGCCATTTCTGTATCACCTGTAGAGAATTTTGCAGTGGCAACTTGCTGATTATACATATGGTATAAAATGCTCCAAAACATGGGACTGAATTCATTGTTGCAATCACTGAAACAGAGACATAGCTCCTCTAGTTTATGGCAAAAGATTTTTCACTAAGGTATTTATATTGGATTTGAGGAAAGTCAACTGCCTCACAAGTGGAGACCCTACAGACTATTCACTACCTCAGTAGTGTATGCATCTATCATCCCTGTGGGAAGTAAGATTTTGGGACAGATATTGTCTCATCTTTAACCAATGTGGTTTACCCTATTAATTTTTTTTTTATTACACAACCATTTTTTTTTATTGATGGCTTTGTGCATTTCAACATAATTTTCCAATTCAGTTCAGGCTATATCTCCTTTCTTCACCCCACCCCACCCAACCGCAGCATCATTGCTCTGCCATGACTGTTCTTGCATAGTCTCTCTCAGTTTTTTTTTTCAATTTTTTAAAAATACTATAACTTTTTTTAAAATTTTATTCATTATTTTATGTATGATGAATGTTACTGTCCACATGCTAGGTCTGTGCACCGTGTCATGCTTAACCCTTATTAACTTTTGAGCAATACTGCTCACCGTGGCCACAGTCAAGATTTTCCCTAATCATGCCACCCTACAGTAAAAATTAAAACAATTTTATTGCATGACTCTTGCTTGGGAAGATTATTTGTAAGAGACCAATTACAGATCAAATAAAAATGAGTCAAATGTCAAGTCCAGCTTGTTGAACCAATGAATTTATAGGGTTTACACTGAGCCAGTTGTGTAGTAACTTCGAACCATATTTGTAAAAGTATTAATAACCAACTTACATCAGATTTCTTATAAATTTGAAAGGAGTTGCTACCAATCACACTCTACACTTCTCTGTTTGAATTCAAACATACACAGAAAAAAATTAGGAGATTTTTAAGTTGAATTCAATGAGAGAGAACTTCCTATTTCTCCTCCCTTTACCACCACATAGGGGAATGCTTTAATTCAGACTGAATAATTACTGTTACATCCATGCAATGCTAAGGCTATCAACATCGTCTATGGAGAAAATTATCCCATTTGTTGGAGGCTTAAAGTTATGTCAAGTTTACTGGGAAATGTACAATATGGGTAGGCTTTTTTTTTTTTAATTTTTTGTTTTTATTTGTTTTTAAAGTTTTTTTATTTTTATTTTTTATTCTTTTTTATTTTTGTATGTGTATGACATGTACTGTCTGCATGTAGTTTGTGACCTGTGTCATGCATGCTGTGGAGGTCAGAAGAGGGTCTCACATTCTTCCTGGAACTGGAGTTCTCCTGGAATTGGATTTAACAGGCGGTTCTTTAGCCGCCATGTGGGTGTGGGGATAGAAAACCCGGTCCGTCTCTGCAAAGAGCAGTCCATGCTTCTAACTGCTAGGCTATCTCCCAGCCCCCATGAGTAGGATTTTATGTGTACAACTCATTATCCAGCACCACTTAGGCTTCAAAGCTGTGAGATGGGCTTTAACAAAAGCTCATTTACTAAGATGTTTTGAAAGTTGATGTAACTTGCTGGCTAAGATTTCACCAGGAATAAGACTAAATTGCAGAACTCTGACTTCTCCATGGGTGTTTGGGTTTCATCAAAGTATGGTGACTTAGTTCCAAAGGCAAATATTTTAAGAGAGAGAAATCTCAATACTATAACAGATGCATTGAACACCATTTCTAGTCTATTATTTACATTAAAAGTTACATAGTAAGGTCATGAAAAATAAGATACCTCATTTGTTGGGTGTATTTCAAGAATTTTCAGTCATTTTGTAAAATCATCAAATATAAATGAATATATCCCCATTTCGAAGGCATATGCATCTGTGGGGTCATCCACGGAGATTGGTGGGGGGCATCTTAATCCCAGGACGATCCATCGTGGGAACACACACGAGGAAGCAGCATACCAACGTGACGCATGTGACGGTCCATAATGCAAAGAGAGCTTTATTCAAAAAATGCTGTGTTTATAACGCATGTTAATCCCAGGGACCAAAATCCTAAACTCTTTCATCAACACCCACCCCAAGAAGTGTGTGGTCAGGAGCGGAGCGGCCCTCTGGTTTAGAATGCAAACCCATGTTACTAAGTTTCCCACATCTCACCTTTTAATTTTTTTAAATTTTTTCTGAGAGGCAGGGAAAGCCCATGGGCGAGGCTAACACAAAGGACACCTGAGTTTGAATAAGCCCGAGCTGCTCAAGCCTGTTTTGAGTGCTAGGCAGGTGGGGGGGGGGAGCAGGTCAGACCTGAAACTTTATTTTTCAACACTAGAGGTCCAATTAATACCCAAAATACCCAACAATGAATGAACCAACTGTCAAGCATACCAATGAATGTAAGTAACATCATGTAAAACCAATTATTAGCAAGCATATTATGTCCAATTTTGAACAACTCAAGTTTACCCATAGTCCAATTGGAGAAGCTTGTATGCTCAGCATGTGCTCAAAATAGCAGTCCAGTATATATCTGCGTAGCTACGATTTCCCCCCAATCTCTGCAGCCTTACATTCTATCAGGCCTCCTCTTTGCAAATTGTTCCCTAGGCTTCGGCAAAAAGGGTACAAGTGGGTGAGAAGCACAGTCTATTTTCTCTTAAGTGATGTACATTTTTGGAACTCTAGGTCTGTTCAGGGTTGTTTCCCTTTCATGGATTGGACAGCTTATCCGGGTACCTTTTAATCCTAATAAAAAGTACAAGCAGATGGTGTACAGGTATTTAAGGCATTAATCAACCTTATTGGTCAGCTAAGCTATGAGCATAGACACAGATGTTTGGAATGGTATGCTAATCCACAAACTGTGGCTTTTCTATAAAAGATGACAAGTTCTTACTGTGGCTATAACATCTCCTAACCATGAGAATAGACTTTGTCGCATCAGCCGTGAATTACTTCCAAGGAAGGAGCGCTATATAGCCAATTAGAAAGTTTGGGATATATATAATATATATATATAATATATATATATATCCCCAAATGGCGACGTCTTGCTTGACTCAAGGAGACCAATATTTTTTGCTTCTTTGCTTATGTGACATCTTTGGTAATGCTCTCTTGGCATTTAGAGGCCATACTGTACATTAGCAAGTGATTCTCAAAATCATTTTTCATGATTACACCCGAGGTTTTGACAAACAGAGACTTTGCCTTCTCCTTGAAGTACTATATCCCACTTATAGCAAAAAGGCTTAATCATTTTGGGGGGCTTAAATCCCTAAGCCAACATCTCCTAGGCAGAATAATCATTGCTGATATCACAGCTCACCTATATTAATATATTTTGATTAAATTCACAGCTTAAAGAGACTTTACTATTATATTTGGCTCAAAATAGAGAATTATCCTTTGTTCCTATGTCTATCAGTCAGTTAAAGAGGGTAGTTATACCTGTTTTATAAGAAATCACCCCTATAACAGTTGGCTCTAATTTATAGTTATGGAATGACTTCATTACAATCATGTTTTTCTTTTTCCTATAAAAGGAGAGGTAGGACGGTTTCTCAGCATCTGGAGGTAAACTTAATTAGGGCACATTTATAAATAGTTTATCCCCAAAAAGAATTCAAAGAGATGCTCAGTGTCTGTGAATCAGGCAGCCTGAGGTTCCTTTTTTTTTTTTTTTTTTTTTTTTTTTTTTTTTTTTTTTTTTGGAATTTTTATGTGTTGTAGATTCCAAAATTTGTACATTTTTAGGCATTTAGATTGGTGTTTTTACCTGTGGGAAAATAAAATTTTCCTTCCACTGTTAGTTTCAAGATCTCAAAATTGAAAAAGTTTATCAAAACGTTTGGAACCCAGAGTTTTCCATTTGTATCCCAGAGGAATATTATACCACCTCCACCTTTTTGTTTTTAAATTTAAGTTTTTGACCTATAGATGCCTGTTGTATTACACATGCCCATAAATAGGAACCACGGTGTAAGTTTTCATCAAATATTACCCAAGCAAGTTTATCATTGACTGTATGCTATTTATTCAGGAAGTGGACTTAAACTTAATTTCTTTAAAAATTGATCCTAAACAAGTAAAAGAAAGTGTTCAGTGAGGTGATACTATATAACACAGAAAAAATATAGAGACCATTTGTGGTCAACTCTTAACCCCAAGTTATTGTTGGAAATTCCATACAAATTATAAACCAAATCAAGGGCCGTCACTTTGAGAAGGTCACAGTTATGTTAGCTGCAACACACAACAAAGTTATAGGGAGGATGAATGGTTTTCTGGCTAAGGGGATTGTGAACAGGACCAAGACCTTTCATTGCTCAAGTGGTGTCTATTTGAGGAACTCTGAGATGTGAGTAGTCAAGACCCAGAAGCTCCTCATACAGAGACGTTCATTAAGTCATTAAGCACTGTTTGATTTATATCTAAACCGTGTTATTACTTATCATGATTATTTTCTGATTTTATCATTTTTAGAAATCTTTAAGTTTCGACCATATAGAAAGCTGCAAAGAATCATAAGCCAAAATGCTTCTCTTCTGAATTTAAAAGAGTTGGAAGACATTTTAAAAAAGAAGAAAGAAGGAAGAAAGTCAGAAAGGGAGAGTGAAAGAAAGAGAGTGAGGAAGAAAACATTTCAAGGAAAAAGCGAGACATTTTTTGGATGTTAGGATCAGGATTCAGTTTTGGGAAATAAATGTAATCTTTGCTGTTTTATTCCAAACAAGCAATGACCACAGTGCCACTTGACAATGTCACTTTCCCTTAAGACTATAGTTGGTGTTGACTTTCAGCTGTGCTCACTCAGCTGTGGCTAGCCACAGATATTGACTTTTGGAAAGCAACTTTTCTATTTAAATTCTCTTGGAAGAGGAAAAGCTAACCAGACCAGATAGCAACTGAGTTTTGATGAAGAACATTGCTTAAGAAATGTAACAGTACAGTGATGACTATTATACATGGTGAGACTGAGTAGGAGATAACAAGAATTGTGAGTACACTTTTCTTCCCAGCCAGTTATCAATTAAGCTTTAAGTTAGGACTGATTAGACCCAAATGAAAAGAACTCCATTCATGGGAAAATGGGAAAGCATTTTTGTGAAGGAGGAGCCTAAGGAGTAACACACAGTGATGTGAAAATTCATTGTACATGCCTGTCAAATCTTGTTTTCTTCATGTTTTTGTTGAAAGAGTCATGATTTTATCCTGATATTTTTAGGAAAATATTTCTATTCTCAGCTAGGCATTTCACAACTAATAGTAGTTGGTTTTGTTTAGTAAACCACTTTCAAAATCAGAGTAGAGGATATGCTGGCTTAAAAAGAACTGTCTTATAGCAACTATAGAACCTCTGGGCAACTTTAATATTCACATAAGTTACATGAATCCCTAATTGAAAGGTAATTCCCTAAGTTATTGTACCCTGGAAGCCATTTTTCTTGGGGGACTTGTGATATGATGGATAATTCTGTGGAAGATGTTGAGAACAGCTACTTTTACACAAAATCTGTAGTCACTTCTGAAATGACACTAATTCTACAATAAATAGGCTCAAATTTGGGATGTTCGGAGTCTGTATGTAAAGTGTATGAGTCAGTTTCTGATTAAGAGAAAATACCACACAGGAATTGTATAGGAATAGTTAAATAGAAAGAGTTTTTAACTCAAGTGGGAATTAGAAAACTGAGCAATAGTATGATAATGTAAACAAAGCTCCAAAGAGCATATGAAAGTAATTATATCCATTAGTCACTGCAGCTGAAATAAAAGAATAGCTATGACCATGGATGGTGGACCCCCCACAATACACACAACACACACACACACCACACACACATCATCTAACACACACACAAAACATCCGACACACACCACACACCTTTCACAATGTCAGGGCCAAAAGCCACCTCTAGGATGGAGATTGCTGCTTCTCAGCAGAAAGCATGGATGCCACTGTGATGAGGTTGTGAAAGAAGGTTGCTTACAAAAGGGTGCTTCACCAACGTGTTCTGTTACACAACAGCTTGGAGTGACTTGCTTTTGGTGGCTGAGTACTGCTGGGCAGTCAGGCACAGCAGGATCTGCCCTTGAGAAGTATTCTGCAATAAGTCAATGGTGGAGAAGTTGTGTATTCTGCAAGAGCAATGCAGCAGACTGCATCAGAGTTTCTGGGTACAGAGTTAGCCATAAGAACATAGGATAGCCTGGAAGGAAAAGGACTTTTTCCTGCAGAATCACTGTAGTGACAAAGATTACCAACTGCCATTTCTTCAAAGTGCCAGGCCTAGTTTTTTCATGGAAGCAATGAAAGATGTGGTTTATAAGAGGTATTAAATTGATAACTGCCAGTATATATATAAATAGCAGGAAAATTAAAATGCAAGCTATTAAGTTTTATTTTTTCTTTCTGTTTACAGTTTTTGCACTGTATATGTACTAGGACTTAATCTAAAAAATTGGTTTCTTATGGAAAATAAGGTTAACAGGAATAATTAAGAGGACTTAGCTTTTTCAAGAAAAATACTGAAATGACACCTCTTCATTCAAAGTAAATTTAGCTCTGCCTTGACTTTAGATGAATGAAGCACCTATGTAGTAAGTTCAGGTTAAATTTGGTTTTGATTATTAACTACATATTTATAGATAGCAACAAGGATACAGTAAAATAACATATTTATAATCTATATAATAAATGTAGTTTTCTAAAAATGGACACACTTTTTTATTATTATTTATTTATTAATTATTTATTATTTATTTATTATAGTCTCACTATTTAAATCCCCAGAGCATTAACATGCTAGACAGTGCCTAGTACTAATTCCTGCTCCAGCCTAGAATATTAGAGGGTATTACTTTGCTGGACAATCAGCTTTGGAGGAGCTATTTCAGTAATTCTCTTGAACTTTCTTCTCTCAAGTCCCATTAGTGTCACAGTATGGCTACTTCATCTCCAGGAGTGTTATCTATGACCGAGATAGGAAGTGCAAATCATGTATGAGAACCCAGTCATGCATGTTTAGATAAACGGAAACATTTCATTTAATTAGATGTCACAGTAATCATGAACCTAATCATGGGTGGTGCACCAGAGCCGTTCTACTGGACGTTCTCACTTAAACATTTTAAATTGTTTCAGTTGGAGCACTGAGGCTGTTCAAGAAGAGGAGCTTGGAAACTTTTTTTTTTTTTTTTTTTTTTTTTTTTTTTTTTTTTTTTTTTTTTTTTTGTTTTTTTTTTTTTTTTTTTTTTATTTTTTAGTGAGCTNAGCTGCCTACTGTTGGTGTAGAGAAAGGCTACTGATTTTTCTAGGTTTATTTTGTATCCTGCCACCTTACTGAAGCTCCTAATCATTTCTAGGAGTTTCCTGGTGGAGTTCTTAGCATCCCTTAAGTAGACAATCATATCATCAGCAAAAAGGGATAGCTTGACTTCCTCTTTTCCTATTAGAACTCCTTTAATTTCCTTTTCTTGCCTTATTGCCCTAGCAAGGGATTCAAACACTATGTTGAAAAGGAGTGGTGACAGGGGACAGCCTTGCCGAGTTCCTACCCTTAAGGGGAATCCTTCTGTCATTTCCCCATTTAGGATGATATTGGCTGTTGGTTTCCTGTATATGGCTTTGATTACATTAAGGTATGATCCCTCCCATCCAATTCCGTCTAGGACTTTAAACATGAACGGATGCTGGATTTTGTCAAAGGCTTTTTTGGCATCAATTGAGATGATGGTGTGGTTTTTGTCTTTTAGTCCGTTTATATGCTTGATGATATTTATTGATTTTCATATGTTGCACCATCTCTGCATTTCTGGTATGAATCCAACTTGGTCATGGTGGATGATCTTCTTGATGTGGGTCTATATGCGATTTTCCAGTATCCTGTTTAGAATTTTGGCATCTGTGCTCATTAGGGAGATGGGTCTATAGTTCTCCTTTTTAGTTGCATCTTTGCCTGGTTTTGGTATTAGAGTGATGCTGGCTACCTAGAAGAAATGGATGAATATCTGAAATCTTGGGAATCACCAAAGCTCAACCAAAAAGAGATCGACAGCTTAAACAGACCAATAATATATGAAGAAATTGAAGATGTAATAAGCAGCCTCCCAACCCAAAAATGCCCAGGCCCAGATGGTTTCATAGCAGAATTCTATAAAATATTTCAAAAAGACTTACAACCATTAATATTCAAGTTGTTTAGAAGGATACAAATGGAGGGAGTTCTCCCAGATACCTTCTATGAAGCCAGCATTTCCCTAATTCTATAGTGGGTTTTTGTCTCCTTGAGTTGTCATGGGCCTTGTGCATGCTGACACCACTGCTGTAGGTTCATATGAGCAAGGTAGGAATAGCCTGTAAGACTTTAAATAGTTATACATCTTCTCACCTGGTTTTTACAATTTTTCTGCCTCCTCTTCCACAATGGTCCCTGAACCCTGGATGTGTGGCTTAATTTCAGAGTCCTGTCCAAGGACCCACATTTTGAAGGCTCTGATACCATTCCTTGGCATAAACAGAATGACTGTCCCTATTACAGAGACACTTCTAAATCCATTTGTTGATGCTCGCTCTTTTCACAATAACTGAGAAATAGAAGCAATATAAGTGTCCCTTATCTGGTTTTTAAAGGTACTATTTGAAGAAGTAAAGGAAATGAGCTGAATACCCAATAATAAATAAACTCTAAGGAGAGGGCAATTTAATAATTTTTTAAACATTGTCAAATGTTGTCTGAAGAGAGAAGTATAGATTGGAAGCAGCTAGATACTTCTGGAATGAGTCTATGTTTTTCATTACAATTGCAGCACAAAGACATTAGGGAATCTCAGGAAGGATGAAACATATCTGAATCACATTTCCATAACACCACCAAGTGACTTACAAAGAACTGCCAGAAAACACGTAGCTACTGAGGGTCAGAAGCAATGACCACATTAGCACTAAGTTAGTGGAGATGGAAGAGATACGGATAGGTTTACAAAACACATAAAATAGAAGTCTTTCTTCAGTGAAAAATCCATGTTACATCGAAAAGTGAAGGGTCATTTCTAACTTCTTGTTTTGAGTATTAGTCACTTTTCTGTTGCTGTGATAAAACCACAATGACAAAGGGAACTTATAAAAGGAAGAGTTTATTTGAGCTTACAATTGACGATTCCAGGTAATTAGAGTCCAATGTGGCGGGGAGTGGGAGGCAAGGTGGCCAGGGCTCGAGCAGAAAGCCGAAGTTCACATCCTCCAATAAGCATAGGAAGTGGAGAGGGAGAGACTGGAGACTGCAAGGCATGTTGAACTCATTAAGCCCGCCCCGGATGACGTACTTCCTCCAGCATGGCCACACCCTCTAAGATCTCCAAAAACAGTGCCACAACTGGGGACAAAATGTCTGATTACTTAAAGCCTATGTGGCACACTCTCATTCAAACCACCACAAGTAATAAGGTTGATAAAGAAATGTATGGGAAAATTTTTAAAAGGTAACAAACACTTGTATGTTACAGAAGACTGCTAACAATTTCCTACATCTATTCTTTCCCTCTTCCTCTGTAGAACAAGTTGTTTTTTAGCTGAATATGTGGTTGCTTAGAATAAAGAACAAAATTCCTTACTGTAGGAAAGCAGAGTAGTTCCAGGCAATGCAACAGAGAACTGATACCATGTCCAAAATTATACTTAAAAACAGGCAACATGATTTTCCCTTTTATTTTTTTTTTAAATTTTTTTTAATTTATTTATTTTTATTTTTATATGTATGAATGTATTGTCTGCATGCAGGTTTGCGCACCCGTGTCGTGCGATGCCGTGGAGGTCAGAAGAGGGTCTCGGATTCCCCTGGAACTGGAGTTCTCCTGGAACCAGAGTCGCAGACGGTTCTCAGCCGCCATGTGGGTGCTGGGGATCGAACCCGGGTCCTCTGCAAGAGCGGTCGGCGCTCTTAACCGCTAGGCCATCCCTCCAGCCCCGATTTTCCCTTTTAATATTTCCATTCCTTATGTGTAGAATAGCTAATTGGATCTGGAGTTACCACTGTAATCTGTTTATTGAAGTTGGAGAAATACAGTACAAGAAATGTGACTCATTGAAAACCCTCAATATGAATGAGCAAAATAAATTCCTTTTTTCAAATTTCTAGGAAACTGTTAGATATTCAATTCTGGTTTTAATAAGGTGTCAGGGAAAGACATGTGAAATTGAACTAGCTGTCTACATATGATACAAGAAGCAGGGAACTGACTATGATCATGTAGAAAGAAAACACAGGTGGAGAATGGATATAACATTTTGTCCTGGGACAGTAGATTAGGAAACAGGAGAAAGCTTTGCCACATCTATATGTAAAGGAATAATCAATGAAACTGTGCCATAATGGAAATATCTTGTATTGTTTATATGTATATTTTTTCCTCATATCTGATCAAACTGTTGTACACAATAGTATTTTTACTTAAATTGACATCTAAACAAAGAAAAGAAAATTACCGGGTCTTCATGATTACAATCTATTATCACATGAGATTTTTTTTCATGAATAATATCTCTACCACCAAACCCCAATATGTGTTATAATCAGATTTTTTGTTATGGCTTCAATTTCTTTATTTCATCAACTTGAGCTTATCATTGAAAGACTTGTGCCTGACAGTTATTGAAAATCCAAATATAGGGTTTTACAGTTACATAGTATCATTTGAAGGTTTGGGTGTCCATGTTTTTCAGCTGATTTTGTTCAAATTTACCAGAAATAGTTTTTTCAAATATTTCATTTATTACTTTTGTTTAATGTGACTGAAAGTATTTCCTGCATGTGTACAGATGTGTTTCTGTCTTTGTTCCCATTATGAGCTACTGCTAAGTCAAGCTATCATACCAGTTCTTTTCAAAGAACTACAAAGAATAGAAAAACGCAAGTTCTTTCCATTTAGCAAACATTTACTCAATGTTTATGTTGTTTCTACTTCATTAAAAATAAAACTGTTCTGGTAAATCTTAATAATAAGATTTTTCAGGGCATTAAGATATTCCAGGGCATTATTGCCTTGAAAAATCTACCCTGCCTAGGTCATGGAAGGAAGAGCAGGTATAGGGAGCTTACAGGATTCTAGACTATAACAGATAGCACTATTAGAAACAAAGTGGTCCTAGGAACTGGTGGTATGACTGAAATATTAATTGTTCCCATAGGCTCATGTTTTGAAAGCACACTGCCCAGCTTATGGCACTATTTTGAAGGCTTTGAATCCTGTAAGGTGATAGAGCCTGACTGAATGAAGCTACTTTAAACACTATTTGGAGCTCTGGTTCTGGCATGTTTCCTCTGCTTGTTGTCTGCTGCTTTATGTGAGCAAATTTGTTCTGTCATGTCCTTCTATCTCGATGATATCTGCATATCACCACAGTGCTTTAGCAATGGAGCAAGCTTACCATGGACTGAAATTTCTGAATCCATAATCCAAAAAGGAATATTTTCTCTTTTTAAATTTTCTCAGATATCTTTTTCATAAGGATGAAAATGGACTCATAAACAATAAATGTTTTACCAGATATTATGTTTTTTGAACCTTCCATTTACTGACTGTTTTATAAATTGTGTCTTGGCAGAGGAATAAGCCAATCTCTATGGTCTGATTCTCTCTGGTAGTCTCAAGATTGTGCAGTGCTGCAGGAGAGAAACATTGCCATATGACCAATGACCAAGCACTTGAGCATCCAAGACGCACCATCAGAGATCCTCCAATGTATGCCTTACGATCGTACTCCTTACTCTCTCTGTTTAGCATAGCTTGGCTCTTACTGCCCTCTTTTTTCACACAGTCACCTTTGAGTCAAAGACAAGAGCCTTTCAGACATATTTTATTTGTAAGTTTTTATATCTACAAGTATCACTTTCTTGATACTCTTCATAAAGGATTCCACTTCTGTAAGCCCCTTGAAAAAAAGAAAGCAACATTATTGTGTATGAATCTTGTCACAGAGTAGATACTCAAATATCTGAAAGGGAATAAATTGATGTTATTTTATCTTGCTATTTGTCAAGCACTTTGGAAAAACATAGTATGATCAATGACAGGGGCAATCCATTAAACTAATAACAGCAGTATACAGAATGTGATACCTAGTGACAGAATTTTGTTAAAGTTGCCACTTGCATAGAAATGGGTATAGATTCTCCCTTCATTCAGCAGTGAAAGACATAAATGTCACTAGAAAAGACAGTTATTTGTGGTAAAAAGAAAAAGGACAGGCTAAAGAACTTCTTCTTTCCTTGTAGAGCCCAATACAGTCAAAATATTTAAGCTGAGATAAAAAAATGGTTGTGGGTTCCTATTTTCCATATAATCAGTTAGTTTTAGTTAGGAAGAGCATGAAAAGATATTATCCTTTAGTATCATAATATAGGTTTTAATCCTGTCAGTATTACTACTATTTTCCTTATTTTTAATTAAAAATATTCTGAAAGAAAATCTTTGAAAAATAATTAAAAATAAACATGCTTACATAAATGGCACACCTCTCAGAATCTCTTCATTTAGCATTCTGACTGAATCCTGTGACAGAAAGAGGCACTCATTTACTATTTTTATTTTATGTATATGAGTGTTCTGTTTATATGTATGTAAATGCACCACATACATGCAGTGCCCATCAAAGCCAGATGAGGTTGCTGGACCCTGTAGAATTGGACTTATGGGGAGCCATTACCTGCCATGTGGGTGCTGAGAAGCAAAACTGGGTAGTCTGGAAAATCACCAACTACTCTTAACTGCTGAGCCATCTTTCCAGTTCCAACATATACTTTATATTTCTTTAATGATTCAAAGGCAATAGAATATGTATATCTTAGGAACTATAATTTTAAATATGAACAATTGCTATTATCTAAAAATATAAAAGTTCACATGAACATATACAATTTAGACCAGTTTGTTTTTCATTTTTATAATACTTTTATTGATGTGTTTCAGACATTTTCCAGTTCAATTTAGACATATTCCCCCTTCTTTTCCCCCCACCCCACCCCAGATCATGCATTCTGCAATGTCCTGCATCTTTCTCTCACTCTTTTTTTATGTTTAGGAATTCACGTTTTCTTCCTTTAATTTTATATTACTCTAAAATATGAATACATGCCTTCCACCTATATACAGTAATTACAGAGTCTGAAAATAAATGTTGGGTTGATTCTAGAGCCTGTTAAGAGATTTACATTATATCAACATAGTTGCTTTCAGATAAAAAGAAATATAACAATAATGTTGTTCAGTTTGCCTTTAAAGTGGGGATTTTGTGTTAGCATCCACAAATGAGGGAAACTATTTGCTGTTTTTCTGGGAACGTGTTACTTCACTTAGCATAACGGCTTTGAGTTCCATCCATTTACCTGCAAAGTTCATGATGTCATCTTTCTTTACCATTGAATAGTACTCCATTGTGTAGATGTACCACATTTTTGTCAATCACTCATCTATTGAGGGGCATTTGGGTTGGTTCCAGCTCTTCACTATTGTGAAGAGAGCTGCAAGAAACATGGATGTGCATGTATCTTTGCAGTAGGATGAGACTTGTGGGTATATACCCAGGAGTGGTACGACTGCATCAGATGGTTGGTTCACTTTGAATCTTTGTAAGGGTTCTCCACACTGCTTTCCATAATAGTTGTATAACTTTAAATTCCCACCAGCAGTGGATAAGTGTTCCGCTTTCCCCAAAACCTCTCCAGCATTTGGTGTCCTTTTGTTTTCTTGACCTTACCCAGTCATATCAGAGTGAGATGATAGCTGAGAGTGGTTTTAATTTGCATTTCCTTAATTATTAATGATGTTGAACACTTCTTAAGATGTTTCTCAGCCACCTTTAATTACTCACTCATGAAGTTTCTGTTCAGCTCTTTACTCCATCTTTTGAGTGAGTCATTTGTTTTCTTCAGTTTTTTGTTTGTTTGTTTGTTTTTGTCTTTTTGAGACAGGGTTTCCCTGGAGCTTCAGCTGTCCTGGAACTCACTATGTAAACCAGACTGGCCTTGAACTCACAATGATCCACCTGCCTCTGCCTCTGAAGTGCTGGGATTAAAGGTGTGCACCACCACACACCGCTTCTTTGTTTTTTTGAGTAGTCTATATGTTCTGGAGGTTAATGCTCTATCGGATATATCCCTGTTGAAGATTTCCTCCTACTCTGTGGGTTTTCTGTTTACTTCCTTGATTGTTTCTTTCGCTGTACAGATGCTTTTGACTTTGATGAGGTCCCATTTGTAGACTGTTGACCTTATTTTCTGTGCAGCTGCTGTCTGCTTTAGAAAGTCTTTTCCTATGCTTAGGACTTGTAGGTTGTTTCCAACTTTTTCTTCTATCACATTCAGGATTTCAGGTTTCAGGATCTTTGATTCACTTGGAGTTGATTTTTGTACAGGGTGAGAGGTAGGCATTTAATTTTTTTCTTCTACAAATGTTTTGTAGAATTGTTTTGCCAGCACCATTTGCTGAAGATGTTATCCTTCCACCATTGAGCTTTTTTTGTGCCCCTTGTCAAATATGAGGTGGCCGAAATTGTATGAGCTCAAGTTTGGATCTTCAGTTTTGTTCCATTGGTCAACAGGTCTAGTTTTTTTTGTTTGTTTGTCAGTACCAGGCTGTCTTTATGACTATGGCCATGTAATATAGCTTGAAGTCTGGTAGAGCAATGCTCCCTATATTGCATTTGTCACTCATGGTTGCTTTAGCTATTCAGAGTCTTTTGTTTTTCCATATGAATCTAAGAATTTTTTTTCCAAGTCTGTGAAGAAGTTCATGGGGATTTTGATTAGGATTTTGTTATTTTGTATATCAATTTGGGTAAAATGGACATTTTTACTATATTAATTCTTCCAATCTATAAACATGGAAGGTCTTTCCACCTTTTGATATCATTTTCAATCTCCTTCTTCAGGGGTTTAAAATTTTTGTTGTAGAGATCATTGGTATCTTTGGTTAGGTCTGTGGTTCCAGGTTTTTTTTTGTTTTTGTTTTTTTTTTTTTTGAGGCATTGTGAATGAAGTCTTCTTATATTCCTTCCTCCACAGTGTTTATTGGTGGTGTAAAGAAGGCTACAGATTTTTCTAGGTTAATTTTGTATCCTGCCACTTTACTGAACCTCTTAATCATTTCTGGAATTTTTCGGGTGGAGTTTTTAGCATCCTTAGGTAAACTATCATATCATATGCCAAAATGGATAGTTTAATTTCCTCTTTTCTGATAGTACTCCTTGAATTTCCTTCTCTTGTCTTATTGCCCTAGCAGGTGTTTCAAGCACTATGTTGAAGAGGAGAGGCAATAAGGGGAGCCTTGCCAGGTTCCCACCTTTAAGGAAAATGGTTCCAGTTTTTCTCCATTTAGGATGATGTTGGCAGTGGGTTTGCTATATATGGCTTAGATCATGTTGAGGAATGTTCCCTTCAGTCTGATTCCCTCTACGATTTTAAACATGAAAGATCCTAGATCTTGTCAAAGGCTTTATTACGTCAATTCAAATGATCATGTGGTTTTTGTCTTTCAGTCCATTTATGTGTTTTATGATATTTACTGATTTTTGTACATTGAACCATCCCCGCACCTCTGGTATGAATCCAACTTGATCACGATGGATGATCTTTTTGATGTGGGTCTGTATGTGATTTGCAAGTATTTTGTTGAGAATTTTTGCATCTATGTTCATCAGTGAGATAGGTCTATAGCTTTCTTTTTTGCTTGTATCTTTGCCTGCTTTTGGAATTAGAGTGATGCTGGCTTCATAGAAGGAATTTGGGAGAATTCCCTCTGTTTGTATCCTTCTGAATAGTTTTAGTAGTAATGGTTGTAGGACTTCTTTAAATGTTTTATAGAATTCTGCTGTGAAACCATCTGGGTGCATGCTTTTTTTAGTTGGGAGGTTTTTTTATTAGATCTTCAATTTCCTCAAATGTTATGAGTATGTTTAAAATGTCAGTCTCTTCTTGGTTAAGCTTTGTTGGTTCCCAGGATTTCAAGTATTCATTCATTTCTCTTAGGTTTTCAAATTTAGTGGAGTATAGCTTTTTGAAGTATTGTCATTTGATTATCTGGATCTTTTCTTTGTCATGAATACTATTGATTTGGAGTTCCTCTTTCTTTCTTTTGTTTAACTGCACTAGAGGTCTGTGTATTTTGTTTATCTTTTCAAAGAACAAGTTTTTGGATTCTTTGACTCTATGTATTGTTTTCATTGTTTCTATTTCATTGATTTCTGCTCTCATTTGTTTTTCTTTCTGTCTGGTGGGTTTAGGGTTCATTTGTTGTTGCCTGTCAAGTGTTTTTAGTTGCAGTGTTAGATCATTTATTTGTTCCCTTTCTGTTTTCTTGATGTAGGCACTTGGAGCTATAAATTTCCCTCTTAAGACTGCTTTTAAAGTATACCACAGGTTTTGTTGTGTTGTATTGTCTTTTTCGTTCATTTCCATGAATGCTTTTATTTTACTCTTTATTTCTTCCCCGGCCCATTCATTACTCAGGATTGTGTTGTTTATTCTACATGTGTTCTTGTAGCTAATAGGACTTATTCTGGTGTTCATATCTCGCTTTATTGCACTATGGTCTGACAGAATGCATGAAATGACTCCAGTCATTTTGTATTTGTTGAGATATCTTTTGTGCCCCAATATGAGGTACTGAGCAGAAAGTATATTCTCTGGTATTTGGGTCTATAGATGACTGTGAGGTCCATTTGGCATACTGTATTTTTCAGTTGCCAAGTCTCTCTGTTTATTTTTTTTATCCTGTTGATCTATCCAAGGAGCTCATTGGGGGTGTTGAAGTCCCCCACTATTAGTGTGCTAGGATTAATCTATGTCATGAGGTCCTGTAGAGTAATATTTATAAAGTTAGGTGCACTAGAGTGTGGTGCATAAAAATTGAGGATGGTGAGATCTTCATGGTTAGTTCATGGTTAATTTTTCCTTTGACAAAGATGTAATGGCACTCTTTTTATCTTCTGATTAATTTTACTTTCAGAATTATTTTGCCTGATACTAGCATAGCCACTCTGGCTTGATTCTTGGTAGCATGTGCTTAGAATATTTTTTCCATCCCTTCACTCTAAGGTGGTGACTGTCCTTGAGGGTGGGATGGGTTTCTTGTACACAGCATATAGAAGGATTCTGTTTCCTAACCCATTCTCCCCCCAGTCTATGTCTTTTGATTGGGGAGTTTAGAGCATTACTATTTAAGGTTATCATTGAAAGATATGTGTTGCTTCCTTTCACCTTATTTTTGTTTGCATTCTTGGTCTAAGTTTGTATTTACTCTGGTTTTTTTTTTTTTTTTTTTTTTTTGTTAATTTCTTCTCTTTAATAGATTGCTTAGGGAAAGTTTGCAATCCTTTCCTCTCTTCTTTCGATTGCTATGAGAATTTTTCTGAAGTATCTTTTTAGACATGTATTGTTTTCAATCTTGTTTAGGTCTAAAGATTTTGTTTTCCTTACCTCCTTCAACTATACAGACATTTTTGGTGGGTATAGCAGTCTGGGTTGCATCTAAAGTCATTTAGCACTGGGATAAAGTTGGTCCACATTCGCTTTTTTTTTTGGGTCTTTTGAGACCAACAGGGTCTCCCTGTAGCCCACTGTCCTGAACTCACTGTGTAACCAGGCTGGCCTTGAACTCACAGAGATCCCCCTGCCTCTGCCCTCCTAAAGTGCTAGGACTAAAGGCGTGGTGGCCCCCACACCCAGCTGGTCCACAAATTCTTAACTTTCAATGTTTGCACTGAGAAGGCATTTGTGATTCTGAGGGGTTTCCCCTTATATTAACTTGTTTTTTGTTGCTTGTGGCTTTCAGTAGTTTGTCCTTGTTTTGAACTCTAGTGTTTGAAACAATTAAATGGTGTGGGGAATTTATTTTCTGGTCCAGTCTAAATTTGTGTTTTAATGTGCTTCTTGTATTTGGACTGGTTTGTCTTTTCAGATTTTTGGGGAAAAGTTCTTCTATTATCCTTTTGTTGAAGATCTGTTCAATAGTGTTGTCTTGGGGGATTCTTCTCTTTCCTCTATCTCTATGATGTGAAGGTTTGGTATATTCATGGTGTCCCACAATTTTTCCTCCGCGTTCCAAATTTCCTGGTTGTGCCAGTCATGTTGTTTTTTTTTTTTTTTTAATTTTTCATGAATCGTTACTTGAGCAGCTAGTTTGCTCCATGTTATCCCCCTGCAGGTCCTGATATTCTTTTTTCTTTCTGCTTCTTCCATTCTGCTTCTGAGACATTTTTCCCCAACTGTTCCTGCCTGTGATTGGATGAATGTTCAATTTTCCTTTTTTCAATTTCATCCTGTGACTTCTTCAGTATTTCCACTACCTTCTGGAGCCTGTCCATCCTTTTAACAGGGTTTTTTTAAATCTTATTTATTTTTTTTTTAATGTGTAATGAATGTACTGTTCTGCATCGTGTAGGTTGTTGTACCCATGTCCTGCAATGCTGCCAAGAGGTTTAAGAAGAGGTGTCGGATTCCCCTGGAACTGGAGTTCTCCTGGAATTGAGAGTTTACAGATGTTTCTCAGCTGCCATGTGGGTGGCTGGGGATCAAACTCAAGGTCCTCTGCAAGAGCAGTAGGCACTCTTAACTACTAGGCCATCTCTCTAGCTCCTGTCATTCTTATCTTGTAGCTCCTTGGTTCTTTGGCCTGGGATCTTTTCAACATTTCCACTTCCTTCTTGAGTTTGTCATTTTCTCCGTGTAGTTCTTCCCAACGTTTGTCTAGGTACTTCTTGAGTTTTTCATTCTCTCCCCTTAATTATCTGATTTGTTCTTTATATTCTTTGATTTCTTTCAGTATCTCTACAAATGTTCTTCTAATGTCTGTGTCTTGGTTTCCTTCCAAGGAGTTCTCGTTGTAGGAATCTTCTGTAGGGTTGGTAGTGTTTGGTGTGGATTTATTAAGAGCTTTTCCAATGTTATTTTTTCTTTGTGTCTTTGTCATGTGGATTTGTTTATTTGTTACTTTGGATTCTGGCGCCTCAGCATTGGCTTCACAGACTATAATTACTACTACTGCCCCTGCTAGCTCCTCTGCACCACAGCTCCACCAGGTTGGGAGTTGGGGGTTAGGTTGGGTTTCTACTTTGGTGTTGTGCTGTAGTCGCCTATCTCCGTCCACACTACACACTGGAACCTGAAGGTTGGAGGTTTCCTGGTGATAGGAAAGCCTATTTCCAAGCCTCCACTGGATTAACAGGGTGCAGAAAGCACCAAGGTAGGTGGGCCTCACCAGGGTGCACACTGTTTTTTCATTTTTTTTTTAATTTCTTACAAAATAGAGTGACTTTTACATGGCAAATGGCTTTACTTCAAGTGTAACGAGTATCTATTCATCATACATTTTGTTTCTTGGTGGAATTTTGATTTTGGCATGAGCTTTCTCCAGTCCCATGGTCGAACAGCCTTTCTTCCTCCTGAAGCTATTGTCATCATGAGGACCTCAGCTTTGATTCCTGTTGTGTAAGTAGAGTATGGTAAACTTGTTTTGCTCTGTCTTGCCAAAAATTCTAAAAATCAATAAAAATTGTCTAATATGCAAGAAAAATAGCTCCACAGTTAAAACTTTCCCATGTTTCTAATTATAAGACTTTATCCCAGCATTCTGGACGCAGAGGCGGGCAGATTGCTGTGAGATTGAGGCCAGACTAGGATGGTCTGCATAACTAGTTCCTGGCCAACTGGGGTCACATAGTGAGACCCTGTCAAACAAAACAAAACCAAACACAAAATATCATCTAATTAAAGATTTGAGGATGTGCCTCAGTGGATAAAGCACTTACCAAGCAAACACAGAGACCTGAGTTGAAATCTCTAATAAGCCTGGGAGCATTAGTGTACATTGCAATTCCATCATTCTGTTTTTTTTTTTTTTTTTTTTTTTGTCTTTTTTGAGACAGGATCTCTTTTAGTCCCAGCTGTATAGACCTGGCTGGCCCGGAACTCAATATATAGACTAGGCTGGCCTTGACAACGAAGTCCTGCCTGCCACTAACTGCCACCTTCCCGAGTGCTAGGATTAAAGGCGTGTGCCAATTTCATCAGACTTACAGCAAGATGCAGACCAAGAAGTGAGAATCCTGATGCATATACATAATCTACCTGGCATAGACAGCACAGTATCTCTGCCTCAGACAAGAATGACCAAATCCAAGGTTGTCTTCTGATCTCCACAAGCACCATGACAACATAGACATGCAGGCTCACAACTGCCCTTAATTACAATGCCAGCGGATCTGACACCATGTTGTAACCTCTAAGATTGTCCACACAGAGGCAACACACACACACACACACACACACACACACACACAAACACAAACACATGCATGCACATAAACAAAGTAAAATAAATCTTAAAAAAAAGAAGAAAAATATGATTTTCTCCTGGCAGAAGAAAACAATATCATTTATGAACAATTCCTGGCAAAGATATCAAGAATAATCTTCATGAAGTTCCTAGAGCCAAGGTTCACTTTATAGGAATAAAGGGATAACAACTCATTAGACAAGATCAAGGATATAGAATGGAAAAATCTAGGAAATGGTGAACATTAACAATGACTGTGTTTAAAAATAGCATGCTTGAGAGCGAGAAGAGATAGCATACAAATAGTAGTAGGTCTGTATAAATGATTTTAAACTGCTAAACAAAAATTATGACATAGTAGGAAGTTATAAGACCTAACTCAAAATGCAAGAATTTGAACCACCTACTGTTAAGTTGCAGCATAATGGTGGCATGCAATAGTGTTTTGAGTGGCCATGATGATTTTTATGTAAAATATTATACTATAAAATATTAAACTGAATTAAACTGTATAATGACAGGATTTTGATTTTTTTTAAATGGCCCAAGAGTTTAGAAAGGAAATAAAAAAAGGCTACAGAAGTTTTTAAATTTGCAACTTGCTTGGTAATTGTAAATGCTTTTTGATAATGAAATTATTGAATTTGCTAAGATGTATATTTCCCATGGTAAAACGGCTACTATTGTAGCATGCTTGGAAGTTACAATTTTGGACATGTCACTACAAAAGATTTTTTAGACTTTTTCCCATTAATATAATATCTGATGCCACTACAAAAAAAAAGAGTACGTTAAAACATACATCAACTTGCTATGTAATTTAGGACTGTAAAGTAATATTTTTAATGAGGTTTTGTGCATTTCAGACATTTAATCAGATTTAGACCCATGCCCCTTCCTTGCTCCCACCCCGCCAGAGTTCATGCATTCTGCCACACATGTCTTTCATCTTTTTCTCAGTATTTAAAAAAAATTTGATGCAGAAGTTTACTGTTTTGGGCAGAAGTTTACTGTTTCAGTCAATTATTTGACCCAGTCTTTTTGTTGTTGTTGTTCCTTCCAATTTGTATCATTCCAAAATATCTGTATATACATGCAACATATACACAAAGTTATGACATATGAAGATAAACTACAGTTAATTCCCAAACATGCTTAGGTATTTGTATTTTGATGTGCAGTTGCATGTAGGTAAATAAAAAATATTACTTTACATTCCTATATTACATAGCAAGGTGACGAGTCACATCAGGTATTATATTTACTAAAAAGAAAGAAATAATTATTCAGTTTGCCTTACAAATAGAGATTTGGTGCCAAGATCCACAAATGAGGGTTACCATATGTTGTTTGTTTTTTATGGGACTGTGTTACTTCTTACTTGCATGCAACTCTACTGTTAAAAAGTGAATCCCTAAACATGTTTTGGACATAACCTATAGTTTATTTTCAGATGTCATAATTTGGGTATATGTGTGGAGTATATGCATGCATACGTTGGAGCAATATAAAATCAAAGGGAACAACAATAATAACAAAAGAGTTGTTCAAGCTTGGCATGATGGCCCATGCCTTTAATCCTAGCACTCGGGAGGAAGAGGCAGTTGGATCTTTGTGAGTTCAAGGCCAGCCTAGTTGATAGAGTGAGTTCCAGGACAGCTGGGGCTACAGGGAGACCCTGTCTCAAAAAGACACACACACAAAAAGACCCATTCAACGAACTGAATGGAACCGTAAACCTCTGCCCTAAACAATAAACTTCTGCATTGAAAAATTTTTTAAAAATACTGAGAAAACATGCAAAACATGTATGGCAGAATGCACAAGCTCTGGAGCTCTGGAGCTCTGCAGGGGTCGGGGGTCATGGAAGGGGGAATGGGTCTAAATTTTATTAAGAAATGTTGGATGAAATGTGCAAATGTTCAATATAAACAAATAAATAAATAGCACCTTGAAAAGGACAAACTTTAAACAAAAAGTCGCATTTAAAAAATATTCACTTCTCTTTCCTACATCATCCCCTCCCTTGTCTCTTTAACTCCATCTCAAATTTGTGAACTCTTCTTTAATTTTTATTCCTACATATGTGTATCACACATGTATTTATTCCTACAGTATATATAATATAATATATAGTATAGTATATATATATATAATACTGCTTGCTCATTATATATGTGGTTGTGATGTTATTGGCTTGATCATTTTGGGATTAGCTAACTTATCAGAGAGCTCATCCCTGGAGAAAATTGATTTTCCTCTCTCAGCTATCATTGATTGGTTGCCATGGCTCTTCATTCAGAGGTGGGGTCATGTGAAATTTCAACCCCTCCATCTTGGCACGTTCACTGGTATTACCATTACGCAGGTTTTGTTTAGGCAACCATATTTTTGAGATTTCATGAGTGCAGCTTCCTCCTAATGACTGAAAGACACTATTTAGCAGCCAGCTTCCTGCTTGTCTGGCTCCTACAATCTTCCAAACCGCTCCTCTGCAAAGTTGCCATAGTCTTATGTAATAGCTCACGTTTTAGATATATCTATGGGGGTCACATACCCCACAGTCACGTTCACATTTTAGATGTTATCTATGGGGCCTCATACCCCACAGTAACCTATTTTTTGCATGTTGACCCATTGTGAATCTAAGTAGTAATCTCAATTTATTGCAAAAGAAGCTTGGGGTGAATGGTAAACCTACAACAATATAGACTGGACACTCTTTGATCAACTTGATTGAACATACAAGCCCCCCCCCCCTTTCAGGATGGTGGGGGACCCATGAGCTGTGTGGGGTTTGGGCACAAACTGCTTGCAAATTGGTTACATGAAGATGCTTGTACGCACAAATTATCACCTATTGTTTAAAAAAATGAAAACAAAACAAAACAAAAAGCAGAGAAATGCAGAAAACTTAACGGCAGAAGGCACGATCTGCGATGGGTAGGGGTGGGGGTGGGTGGGGGGGAATGTACGGGGCTATCTTCCTTAACTGAATTGTAAAATGATGTATGAAATCCACAAAGGCATCAATAAAATAAATTTAAAAAAAGTTCAGATCGAAACATCAAAAAAAAAAAAAAAAGAAGCTTCTTTAATGAGGGGTGAGAGCCACATTTATCTGGGAATTTAAAGAGATTAGTATTTAGAAATTAGTTAAAATTTTGTTGTTTAATGAAACGGTAATAATAGTTCTCCTAGGATCTATGATTCTCCTGCCATATGTAGTACCAGGCATGAATTCCCTCCTACTGATCTTGCCTTAAATCCAATTAGACACTGGTCATGACCTCCAAGATAAAAGTGCCACAGTTACAACATTGAGGCTATCTTGCTGGGTCAGTCCATTTGTAGTTACAAGACTTTGTATCTGGGAAGGGCTACTGATTGCTTTTCTCCTTGGTGGCTTGCACTGCTGCACCTTCCTATACAATGATACATGGTCTTCAGGCAAGGACATCTATATAAGTTTTCAGCTAGATCCCTATGTTCCCTGGTGTTCCAATGTGTTTGTGTCTTAGTAAAGCGTCTTACTATTCATGTTCTGGGAGGCATTCAAAGGCAATGCCAATAGCCGACATTGGGTGGGGAGTCCTGTTTCACTACGCCTGACAAATAACGCAAAAGGCTTTCCAATCACTGGTACTTCTGGTGGTTATTTGTTAGCTAAATATACAGTTTCTTGTTGATTACAGTCAAATCCTTGTTCATTTTGAAATGAATAAATGGGTACACTATAGTGAGCTATGTATATGTTATTGATAAGCTTATAAAATGCTATCACATTTAGAAGGGCAGCGACCTTTTTCCTTTTGCTGAGTACCATTTTTTATCTAGTATGTGTCTCCTCTTTTTCGGATGTCTGTACCATTATCCAATCCTGCTGCATTTATCAATTTACTTACTTATCAAAATAATTCAACTCCATGCCCAGTAGCTAAATGAGGTCCTACCTTTGCATATCTGAAGAGTCACTTACTAAAAATGGTCTATGTACCCCAAGTGACAGCCTTTGGTGTCTACTACTAACAAAGGCATTAACGTGTGAGAGCCTTATCTCCTGGTCATCAAATTCTATGAGAGGAAGGACCAAGAAAAGGCTTTCTACTTCCTACATGGATGGGAATTACACAACAATTGCCCCTCCATCTTTCTAAAAGGCAAAATGAGCTAAGACCACTTTTATTTATTTATCCTTTTTCCTGCTCAATGACTGTGATGTCTTATACAAGACATTTATATTCCTTTAAGGATACAACATTTTGGCACAGAATTGGAGGAAAGAACTTGTCTGAGAATTTAAATTCAAACAAGTACTGCATGAAGTGAATGCTTTGAATATTTCGATGCTCTTTTTAATGAGGCAACTTTGATTTTAATTATCTATTATTAACTGTCCTAATTCAGGAGGAAAGGTAGGTGAATCATTCATTTAAAAATCCCTTTAGTTCACTAGTAGAAATTTTGTCTGTTAGAATAATGTATTTTTGTCTTATTATTTAGAGGAGGTTTGTAAAACAGTCATTTAAATGGCCTTGACAGAAAGTCAATCTCCCATTCACAATGGAAAGTAAAAGACCAAAAAGATAAAAGTGAGTCTCTCTCATCAAAAGTTCCTATTTAAGCAGAATCAAGGTAGTTTCATGTATAGAAAAAAAATTTTAAGAAAAGAAATGAGGTTGAAGAGACAGTTCAGTGGTTAAGAGGAACTTTCCAGCTCTTTCGAGGACCAGGGTTTCTGTTTCCCCAGCACCTGCACCAGGCGCACACAACCACTTAAAACTCCAGGTATAAGAGAAAAGGTATTTTCTGGCCTCATGTATCTTCTTACACATACTGGCACACACACGCACACACACACACACAGGCACAATTAAAGAAAATCTACAAAAAGAAAGAAAACAAGCAATATAATATTGTCAACATCCACTATAATCAGTTAGATTAAAATGTGGTGAATTTAGGCTCTCAGCCATACCAGAACATCCTTCCCAGTCTCCACACTACCAGTTATCAGCTCCTTCACATAGAGTGATGGGAAGATCCTGCTAGGTCCTCTCTTCCATGGGGAGAAACATGCTATACTCCTCTGTGAAGGAGGGCTAGCCCAAGGATGCAGCAGAATGCATTTAAGATGAAATGCCTAGACATCACCAGTTCTTACTTCAGTTATTGTACATTTTCCAGTCTTTTAAATTTCAATGTTCTGATTCCATTTTTATCTACTTAGACAGCTGAAATATTCTGGCATTATAACAAAAATAAGACCCCCCAAATGGCATTATGTTTACACTTTTGAAAGATATGTGTTCTTTATTTTCTTTCTTTTGAGGTTTGCTTGTGTTGTTTTGACCTATAAATGTGTTTATTGTGTAAATCCCTGGTAAATAAAGAATAATTCAATAATTATTGAGAACATTATGTTAATAGAATATCTCCCTTTAAATTTAATGCCATTGTCTATCCACAGATGCTGTGGCATTTCTTTCCTTAACTTTGCAGAAAATAACTCCTTTCTACTGAGAACTTGGATTTCCGGTGGGATCAGCATCATAAGACAAACCATTTCAGGGACCTTTAAGCCTGGAGAAGTATTCAAGACCTGTGAATCTATAAAATATGGTTATGTTCATATTCTGACAAGAGCCCCTTCCCTTCTGCCCTTGCTTCTTCTTGTCCATGGCTCTGTGGATTGTCACCCTTTCAAGCACCATCATATTTCTACTAATATCCTGGGATTTTTTTCCCACTTTTAGTCTATCAGTGAAAAAGACACTCAGTAGATGAGAACTTCTTTCATCACATCTTTTAAATTATTATTGACCTTCAATTGTAACTTCTTAGCTTCTTGCCTTAAGAAACCCTCTTTCATTATCTTACTTATTTGTTTAGTCTAATTTCTAAGCTGGTTTTTGGTTGAGGTCCCAGTAGTACCAGGTGGTCCCTCTTGTCTCATCTTTATTCTTATCTACAGACCTCACTTTTCTGTGCTACTGGTGACAAGAGAATTGAGTATTCTCCATCACCCTTTCTATCACTGTACATTTTTCATGCTTGAAAGAATTCCTGTTGACTCTTCCTACTTGTACTCCTGTCAAACTTATATCAGAGCTTTTGAAGAAATCATCAATACTAAATATTATTCTTTCATAATTCAGTCACAAACTCTATAGTGGATTTTGTTGAAATCAATAGTAAAGTGTTAATAAGACAAAATGTTTCATATTTATTTCTATAAAAGTTGTTTCTCACCTACTTTTAAGGTATTTCAGTTTCTCTTTTATGTACTAATAAAAAAGAATCAACTTTTGCATATAGCAGTGCATGCATTAAAAGTACTGATAAAACTGTGAGAAGATAGAAAGACAGAGGTAGGAGTATATGAGTTTTTTTGGTAAGTTTTGTTTTTAAAATCAATAGTTGTATTCTGGGAGAACCTGAGACCAGATTGTTTTATATTTTTGAAGCATGTTTTTATTTCATATTTATATCCTCTTTGATCTTTTAAGGACAGCACGTGAAGGAAAAAAAAATCAATAGTGTACTTATGTTTTTCCTGAAATTATATGTCTTAGATACATGGATTCTCTGGGCCATTACTCTTTTTTTTAACTAATGGAAAAAATAATGAAAACTGCATAATGGAAAGATATATCCCAGTGAGAGAAGGTTCAATGAGCAGAATTTTAACTTGAAATGTGAGCTACAGAATAAAGATGCAGGCTTGGTTTCTATAGAAGTAAAAATGTCTATTCTTGGTATACCATTGAATTGACAAAATATTTTTTCAGAAAGTTTTCATCTTTTTTTCTGTACAAAAGATTAACTTTATTTTAATTGGCAGTAGGGCTCCCTATGACTTCCAACCCAGGACACAGAAATTTAAATAGTTTGGACAGGTGAGCAATATTAGAAAGAAGATACGTAGCTAAGAAACTATCACTGTAGTATTATTTTAATGGGTAATCCCCCAGAAGGAGTTGAAAAATTAACAAACAGTTAAATAAGATGTTTAGCTAGGCTAAGGCTTCATGAAAATGATGTAAATACCAAATATAAATTTGCTAAGTAATTATACCTCAGAGAAACTAAATCCCAAGCATAGACATAGTTTGGAACTGCATATTCCCACTTTGTCTAAGGCAGAGAATTAACCCTATTACTATCTGCAAACCAAAATCTTGTCAACATCTTCTCATGCTCTATATAAAATGTCTGAATTGGGCATCTATCTTCTATAAAACAGAATACATTCAGAGGTAGTTAGCTAGAGGTAACAGTGCGCAGATTACACTGATAGAAAAGTAAAGAACCATTGATATAGAGAAAGAAGCCTTCTCAAAGCAACAGTAAACTACAAAATTCTATTTGAATTACATCTATAAAGCTTTAGAATTTCACACGGATTCTAAAATTTATTCTTAGAATAAGAAAACACATTCTGACATATATCAAATTAGGAAATGTATCATAAGACACTGGGTAATTTAACAGAATATATTGTTGGCGCATGGGTAAAAATCATCTTTCATGGCTAGAGAGATGGCTTCAGTGGTAAACTGGATCTACATTGCGGACACACAACACTCTCATGAAAGCCAGACATAACTAGGCATGCCCATAATCCCAAGACTTGGGAGGAAGAGACAACCAGAGGTTTGGAGTTTTCTCCTTGGAGTTTCCTGACCAGACAGACTATCTAGTCAGTGAGTTCCGGACTCATTGAGAGGCCTATGTCTAAAAAAAGTAGGATGAAGTGCTCATAGGATTAGAAAACATTAAATAGTAAAAATGTCCATTCTACCCGAACTAATATACAATTTAATGCGATCCCAATCAAGTTCCCCAAGAGTTTCTTCACTGCTTGGAAAAAAGCCTTAAATTCATATAGAAAACCAAACCAAAAGATCGAATAGCAAAAGCAACCCTGAGTGAAAAGAGCAATACAGGGGGATCTCTGTACCAGACTTCAAACTAGGCTACAGGGCTATAGTCAATAAAACAGCTTGGTACTGGCAACAAAACAGACCTGTAGAGCGCAATGGAACAAAACTGAAGATCAAACTTGAGAACACACAATTTCAGGCATCGCATTTGACAAGGGGGCCACAAAAAGACTCAATGGAGGAAAGACAGTCATCTTCACCAATGGTATTGGCAAAACTGGATACCACTTGCAGAAGAAGAGTAAAATTAAAGCCCCCACCGATCATCCTGTACAAAAATCAACGCCAAATGGATCATAGACTTCAACTAAACCCAAAACTCTGAAGGTGATAGAAGAAAAGTTGGGCAGCAACCTACAAAACATAGGCATAGGGAAAGACTTCCTAACTCAGACGTAGCTTCACATGAAATAAGGTGCAATTGACAAGTGGGACCTTATTAAACTCAAAAGTTGCTGTACAGCAAAGAAACAACAGGGAAGTGAGAGAAAACCCACAAAGTAGAAGGAGGAAACTTTCACCACTGATAATCTGACAGAGCATTATAACTTCCAGAATATATAAGTACTCAAAAAAACAAAAATAAAACAAAATGACTCACAGTCAAAAGATTGAGTAAAGAGCTCAACAGAGACTTCACAAGTGAGGTAATAGAGATGGCTGAGAAAAATCTAAAAAGTGTTCAACATCTCTAATAATTAAGGGAATCCAAATCAAACTACTTTAAGATATCATCTCAACTCCAATAAGAAGGCGAAGGATCAAGAAAACAAATGATACCAAACTGAAGAGGTTGTGGGGGAAAGGAAACACTCATCCACTGCTGATGGTAATGCAAACTCCGACAACCATTATGGAAAACAGTGTAGAGAACCCTAAAAGACTCAAAATGACCTACCACCTGACCCAGTCTACCACTTATGGTTATACCCACAGACTCATCCTACTGCAGAGATACAGTACAGTCATGTTTTATTGCAGCTCTCTTCACAGAGCAAAGGACGCCGGAACCAACCCAAGTGCTCCTTGAACTGATGAGTGGAAAGAGAAAATGTGGTACATCTACAAAATGGATTCTATGCAGCTGTAAAGAAAGAGATGATATCGTGAAATTTGCATGTAAATGGAAGTAAAAGTAAAAGATATTTAGTTAATGAAGTAACACGTCCTCAGAACAAGACGAATGGTTATCACCATCTGTGGAGGCTAGCACTAATACCTAGTTATAAGGCAAACTGAGCAAATCAATGTTATATACCCATTTCCCTAAAAGCAACTGTGCTGTTATAGATTGTGAATGCCTAAAGGTTCTAGAACTAACCTAAACCATTTATTTTCGTATTATGGATTTTTGGTATATAATGAAGGCGAGCATGTATAAATATTTAGAGTAACATAAAGTTAAAATAATGAAAAATGCGAATATAGAAATATGATATGGAAAGAACACACAGCTGTTATAAGAAGAAACAATTTTAGTATAGGGGCAATGTATTAAGGTATATAATTAACATAATGAACATACTTAATACCCGGCAGACCGAGTTTGGCTGAGGAAACTAAGGGATAACTTTGTTCCTTGCCTTCAGAGGTCAACTAAGGCCCAAGGGACTATGCATGGGGGCAATTCTTGAAATGTCCTGCAAATGTGGAGTCACCAGCCTTCCTTGCAGGGAGGTCTTGGAGATCCACGAATGGACTTCAAACCCAGGGTCCAGTATATAAAGAGGAAAATCTGCTCATGGCTCGAAAAGGGAAGCCTGTCTAGCAAGACCTGATTTTGTCTCAAGTGGATGGAACTGGTAAATGAAAAACGGAAAGGAGCCAGGGGCTCCTACCCCCCAAGCCCCCACACCCAAAAAACTCCTGAGGTCTAGATCCTCAACTGACCTTGAGAAAACAAAAACCTTGGGTTATCTTGGCTAATTGTGTGGTCTTAAAAACAGCCAAAAAGGAAAGTATAACGCAGAAAAATCAGTAAGGTCTGAGACATGGTACTTCAGAGATAAAACTTGAGATCTTAGTAAACAACAGAAAAAAAGAGAGAGAGAACTGTTGTTTACCTATCTTCATTCTTACTGGCAAGACATCCTACTTTCTGGCTGCCACTGCTTTTTGCATTCTTCAAAGACATTAGTCACAGCTTTTTTTTAATTTTTAAAAAATTTATTATCTTGTGTATGAATGTCTGTCTGCATTCAGGTTTGGTGCACCCGAGACAACAGCTTTTTTAACCTCCAAATGGACTGAAGATCATGTCCTCTCCAGAACCCTCCAAACCTCTGCCAGTTGGGAATACTGAGACATCCTGCTTGTGGCTGAGCAGAGCTCTGGGATGGTCAGCCTCTAGAGTGTAGACTGGCATTGTTGGACTAGCCAGGCTGTGTCATGGAGGCCAGTATAGGATGATCAAGACAGGATGCATTGTTTGCTGGACCTCATTTGGTGACCAGGGGAGGGGGGGGGGACCCCAGTGTGGAACACGGGGGCAGGATTGATGGTTGTTTGGGATTGCAAGGAGGAACCTCAAGGACCTCCGTAGGGAAAATATGACATCTTGTAGAAAAAAAAAAAAAAAAAACCCTCCAACTCAGGTGATATGTGTAATGTATGAATATATTTTTGCATATNGTACCCTGATAGTGTCAGGAGGAAGCTCTGGTATAGGAATCTCCCCCCTCCTTCTCAATTTCTTTTCCTCTTCTTTGATTATTGTTTTTTTTTTTTAATTTTTATTTATTCTTTATGTGTATGAATGTACTGTCTGCATGCAGGTTTCTGCACCCGTGTCGGGCAATGCCTCGGATGTCAGAAGAGGGCATCAGATTACCCTGGAACTGGAGTTAAAGATGGTTCTCAGCCACCATGTAGGTGCTGGGGATCGAACCCGGGTCCTCTGCAAGAGCAGTCGGTGTTCTTAACCGCTAGGCCATCTCTCTAGCCCTCTTTGATTATTGTTTTTACAAACACATACATTTTTATATATGTGCTTAGGGTGTGTGTGTGTGTGTGTGTAAGTAAAGGTACTGAGTCTATTTAGTGGTACTCATGTGTACCTGTGATTGGGGCTTGCTGTTTGGGCTTAGATAAGCTCTCAGGGAGCTAGTCCCTGAAGAAAACTGATTCTTTCTCTCTCAGCATCCATTGATTGCCTGTAGCTCTTCATCTTGAGGTGAGATCCTGTGACATCCCCCCATCCACCTTGGTATGTCAACTGGTTTTTTGTTCATCCAGATCTCATTAGACTATCATACATTGAACATTTCATTGGTTCAGCTTCCCTGTTATGTCTAGGATATATTAGCTAGCTACAGGTTTCTTGTCCCTTTAGTTCTTAAGATTCTTTCTGCCCTTTCTTCCACAATGTCTGTGTACCTTAGGTGTTGAGGTTGTGTTGTAGATGTGTCACTTAAGGCTCAGCATATCGCAGGCAATTATTCTCTGCATTTAATCAGTTATGGAACTTCGTAGTAGTCTCCATCTCTTGCAAAAAAAAAAAAAAAAGAAGCTTCTTTAATGAGGGGTGAGAGTTACTTTTATCTGTGAATTTAAGGATTAGTATTTAGAATTAAGTTAAAAATTTTGTTGTTTTAATGAAACGGTAATAATAGTTCTCCTCTAGGATCTATGATTCTCCTGCCATATGTAGTACCAGGCATGAATTCCCTCCTACTGATCTTGCCTTAAATCCAATTAGACAGCTGTTCATGACCTCCAAGATAAAAGTGCCACAGTTACAACATTGAGGCTATCTTGCTGGGTCAGTCCATTTGTAGTTACAAGACTTTGTATCTGGGAAGGGCTACTGATTGCTTTTCTCCCTTGGTGGCTTGCACTGCACCTTCCTATACTATGATAGCTGGTCTTCAGGCAGGAGACATCTATATAAGTTTCAGCTAGAATCCTCTATGTTCTGTGTCCAATGTGTGTTGTGTCTTTAGTAAAAGCGTCTTACTTTCAAGTTCTGGGAGGCATTCAAAGGCAATGCCAATAGCCTACATTGTTTTGGGAGTCTGTTTCACTACCCTGACCAATAACTCAAAAGGCTTCCAATCACTGGTACTGGGTTTTTTTGTTAGCTAATATACAGTTCTTGTGATTACATCATCATCCTTGTTCCATTTGAAATGAATAAATGTGTACACGTATATGATATATGTATATGTTATTGATAAGCTTATAAAATGCTATCACATTTAGAAGGGCAGCGACCTTTTTCCTTTTGCTGAGTACCATTTTTTATCTAGTATGTGTCTCCTCTTTTTCGGATGTCTGTACCATTATCCAATCCTGCTGCATTTATCAATTTACTTACTTATCAAAATAATTCAACTCCATGCCCAGTAGCTAAATGAGGTCCTACCTTTGCATATCTGAAGAGTCACTTACTAAAAATGGTCTATGTACCCCAAGTGACAGCCTTTGGTGTCTACTACTAACAAAGGCATTAACGTGTGAGAGCCTTATCTCCTGGTCATCAAATTCTATGAGAGGAAGGACCAAGAAAAGGCTTTCTACTTCCTACATGGATGGGAATTACACAACAATTGCCCCTCCATCTTTCTAAAAGGCAAAATGAGCTAAGACCACTTTTATTTATTTATCCTTTTTCCTGCTCAATGACTGTGATGTCTTATACAAGACATTTATATTCCTTTAAGGATACAACATTTTGGCACAGAATTGGAGGAAAGAACTTGTCTGAGAATTTAAATTCAAACAAGTACTGCATGAAGTGAATGCTTTGAATATTTCGATGCTCTTTTTAATGAGGCAACTTTGGATTTTAATTATCTATTTTATGTCCTAATTCAGGAGGAAAGGTAGGTGAATCATTCATTTAAAAATCCCTTTAGTTCACTAGTAGAAATTTTGTCTGTTAGAATAATGTATTTTTGTCTTATTATTTAGAGAGGTTTGTAAATCATTCATTTAAATGGCCTTGACAGAAAGTCAATCTCCCATTCACAATGGAAAGTAAAAGACCAAAAAGATAAAAGTGAGTCTCTCTCATCAAAAGTTCCTATTTAAGCAGAATCAAGGTAGTTTCATGTATAGAAAAAACATTTTAAGAAAAGAAATGAGGTTGAAGAGACAGTTCAGTGGTTAAGAGGACTTCCAGCTCTTTCAGAGGACCAGGGTTCTGTTCCCAGCACATGCACCAGGCAGCACACAACCACTTAAAACTCCAGGTATAAGAGAAAAGGTATTTTCTGGCCTCTGTAGGCTTCTACACATACATGGCACACACACGCACACACACACACACACATGCACAAATGTAAATAAAAATCTACAAAAAGAAAGAAAACAAGCAATATAATATTGTCAACATCCACTATAATCAGTTAGATTAAAATGTGGTGAATTTAGGCTCTCAGCCATACCAGAACATCCTTCCCAGTCTCCACACTACCAGTTATCAGCTCCTTCACATAGAGTGATGGGAAGATCCTGCTAGGTCCTCTCTTCCATGGGGAGAAACATGCTATACTCCTCTGTGAAGGAGGGCTAGCCCAAGGATGCAGCAGAATGCATTTAAGATGAAATGCCTAGACATCACCAGTTCTTACTTCAGTTATTGTACATTTTCCAGTCTTTTAAATTTCAATGTTCTGATTCCATTTTTATCTACTTAGACAGCTGAAATATTCTGTTGCATTATACAAAAATAAGACCCCCAAATGCATTATTTTTACACTTATTGAAAGATATGTGTGTCTTTATTTTGTTCTTTTGAGGTTTGCTTGTTGTTGTTTGACCTATAAAATGTTGTTTATTGTGTATACCCTGGTAAATAAAGATAATTCAATAATTATTGATACATTCATTAATAAATATCTCCCTTTAAATGACATTGTCTATCCACAGATGCTGTGGCATTTCTTTCCTTAACTTTGCAGAAAATAACTCCTTTCTACTGAGAACTTGGATTTCCGGTGGGATCAGCATCATAAGACAAACCATTTCAGGGACCTTTAAGCCTGGAGAAGTATTCAAGACCTGTGAATCTATAAAATATGGTTATGTTCATATTCTGACAAGAGCCCCTTCCCTTCTGCCCTTGCTTCTTCTTGTCCATGGCTCTGTGGATTGTCACCCTTTCAAGCACCATCATATTTCTACTAATATCCTGGGATTTTTTTCCCACTTTTAGTCTATCAGTGAAAAAGACACTCAGTAGATGAGAACTTCTTTCATCACATCTTTTAAATTATTATTGACCTTCAATTGTAACTTCTTAGCTTCTTGCCTTAAGAAACCCTCTTTCATTATCTTACTTATTTGTTTAGTCTAATTTCTAAGCTGGTTTTTGGTTGAGGTCCCAGTAGTACCAGGTGGTCCCTCTTGTCTCATCTTTATTCTTATCTACAGACCTCACTTTTCTGTGCTACTGGTGACAAGAGAATTGAGTATTCTCCATCACCCTTTCTATCACTGTACATTTTTCATGCTTGAAAGAATTCCTTTTGACTCTTCCTACTTGTACTCCTGTCAAACTTATATCAGAGCTTCTGAAGAAATCATCAATACTAAATATTATTCTTTCATAATTCAGTCACAAACTCTAGTGGATTTTGTTGAAATCAATAGTAAAGTGTTAATAAGACAAAATGTTTCATATTTATTTCTATAAAAGTTGTTTCTCACCTACTTTTAAGGTATTTCAGTTTCTCTTTTATGTACTAATAAAAAAGAATCAACTTTTGCATATAGCAGTGCATGCATTAAAAGTACTGATAAAACTGTGAGAAGATAGAAAGACAGAGGTAGGAGTATATGAGTTTTGGTAAATTTGTTTTTAAAATCAATAAGTTGTATTCTGGGAGAACCTGAGACCAGATTGTTTTATATTTTTGAAGCATGTTTTTATTTCATATTTATATCCTCTTTGATCTTTTAAAGTACATCACGTGGAAGGAAAAAAAATCAATAATGTACTTAGTGTTTTCTGAAATTATATGTCTTAGATACATGGATTCTCTGGGCCATTACTCTTTTTTTTAACTAATGGAAAAAATAATGAAAACTGCATAATGGAAAGATATATCCCAGTGAGAGAAGGTTCAATGAGCAGAATTTTAACTTGAAATGTGAGCTACAGAATAAAGATGCAGGCTTGGTTTCTATAGAAGTAAAAATGTCTATTCTTGGTATACCATTGAATTGACAAAATATTTTTTCAGAAATTTTCATCTTTTTTTCTGTATCAAAAGATTAACTTTAATTTTAATTGGCATTAGTGCTCCTAATGACTCCACACCCAGGACACAGAAATTTAAATAGTTTGGACAGGTGAGCAATATTAGAAAGAAGATACGTAGCTAAGAAACTATCACTGTAGTATTATTTTAATGGGTAATCCCCCAGAAGGAGTTGAAAAATTAACAAACAGTTAAATAAGATGTTTATTTCATGAAAATGATGTAAATACCAAATATAAATTTGCTAAGTAATTATACCTCAGAGAAACTAAATCCCAAGCATAGACATAGTTTGGAACTGCATATTCCCACTTTGTCTAAGGCAGAGAATTAACCCTATTACTATCTGCAAACCAAAATCTTGTCAACATCTTCTCATGCTCTATATAAAATGTCTGAATTGGGCATCTATCTTCTATAAAACAGAATACATTCAGAGGTAGTTAGCTAGAGGTAACAGTGCGCAGATTACACTGAAAGAAAAGTAAAGAACCATTGATATAGAGAAAGAAGCCTTCTCAAAGCAACAGTAAACTACAAAATTCTATTTGAATTACATCTATAAAGCTTTAGAATTTCACACGGATTCTAAAATTTATTCTTAGAATAAGAAAACACATTCTGACATATATCAAATTAGGAAATGTATCATAAGACACTGGGTAATTTAACAGAATATATTGTTGGCGCATGGGTAATAATCATCTTCATGGGCTAGAGAGATGGCTCAGTGGGTAAACTGGATCTACATTCGGACACACAACACTCTCATGAAAGCCAGACATAACTAGGCATGCCCATAATCCCAAGACTTGGGAGGCAGAGACAACAAGATGTTTGGAGTTTTCTCCTTGGAGTTTCCTGACCAGACAGACTATCTAGTCAGTGAGTTCCGGACTCATTGAGAGGCCTATGTCTAAAAAAAGTAGGATGAAGTGCTCATGGATTAGAAACATTAATATAGTAAAAATGTCCATTCTACCCAAAATAATATACAGATTCAATGCAACCCCAACTAAATTTCCCAAGACTTTCTTCACATGCTTGGAAAAAAAGCCTTAAATTCATATAGAAAAACAAACCAAAAGATCCTGAATAGCCAAAGCAACCCTGAGTGAAAAGAGCAATACAGGGGGATCTCTGTACCAGACTTCAAACTATGCTACAGGGCTATAGTCATAAAAGCAGCATGGTACTGGCACAAAAACAGACCTGTAGACCAATGGAACAAAACTGAAGATCCAAACTTGAGCACATACAATTTCAGGCATCTCATATTTGACAAGGGGGCCAAAAAGACTCAATGGAGGAAAGACAGCATCTTCACCAAATGGTATTGGCAAAACTGGATCACCACTTGCAGAAGAGTAAAATTAAAGCCCTACCTCTCATCCTGTACAAAAATCAACTCCAAATGGATCATAGACTTCAACATGAAACCCAAAACTCTGAAGGTGATAGAAGAAAAAGTTGGCAGCAACCTACAAAACATAGGCATAGGAAAAGACTTCCTAAATCAGACAGTAGCTGCACATGAAATAAGGTCAACAATTGACAAGTGGGACCTTATTAAACTCAAAAGTTTCTGTACAGCAAAAGAAACAATCAGGGAAGTGAAGAGAAAACCCACAGAGTAGGAGGAAACCTTCACCACTGATAAATCTGACAGAGCATTAACTTCCAGAATATATAAAGTACTCAAAAAAACAAAAAAATAAGAAAACAAATGACTCACTCAAAAGATTGAGTAAAGAGCTCAACAGAGACTTCACAAGTGAGGTAATAGAGATGGCTGAGAAAAATCTTAAAAAGTGTTCAACATCTCTAATAATTAAGGGAATCCAAATCAAACTACTTTAAGATATCATCTCACTCCAATAAGACAGGCTAGGATCAAGAAAACAAATGATACCAAACTGAAGAGGTTGTGGGGAAAGGAAGACACTCATCCACTGCTGATGGTAATGCAAACTCCTACAACCATTATGGAAAACAGTGTAGAGAACCCTTAAAAGACTCAAAATGAGCCTACCACCTGACCCAGTCATACCACTTCTGGGTATATACCCACAAGACTCATCCTACTGCAGAGATACATGTACAGTCATGTTTATTGCAGCTCTCTTCACAAGAGCAAAGACCCGGAACCAACCCAAGTGCTCCTGAACTGATGAGTGGATAGAGAAAATGTGGTACATCTACAAAATGGAGTTCTATGCAGCTGTAAAGAAAGATGATATCGTAAAATTTGCAGGTAAATGGATAAAAGTAGAAGATATTATGTTAAGTGAAGTAACACAGTCTCAGAAAAACAAAGACGAATGTTATCACTCATCTGTGGATGCTAGCACTAAGTACCTAGTTATAAGGCAAACTGAGCAACATCAATGTTATATTCCTCATGATCTGAAAACAACTGTGCTGTTATATTGTGAATCCCTAGACAGGTTCTAGAACTAACCTACCATTTATTTTCGTATTATGGATTTTTGGTATATGAAGGCGAGCATGTATACATATTTTAGAGTAACATAAAGTTAAAATGGAAAAATGCATATCAAGAAATATGATATGGAAATAACACACAGTTTGTTATAAGAAGAAACAATTTTAGTATAGGTGCAATGTATTAGGCTAGTATAACATAATGAACATACTTAATACCCAGACCAATTTGGCTGAGGAAACTAAGGGATAACTTTGTTCCTTGCCTTCAGAGGTCAACTAAGTCTCAGGGGACTATGCATGGGGGCATTTCTTGAAATGTCCTGCAAATGTGAGTCACCAGTCTTCCTGTGCAGGGAGGTCTTGGAGATCCACTAATGGGACTTCAACCAGGGTCCAGTCTATAAAGAGGAAAGTCTGCTCATGCTTCGAAAAGGGAAGCTTGGTCTAGCAAGACCTGATTTTGTCCTCAAGTGGATGGAACTGGTAAATGAAAAGCTGAAAGAAGCCAGGGGCTCCTACCCCCCCAAGCCCCCACCCCAAAAAAACTCCTGAGGTCTAGATCCTCAACTGACCTTGAGAAAACAAAAACCTTGGTTAATCTGGGCTAATTGTGTGGTCTTAAACATCCAAAAGGAAAGTATAACCAGAAATAATCAGTAAGGTCTGAGACATTGTACTTCAGATATAAAACTTGAGATCTTAGTAAACAGACAGAAAAAAAGAGAGAGAGAACTGTTGTTCACCTATCTTCAATTCTTACTGGCAAGTACATCTATTCTCTGGCTGCCACTGCTTTTGCCATTCTTCAAAGACATTAGACACAGCTTTTTAACCCTCCAATATGGACTGAAGACTCATGTCTCTCCAAGAATCCTCCAAACCTTCAATGCCAATGGGGACTACTGAGACATCCTGCTTGTGGACTGAGCAGCTACTGGGATTTCAGCCTCTTCAGAGTGTAGACTGCCATTGTTGGACTAGCCAGGCTGTGTCATGGAGGCCAGTGCAGGAAGATCAAGACAGGGCACACGCACTTGCTGGACCTCATTTGTGTGACCATGGGGTGGGGGAGGGACCCCAGTGTGGAACACGGGGGCAGGATTGATGGTTGTTTGGGCTTGCCAAGGAGGAACCTTCAAGTACCTCCTTAGGGAAAATATGACATCTTTTAGAAAAAAAAAATCCTCCAACTCAGGTGATATGTGTATGTATGAATATATTTTTGCATATATATGTATACATTGAAGCAATACAAGTTGGAGATAACAACAACAATAACAACAACAACAACAACAACAACAACAGAAGAATGGGGGAAAATGACTGAAGTAGTGAAGTTCTCCACCCAAACAATACGCCTCTGCTTTGAAAAAAAAAAAAACAACTCTAGAAAGACTGGGAAAATGATGCAAGACATGTATGGCAGAGTACAGGAACTCAAGTGGGGTGAGGGGCATGGAAAGGGAAGTGACTCTAAATTCGATTGTGAAATGATGTATGATATATGGAGATAATTTAATAAATAATAAATTAAAATATAATAAAATAAAAATAAATAAAAAATAGGATGAGGAAAAATAGTTTGAGGAGAAGCAGAGGAAGACACTTGAAATTAACATCTGTATTTTGCTGCTTGATATCTACAGTCACATAACAATTCTGTTGTATTTTTCTGAATCACCAAATTCTGATACTATGTAAGAGAGGAGTACAGGTGGGCTAAATCAATATCTGGGCATAGGACTGTTTGAACCATCTTGAAATCTGGTTATCATATGCAGAATCTGTATGTTGTTTCATTCTTACCAGAGGACATCTGAGATGATATTGATGTAAACCAGAGTCTGTTATAAATATAGCAATGATATTTTTACTAGCTGAGTGATAGCTGGTGCAGATCTAATGTAAGCATGCTTCAGCAGGCTGTTTGATCAACTTAGATTGATTAGTGGAAATGGCCTGGACTTTATCACTTGAGATGTCCCTGGCTAGGAGATAGAAAGTAGCAGAAGTTCTTCTTACCTTTTCATAATTCATCAAAGATGAAACTTGAGAAACTCAAAGCTTGTGTGTCTTTGCCAACATCCCCATTTGCATTTTCCTTTTATCCAAAATTTAAAACATGACCTGTGGTGGGAAAACAGACCATCAAAAAGTTTTATCTATCCATTTGGGTTGTTCTTCAGGAAATAGTGTTGATGATACACCTCCTGTATGCTCGTATCATTAGTGAGTGCAATGGGTTAAACAATGTCCACCAAATATATTAGTTGACATCATACTTACTAGAACCACAGATTATGAACTTAATTTTGAAATAAGACTTTTGCTGGTGAAGTAAGGTGTATCATTAATCAGGTGATTACCAAGAAATAACAGAAGGGAAGAGAAGTATGTGACAGTGAAGACAAATATGATGATATTTTGCTGAAAGCCAGTGGGTAACAAGGGCTGACAGCAACTGAGAAGCTAAGAAAGAAGCAAGGGATGAATTTTTATTTAGATCATTGCTTGAAACACAGTTTCATGGATGCTGTTACTTCAGAGTTTAGCCTCCAGAACTGCCAGAGAATAAATTTAAAACTCTAGGACACAAATATAATAAGCATTAGTACATTTAATGTGCCTGATGCCACTAACTTGATAAATAAATTTTCTATATAATGTAGATAAGTGGCAGTATTAAATTACCATTCAGACCTCAAATTATAATGGATGAAGCAATTAGCAAGAAGTAAATATGGGAAATCCCGACAAAAACTTGATGAGGGGAAGATTTTTTTGCATATCTTTGGGATGAAGTGCAAGACCCCAATGAAGATACAGAGGGTAATCTTACCAATGAATTGTGAAAGAAATATACTTACAGTTAAGGAAATTGACCAAGAGGATAGATAGAATAGGCAAAGAGAATTGTCTAAAATATTTCTGAATATTGTAGCAATAGTGCTGAGAATTGATCTCTAAAGTATAAATCAAGAATAAGTAGGTTTTCTATATTCAAATGTACTGTCAAGAAATAAAAATAAATCACAAGCCCTGATACTGTGTTGTCTAAATCCTGCATATAGTCACTCTTTGGTAACCTCTATAGATAGTTTCAAACCCCCGAGTATATGCAATCCCACAAGGCTGGGTACCTTTTTATAAGTGCTCTGGTATTCACATACAGCCCATGTCAGTCATCTCACACTCTTTGATTATTTTAACACGTTGTGCTGTGTTACACAACCAAATGTTATGTGTATTACTTATACAATAATGACAAAGGGATGAATGTTTGTTCATGTCCAGCACAGACACAACTATTTTTCCAGTATTTTCATCTGTTATTGACTGTATCTGCATAGGCTGAAACTGTGTATACAGATGACAAACTGCATCTGCTTATTTACTTATTAGTGTCCAGCCCATATTATGGCTCGGGCTTCATCAATTATTTATGTATGATTTTTACCAAACACTGATCTAACTCTTTGGGATATGATTTTTGGATAATATTAATAGATAAATGGGAAGGTGTAAATTTTAGAGTTATTTGAGTAGATAGTAACTCATGAATTCACCATTGCAGGGCCAGTGATTAGGGAGTCAGAGGGTAAGAGAGGAGAAGAAGGCAACTTAGAAGTACAGCAAAGAAATTATTTGATTACTTTACTAAGTATTAGCATATTTATACTAGTCTGGGGAAAACTAAGGACAATATTACCAAATGGACTGCCTATGATTAACCGAGTTTGATCATTATTTTCAAGTGAGAATCCATGGAATTAGAGCTGATAAGTCAATAGCCTTCAATTTCATTATTTTAAAAATAGAAAATGTAAGTTGTGAATAGTTATTTCTCTGTTTTTATTCCTGGGGGGAGTTTTGTCATCGCAAAGTTTATGGGTCAAAAATAGTTTATGGAAAGAGCTAAATGGATAGTAGGTTACTTATTACTAATACAACTTCTCATGGATCACATTTTATCAAATAAATTACAAGGTAAATCAATAAGGAGTTAGTCATATGAAATATAAAAGTACTGGAAAGATTATAACAAAGAGACATAGCTTCATGTTACACTTGTTTGTTATTAATTTCCCTTTTTTGTAACCTGGGTATTAATTCATTAAATTCTAATAACATTGTAAAGTATATGGAATAAAAGGGTTGCTTCTTTATTGCATTTCCAAAATAAGAGAAATATTTTTATCATCTCTGTTACAGAAATCTTAAGAAGTAATTCTTGATATTTATTGAACAACTACCAAAAGCTTTTGCACACAATGGATACCGATGTAGTGGTGGTGCATGCTTTTAATCCTAGCACTCAGGAGGCAGAATCAGGCAGATCTTTATGAGTTCAAGGCCAGCCTGGTCTACAGAGTGAGATCCAGGACAGCTGGGGCTACAGAAAGACTCTGTCTTGAAAAGACAAAAAAATTAAATATAAAAAGTATAATGCTCAAAAATTACAAAGTATACATTATATTGTCTCCTGCAAAGTGTTGTCAAAATAATTTGCGTATTCCTTGTTGTTAATGATGATCATAACCCTACACAAAGAGAAGGCATGTCTGTTTGCTGCAAACAGTCAAATAAAGTCATTAGAATTAAATGGCATATAAAAATGTGGTGCTTTAATTCTACCTTTTTTTCAACTTTAAGAACTTTTCTTCTTTTTTCATTTTTTGTATCTGTGTGTATGAGAGCTGTATGTGTGAATCTATGTTTGAGCGTGTATGTGTGTATGGGGGGGCACCCAGGGTTGAGGTCAGGAATTATCCTCCATCACTGCTTCAGTTTATTCATAGTGTCCAACTTAGAGCTCATAATACAGCTAATATCCCAGGCCAACCTGTTGGGAGGATGTGCAGTCTCTGCCTTCAGAGTAGAATTTGATACAGGCTGTAAACCCTCCTGACATTTAATTGAGTTCTGGATCTAGGAGCCCTGGTCTTCATGCTTAGAAGGCAAGTCCTTTAGTCACAAAGTATTGACCCAAGCCTCAGCACTAAGAGATTTTCCCTAAAATTACCTTCTCCCTGAAGAATAATTTAAATGGGATTTGTCAATGTTTTTTTTTTAACTCATTCAACAAGGGTTTCATTTAATCAAGAAATCATTTGTGAGTATTTGAGCAACAACCCATTCAATTTTGAACCATTGCCTGAAAATTTCTATGCATCAGATTATGTAAAGGTAGAATATGTGAGCGTTGAGAGAGTTTGGGAAAATATTCTATACCAGCTACTTGTGTCAACAGTAATTCCTCAACTCAGGTCCCATAGGTAACCAAAGTAAAATCCTTGGTTCACCAACCTAGACTAGGAAGAAATGGTTTCTTTGGTCTTTTATCAATGCTTTGCCTGAAGTGAGCCGACATCTGTGTAAATCTCCCCAAGGAAATTCATGCGACATAAATTGTACCTGAACTAGGACTTAGAAAACCCATGAGTTTGGGAGAAGTTGCATGGTCCCTATTTTGTGTGATAAGACATGAAACCGAGGCAAATTTGTCTGAAGGTGGAGCACTCATGAGATCAATTCTAACATGGCTTCATTTCTCAGGGAGGTATAGGACGTGACTCTTTGTTGTAGTGACACTTGTGTGTGTCCCATGCTATGATGCTGAAACATGCAATCAGGATGAGACATTAGAGAGGAGGGTATCATTGTCTTTCTCTCCTTGGTATGGGGTGGCATACCATGGTGAACAGGGAAATATGAGGGAAAGGTATGGCTGTTCGAGTGACTCACATGTTCCTTAGGGACATTTAGTTATCTCTGAGGTTCACAGAAATATCAGGTAGGGGAGGAGGGGAGAATGAAGAGAAGGGGAGAGAGAGAGGCTGTTACCAGAGACTCTGACTGAGAAAATGTTATTGGTCTGGATATCAATTGGAGAGACTTATAATGGTCCTAAAAATATTATGTTCTTTCAAAAATGCAGGAACTTAAGAACTGAAACAAGAGATCAGACTAAAAGCTAGTTGTATGGTTGACAATAAGAAAGTCTGAAGTCAGTGGAAGGTGCTAGTAATGGGTACCTCTTTTATTTAATTCCTAGGAGTTACTACATTAAACACTTCACACCAGTCAAATCATTTAATCGTGACTGTATTCCTATGGTATGAATCCTAGCATTCTTTCTATTTTACAGATAAGGAAACTGCGGCAAAGTGTTTTCTGCCATCCCAATTATTATAAAATATTTGATTCAATTGATTTTCACTGTTAGAAACTACTACATTGAATAATGCTTAATTTTAGCAAAAGTTAGAGAAAAGAATTTTAGGTATGCCTTAACACCATTGAAAGAAACCAAATTATAACTTTAGTGTACAGAAGCCTGATGCCCAACTTCTATTTAAAGTAGTATTTTGTGATTATAATGGTAATAGGTACTTTCTAAGAAAGTGACAAATGATAAATAAAATACAAATGCAGAATTAAAAAGGAACTATAACTGGATGTCATTCCTAACCACTATTATTTATACTTTCAGTGTCATGGTTAATTCCATATGGGTAGTTAAATTTCAGTGATTAAATGGCACTCTATTATTTTAGAATCTTTTTTATGTGGTATATAATCAGAAATCTCTCATGCTATTAAATATTAGCTGCAATTCTGAGTTATGGGAACAAAGCATTTAATTCACTATATCAGAATAAATTTAGATTTTGTGATTGCTGGTAAAATATAAATTTTATGGCTTTTTATACATAATTCTATATGGATGTTCTTATTTGTTTTTTTGTTTTGTTTTGTTTTGTTTTGTTTTGTTTCGTTTTGGTTTTTTTTTTTTTTTTTTGGTCTTTTGAGACAGGGTTCCCTGCTTAGCTCTGGCTGTCCGGAACTCACTCTGTAGACCAGGTCTGGCCTCGAACCTCACAGAGATCCGCGTGCCTCTGCCTCCCAAGTGCTAGGATTAAAGGCGTGTGCCACCACGCCCGGCGGATGTTCTTATTTGTAAATACTTCTCCACACTTCTGGTTATTTCTTAGCATAACTTTGGACATTTGGACACTAATTTTTAAGGAAAATCCAACTCATTCATCATTAAATGTACATTTTAATGTCTTAGGCAATTGTTGGTTTAACTCAAATACTCTTCAATTTAATATGCTTTCTTTTCATCATTAAAGTTCTATGTTTATTGATACAAGTTATAGTAATATCCACTAATAATAAAATTAAATAAATCAAAGTTAAATCATAATGATTAGCTATTATAGTTTTATTAAGTGGTTTAAGGTTTCAATGGCCTGTCATGGTTATCTGTCTATATTCATTTTAGTGATTTCTCATTAAATTAGTCAAGACTTAAAGTTTGGTCCAGAAGGACATTGTATACCTACCTATACAGCATGCAAAATCAAGAGTTACTAAATCTTAAATCTGTGAAAAGCCTTTTAGTATTCCTTAAGAAATTAAACAGAACACACTACCTAGAGCCAAAAGAAGTAATTTTATTTTTAAATTTCAGGTAAAATTCAATGGGATATTATCTTTTACTTAAGATTTATATTTTTCATAATTTTTATTGGAAATTATAAGAAATATCAGAGAATATTTAATCTAAGTGGGTTTGTTGCTCTCTAGAAATATGTGAGGTTTTACTTTAGGCCTGAATAATAGCAATACTTTTTGCAAGGCAAGAACCATTAAAACTTTAACCATCAAATAATAACTAATTACTTTTTATTCCATATGCTGGGTTTCTTATCTCTTCAGCTGTGTGAAACTCTTGAAACTTTCTTAGATGCATAATTCAATATTGACCTCTAAGTCATGTACCACTGAACATTTTAATCAGATATTCACACAACTCTATGTGAATAATTAATCTTCAAACATGTCTGGTATTAAATGGACTTTTACAACTTTTTTTGTATTAGAACTCTGAAGATTGTTGTCATTTTGTAGAAAAGACAGAAAAAAATAGGATATATATATATATATATATATCTTAAGAAAATGCATATCATCTACATTTCTATGTGGGCAATAGGACTGGTCAGGTGGTATCTCACTTGGTAGAGTGTTTGTCCTGGAAGCAAGAGGAACTTTATTCAGTTCCTAGAACCCACATAAATAATGCCTGATGACTTGCACTTATAATGCTAGGGTTTGGGGAAGTGGAGATAGGCAGATCTCTGAAGTTGACTGGATTGGTTAGCCTAGCATGCTAGGTGAGTTCCAGTCCAGTAGAAGACCACAAACCCTGACACACATACACACATGGCCTGAGGAATAACAGCCAGGGTTGTCATCTGATCTCTGCACATACTTTGAAAAATATATGCTCACACATGTGTATACACATAATCAAGAACCCACACATACACATACACACATATGCATGCACCAAAGCAAATAATGAACGGTTGAGGAACAATAAAAAATTAATTCAGGGCTGGAGAGAAAGCCTAGTGGTTAAGAGCACCGACTGCTCTTGCAGAGGACACGGGTTTGATCCCCAGCACCCACATGGCAGTTAAGAACAGTCTGTAACTCCAATTCCAGGAGAACTCTAGCTCCAGGGGAATCTGAGATCCTCTTCTGACCTCCGTGGCATTGCACGACATGGGTGCACAAACCTACATGCAGACAGTACATTCATACACATACAAAAATAAATGAAAAAAAATTAATTCAAAATTAAACGCATATATAATGAATTCAAGATATTGCATCATGCCACTTCACAGTGTCCTTGGTTTTGAATACACAGCATGCTTACCTCATGCAGTTGATCTGGTAACTCAGCACCACCAAATGCTGCCTGAATTGGCTGGGCACAGATTGAAGATTATGGTATATTTTCAATTTGAAGTATTATACCTTATGCACAAAGGTTTTTGATTTTAAGCCTTAATTATTTAATTATGGAAAACAAAGGGATTAATATTTTCCCTACTGTTGTTCCTTATCATGCAATATTAAATAAATATGCCTTTGGATTTTACTGTGCTGTTCGATTTTTATTTATTTTTATTTTTTTCCTTAATTTTTATTGAGCTTTTGTGCATTTCATACAATATTTCTTAATCAAGTTTATGCCCTTCCCCCCATCTATGCCCCACTCCCGTACTCATGCAGTCTGCCTTAAATGCTAAGGCCTGTCTTGTATCTTTTACTTGAGTCTTTTTTTTTTTTTTTCCTTTTTTATGCAGAAGTTTGACGTCTTTTGAGCAAGTCTTTTTGTGACTTGTTGTTCCCTTTATTTTTTCTCAAAAAGTTCTGGGATCAACAGTTCCATCTCAGCATCTTGAGTGCTGGGATCACCAGCTCTATCTTAGAATCTTGAGTCCTGGGATCATAGGCTTCAGCTCAGTGTCTTGAGTGCTGGGATTACAGGGTCCATCTTGGTTTGGCGTCTTGAGTGCTCAGATCCCAGCTTCATCTCAGCTATTTGTTTGATTTTTTAAAACTGCTATTTGAATTGTGGACTTGAGTTTCATTTTATGAAATCTTATTAAATGAATTTAGGCTCAGAATTAAAACAGAATTTCCCACATTTCTGAATGGCTCTAAATATACTTCTGCTATTTTGTACTATAATTTATATTTATATGAAGCAACATTCTCAGCATTGATGATTATAGAATCAAAATACCTACCACTTCCAAAAATCCTTGAACCTATCTCTTGTACGATAAACTTTTCAGCAAGGATTTAATTCTGTCTATAAAAAATAAACAATCAAATTATGAGATTACATGTATAATAATAATTATTTTAAAATATTTTTGTGAATTATTATAAGTAAATTTTTTGTATCTACTTTATTTATGTATATACTCAAGGCATCACAAAAATCTCCTCAGTCAAAAGTGCTAGAATCAAACCTTTTATCATCATTCTTGACTTCGAATACCTTTTAATAAGAGTTGTATTCCATTAAACACATGTTCAGAAAAGGAATATAAATGTCACTATTGTAATCAATTTATCATAAAGTCTGACCAGAGAAGTGGTTGAAAAGTCTCCCAGGACTGAATTTATAGCTCACAGTTTTTAAAAATTTATTTTTATTTATTTATAATTATTTTGTGTGGATGTGTAAGTTTCTACGTTCATGTATGTGCGGCAGGTGCATGCCAGTACTTGCTGAAACCAGAACAGGGTACTAAGTCCCCTGGAACTGGAGTTATGACCCACCATGTAGGTGCTGGGAATGGAACCCAGTCTTCTGCAAGATCAACAAGTGCTTCTAACCACTGAGTCCTCTGTCTAGCTCCTGAAGCTCAATTTTTAAAAAGCTGGATGGAGAAGAATTTTATCATGCAACATGTGCAATAGTAACTGAACACAGTTGGCATCAAGTTAAAGATCAACTGTAGACATGTTTTCTCCTCTGTGAAAAAGCAGTTCTTTCAAATTTTAACACAAACCAAAAGGTGAAAACACAATTCAAGGAAGCTTTTGAAGTTTCTCCAAATGAGCGCAATAAACTGTCCTATTGGTGTTGTATAAACCGCATTTTGATTATTTTCACTTCTTTCCTACTTTGTAGTAGCACTGTGTTTTAAAGACCAAAGCAACATTAATAAGGTGATAAAAGCAGTTGTGAAGAGTGCTAACACTTGGAATTTGTCCTCTTGAAGTGCTACCGCTTTGATCACTGAAATCATTCTTTGTTAAAAAAAAATCTCAATTTAGTCTCATAAAAATCAATGGAAAGGAATTAAAGATATCTAGCCCATGGCCCAGGTGTGTGGTTGCAATCTGTTATTTATCCTTGGTCCTCCTGCCACAACAGTTTGGGATAAAATATAATAAAGCAAGTACATTTTCCATTGTTAATTGTCTAAGAGTATAATCTGTCAAACTGAAATATTTCTTGTTCTCAGCTACTGTTTGGAGTGGTACAGTACATATAATTGACAAGTATATTATAAGTTGTTAACGCAGTTGAGATATTGAGTAACAAAATCTATGCATGTCATATTGTCTGTAGAACTTAGAACCAGGTAAAAGATTTACATACCTGAAATATTTTTTCTATGGAAAATACATACAGATGCAGACAAAAGACAACAAATAAATAAACAGAAATAATAGAGAACCACTTCATACTTCTAGCTCCTAATGAAAGAATATTTCCTGGATTAGAGGCAGTTAGAAACTGCCTCTAATGATTTCAGACTCACTGTGGATCATTAGCTGCCACCTGCAAGAGGTGTACCACTTTCTTAGACAGACATGCGTAAAGAATTTTTTTCAGTATTCCAGCATCATTACATATTTGATGTGCAGAGACAGAGATAATTTATCCCTTTTAATTTACCAGATGATTGGATTGAGAGGAGTCTCTTATGTGGGTCTAAGGAAATGCATTTAAGATCATCAGTTACACCTGGACCCAGTTCAGATAAGATTCTGAGCATAACACTGCAAATAAATACAAAGTTGGGAAGCTATAGAGGAACACCATTATTCATATATAAGGGTTGTGAATTTTTAGACAGTGTAGACTAAGTGACAGTGACATAAGTAGCGGCCACAAATCCATGCCTTGTAGCCTTCACAGCCTTCTACAGACTCCACTCACAGATGCTGGAATTGACCACATGATTTGGCCCCTCTCCTACTCCTGTTCCTCCAGCTCCTGTTTTCCTCCTCCTCCTGCTCTTCCCACACCCTCTTCCCTCTCCTCTTTCTCTTCCTTTTAATTTTGTGATAGGGTCTCACTATTTATATCTGTCTGGACTTGATTAAAGGCACATGCCATAATTAATGTCTGGAGTTGTTTTTATTATTTTTTGATTCAAGAATTTAATACAATGTATTCTGATCATTTCCAGACCCTCTTCCCCCATCAACTTTCACCTTGCTACCACCTCTCAACTTCATTTCCCCTCCTTTGTCTTTGTTTAAGATTTATTGAATCTAATCTGTGGTCGTTAGGTTTGGTTCTATCCCTTGGGGCCTGCTCAACCTGCCAAGAGTCACACCAGTAAGTTAAACTGACTCTCCCTCTCCCAGCATCTAGCAGTTGCCAATAGATCCTCAGCGAAGGCTGGTACTTCCTGCCAACCTCCTGCATCTATCCTGGGCCCCTTTCTGGCTTGGATTTGCACAGGTCTTATGTATGCTGCCAAAGTGGTGCGAGCTCATATGTATAACTACCCTGTGATGTCAAGACAACAGTTTCATAGAGTTCTTCTACTACCTCTGACTCCCAATCCTTCTTCCATCTCTTCTACATGGTCTTTGAGCACTGAGATGAGAGAATGCGATATATGTGTCCCATTTAGGGCTGAACACTCTCCAATCTCTTATTTTCCAAATGTTGAGCAGTAATTGATCTCTGTGTAAATCACCATCTGATGCAAAAAGATCAATCACTGGCGAGATTTGAGAGGTGCATTAATCTATAGGTATAACAGAAAGTCATTTCAGTTTAACCCTTCCCTAAGGCCTATGATCTGTCTAGCTACAGGTTCTTGCCCTGAACAGTACCAGGTATGGACTCCATCTTGTGAAGTGGACCTGAAAATCATTTAGAAAGTGGTTGGTTACCCACATCAGTTTTTTGTCACTGTTGTATCAGTCATCGTATTTTGCAAAGCCACAAAAGCAGTCATGCTTTTAACCATGTGACCTTTCTTTGATCAATACAGCATTCAAAACTGTAACTTGATAGGCACTTGCACATTGTATTTAGACCTCACATGATGCAACCTTGATGGCACTCTGAAACAGACCATCTTTCTGTGGAAAAGTACAAGGTAGGTATGTGGAAAAGTCACACAGAGGGGAATTGAAGCATCCAGTCAGTTGCTAAAGCCAAATCCTCAGGTGTAATGTATCACTCAAACTATAGCAGATTTTACCTTCCTGTTCCTGATCTTACATCTGGTGTCCCAAACATTGAAGAAGATAGGTAATTTTTATTATTTGCTGCATAAATTTCTGACTATAGAATCATCAAGTAAATTAGTTTTGGATGGGGAAAAAGAGATGTAGTTAAAACAAGGTCACATATAGAAGAGGCTGTCCTTGAACTCACCATGTAGCTGATGCAGATTTTGAATTCTTAATCCTCCTACCTCAATTTTTCAAGTGCTGAGAGTACAGTATGGGCCACCATACCTAGTTTGTAAAATAATTATTTTTTTAAATTTTAAAAATAGAGCTTTTGTGAATTTCATACAATATATTTTTATCTTACCTACACCACTCTTAATATCTCCTGTCTGATTTCATGTACTCTGCCACATATTAATAAATTATATATAATTTATTAATTATAATTATATTTATTAATATTAATATTATATTTATTATTAATTGTATATAATAAATTATATATTACATAATAAATTATATATAATATTAATAAATATATATATATATTTGCCTATTGAGTCAAATTTGTGTTCTCAAATGCCCTTCTGTGTGGCCCCATCTGCTGAAGCCTGATTAACCTTGGGATTATGTGAGTCTTTTACTTGCTGTCACCACTGAGGGGAGTTCCTATGAGTAGCTGCCAAGCTGTCTGGATAACACTTTTTTTTCCTTGTGGTCATCCACCACCTCTGGCTCTTAGAATTTTTCCACTCCCACTTCCCCAATAATCCATGAGCCTTGGGTGTATTTTGTAGCACTATAGCTCAGCTGCTAACTGAAATAGCAGTGTTTGTTGCAGGTGGGTGTAAGAATGAACATCATGGAGTACTATTCAGCAGTAAAGAAAGATGGCATTATGAACTTTACAGTTAAATGGATGGAGCTTGAAGCCATTATACTGAGTGAAGTAACAGTCCCAGAAAGATAAATGGAGAGTGGTTTCCCTCATTTGTGGATGCTAACACCAAATCCCCCAGACAAAAAGCAAGCTGAATGACATTATGGTTATATTTCTGTTTATCTGAAAGCAACTATGTTGTTATAATGTGAATCTCTCAACGGGCTCTAGAATCCACCCACCAATTATTTTCAGACTCTGTAATTACTGTATATGGGTGGAGAGTATGTGTCCATATTTTAGAGTAATATAAAATTAATGGAGGAAAATGTGAATTCCTAAACATAAAAAAGAGACTGAAAGAAAGATGCAGGACAGTTATGGCAGAATACATGATCTGGGATGGGCTGGGCTGGGGTTGGGGGAAGGAAAGGGGAATATGCCTGAACTGAATTGAAAAATGATGTATGAAATACACAAAACATCAATAAAAAGAAAAAAATGAAAAATGAACACTGTATTAGCCACGTGAGTGTTGCTGTGATAAAACTACAATGACCAAGGGAACTTATAAAAGGAAGAGTTTATTTGAGCTGACAAGTGATGGTTCCAGGAAATTAAGAGTCCAATGTGTCGGGGAGGCATGGTGGCCAGGGCTGGAACAGAAAGCCGAGGTTTGCGTACACCAATGAGCACAAGAAATAGAGAGAGAGACTGGAGACTGGCAAGGCTTGTTAAACTCCCTAAGCCATCCCTAGTGACATACTTCCTCCAGCATGGCCACACCTTATAAGACCTCCAATAACAGTGCCACCAACTGGGGACAAAATATCTGAATACTTAAACCCTATGAGGGACACTCTCATTCAAACCACCACAAACATCGTTGAGGCAGCATGTGAATTAGCAGTAACAGAGATTACAACAGGAAAATCATATAATGGGGACTGTGTCTTATTAATTACCTCAACCACTCCATTTCTTTTAGGATAATTGGTAACAGAGATGTAATTCCATGGCTTAGAGACATTGAATTGCTCACGCACACTTAACTTGCCAAATCTTCCACATTATACTATAAAAGCCTTTCACATTCCTACATGTTAAAATAACCTTCACATCTAAATCTAACCAGTGATATTATAATCATGTTACAGAAGCCTGCTTTTCATTACAAGCTTAAAGTAACTTAATGGAAAATCTGGCAATAATGGGAAACATTGTTGTTCTTAATAAATAAATTTAAAGGGGGACTAAGCAAGAAAGGGAAAGTTCCTGCTAATCAAAGCAATTGATGTATGTACCACTGTTTTAAATTTGCATATTCTGAACTGCACTTACTTCTTTCTTCATATGATAACATTTAAGATCAAATGGTGTGCATTAAATAATTTGGGAATTATTAACTGAACTTTAAACATTTGTCTATAATTATATGTATTTTTGCTTTCAATAAATTTTTAATGTTCTTTTAATTTTATTTTTTTAATACTTTTATTGATGAATTGTATACTTCATTCATTATCTTTCAGTCCAATTTAGACAGAGTCCCTTCTCCCTGCCCCCACCACAGCCATGTTCATGCCTTCTACCATACATGTCTTGCATCTTTCTTTCAGTCTTTCCAAAGTTTTTCCCTGCAGAGGCTTGTTGTTTGGGACAGAGTTCAACCATATCATTCAGTTCTTTAACCCAGTCTTTATGTTGTTGTTTTTCCCTCCCCTTTGTATTGCTCCAACATATGACTATGTAATTGTCACATATACATCAAAATTATGACCTCTGAGAATAAACTGTATGTTAATTCGAAAATATGTTTAGGAATTCACAGTTGTACCCTTTAATTTTATATTACTCTAAAACATGAATACATATCTTCCACCCATATACAATAATGACAGAGTCTGGAAATAAGTGACAGGTCGATTCTAGAGCCTGTTAAGAAATTTACATTATAACAACATAGCTTCTTTCAGATAAAAATAAATATAACAATAATGTTGTTCAGCTTGCCTTTAAACTGGGGATTTGGTGTTAGGATGCACAAATGAGGGAAACCATTTGCTGTTTGTTTTTCTGGGACTTTGTTACTTCACTTAATATAATGGCTTTGAGTTCCATCAATTTACCTGCAAGTTAATGATGTCATCTTTCTTTACTGCTGAATAGAACTCCATTTTGTAGACCTACCATATTTTTGTCATCAATTCATCTGTTGAGGGGCATTTGGGCTGGTTCCAGCTATTCACTACTGTGAAGAGTGCTGTAATAAACATAGATGTGCATGTATCTTTGCAGTAGGATGAGTCTTGTGGGTATATAACCAGAAGTGGTATGACTGTGTCAGGTGGTAGGCTAATTTTGAGTCTTTTAAGGGTTTTCCACACTGCTTTCCATAATGGTTGTCCAAATTTGCATTCCCACCAGCAGTGGATAAGTGTTCCCCTTTCCCTACAACCTCTCCAGCATTTGGTGTCTTTTGTTTTCTTGTATTTATCCAGTCTTATTGGAGTGACATGATATCTGAGAGTGGTGTTAATTTGGATTTCCTTAATTATTAATGATGTTGTGCATTTTTTAAGATGTTTCTCAGCCATCTTTACTTCCTCACTGGTAAAGTCTCTGTTCAGCTATTTACTCTGTCTTTTGCATAGGTCATTTGCTTTCTTCTTTGTTTTTTGAGTAATCTATATGTTAATGCTGGACATTAATGCTCTTCCAGATATATCACTGGCGGAGGTTTCCTCGAACTCTGTGAGTTTTCTCTTCATTTCCTTGATTGTTTCTTTCACTGTACAGAAGCATTTGAGTTTGATGAGGTCTCATTTGTCTACTGTTTACCTTATTTCCTGTGCAGCTGCTGTCTGATTTAGAAAGTCTTTTCCTGGGGCTGGAGAGATGGCCTAGCGGTTAAGAGCGCTGACTGCTCTTGAAGAGAACCCGGGTTCGATCTCCAGCACTCACATGGCGGCTGAGAGCCATCTTTAACTCCAGTTCCAGGGGAATCCGTCAACCTCTTCTGACCTCCACGGCATTGCACGACACGGGTGCACAAACCTACATGCAGACAGTACATTCATGAACATATGAAAATAATTTCTTTTAAAGTTAAAAAAAAGAATATTAAAGAAAATGAAAGTCTTTTCCTATATCTATTCCTTACAGGTTGTTGCTAACTTTTTCTTCAATCACCTTCACGGTTTCAGGTTACACTTTGAGATATTTGATCCACTTAGAGTTGATTTTTGTTCAGGGTGAGGGTTAGGGTTTTAATTCTGTTCTTCTACAAATGCTGATCCAGTTTTGCCAGCACCATTTGCTGAAGATGCTATCCTTCCTCAAGCTTTTTTTGTCCCTTTGTCAAATATGAGGTGGCCGACATTGTATGAGCTCAAGTTCGTATCTTCAGTTTTGTTCCATTGGTCTACAGGTCTGTTTTTGTGCCAGTACCAGGCTCTTTATGATGATAGCCATGTAAATATAGCTTGAAGTCTGGTAAAGGAATCCCCCCCCTGAATTGCACTTTTCACTCTGGGTTGCTTTAGCTATTCAGGGTCTTTCGTTTTTTCCATATTAATTTAAGGATTTTTTTTCCCAAGTCTGTGAAAAAACTCTTGGGGATTTTGATTGGAATCGTGACGAATCTTTATATCAATTTGGGTAAAATGAATATTTTTACTAAATTAATTTTTCCAATCATGAGCATGGGAGGTCTTTCCATATTTTGATGTTATTTTCAATCTCCTTCAGGAGTTTAAATTTTTTGTTGTAGAGATCTTTGGTGTCTTTGGTTAAGTTTGTTCCCAGGTATTTTATTTCTTTTGAGGGTATTGTGAATGGAAAGGTCTTTTTATATTCCTTCTCCTCTTGCTTATTTTTGGTGTAAAGAAAGGCTACTCATTTTTCTAGGTTAATTTTGTATCCCACCACTTTACTGAAACTCTTAATCATTTCTGGAAGTTTTCTGGTAGAGTTTTTAGCATCCCTTAGGTAAACTATCATATCATCTGCAAAAAAGGATAGCTTAACTTCCTCTTTTCTTATTAGTACTCCTGTAATTCCCTTCTCTTGTTTTATTGCCCTAGCAAACATTTCAAGCACTATGTTGAAGAGGAGTGGCAATAAGGAGCAGCCTTGCCATGTTCCTGCCTTTAAGGGAAATGTTCCCAATTTTTCTCCATTTAGGATGATGTTGGCAGTGGGTTTGCTACATATGGCTTTGATCATGTTGAGGAATGTTCCCTTCAGTCCAATTCCCTCTAGATCTTTAAACATGAAGGGATGCTGGATCTTCTCAAATGCTTTTTCTGCATCAATTGAGATGATTGTGTGTTTTTTATTCTTTAAGTCCATTTATTTTCTTTATAATTTGTGTTTTCTTACTAATAACTTATATGTATATATAATAAAATACCTATAATAGAAGGGAAGAAAAATGTTAAGCATGGTTTATGTAATGAAAATTAGAAATACTCATATATGACATGAAGTAATAATTAAATTCACAAGTTATTTCATATTTCCATTATCTGTATTGAATCAAGGGAGTTTGTAATGCTACCATGACTTAATTATTACAACAAAAGACACTGGAATGGAATGTGTTAAGCTTTAAATCCTGACTCAATCATGTCTTAACCTGTCCTAACTCCATAAAGCTAATTAACAGCAACACAATGCTAATTAACAGCAAGTTCTCCCAAGATGTTTTTGTTAATTAATTGATTTTTATTTTATTTTTATGAGTGCATTGCCTGCATCTATGTAATGAATGCACTCATGTTATGCAATGCCCAGAGAGGTCAGAAGAAGGCATTTGATCCCCTAGAGTTATGGGAGGCTGTTTGCCAACATGTGCGTGTTGGGACTCCAACAAAGGTCTTCTGCAAGAGCAGCCAGTGTTCTTAGCAGCTGAGCCATCTCTCCAGCCCTTCCTAAGACATTTTTATGAGACTTAAATTCTTTGCATATAGAGAGCAATCAGAGAATTGCCAGAATAGTGTGAAATGGGCTATAGAATTATTGACTTTTAGCAGTTTGATTCATAAATTCACTTCAATTTAGGTAAATTGTTTGCCCAATCTTTAATAGTATCAGAACCACATATATTGTTCCAAGTAAAGATAAAAGTAACATTTATTGACCTCTACAAAATCTTTTTAAAGCTTCATTTTTGTACATGATATACTGACTGACCATTCCATTACAACAATACTTATGAAGAAAAAGATGATTATTAGCCTCACTTTTTAGATGCAAAAAATGGAGCTTCCAATAAATTAAACAGTCTACTCAAAAGGCACCTTAGTAATTGAGAAAGTCAGGCTTGGGGACAAGAACAAGAGCTCTGTAATGCCCCTTCTAAGGTATGTAACTTCTAATCCTTTCCTATTATAACTATATCCTATTACAATCTCTGCCTCTTGCTGTCTATAATTTTATTACTATTATTTTTTTCATTGCTAAAAAAGAGAAAGATAGAAAGCAAAAGTGTATAAAAGAATATAGGGAGGGGCTGGAGAGATGGCCTAGCAGTTAGGAGCGCCGACTGCTCTTGCAGAGGACCCGGATTCAATCCCCAGCACCCACATGGCGGCCTAGAACCATCTAAAACTCCAATTCCAGGAGAACTCCAGTTCCAGGGGAATCCGAAACCCTCTTCTGACCTCTGCGGCATTGAACGACACAGGTGCACAGACCTGCATGCAGACAGTACATTCATACACATACAGAAATAAATAAAAATTTTTAAAAAAATTAAAAAAAAAGAATATAGGGAAATGTTCAATAATGGTGAGACCACAGGAAGAAGTAACATATGGTTGAATCATGAAAGTGAGCACCTGTGCTGTTTAGGCCTGTGAGTACAGAGAAATAAAAGGCTCTTCCTGAGAAGCCCCTGCCCACGTAGAGATTGTCAGAGCTCCAGCAGAGTCCCACAGTGAAATGATGACTAGTATGTAAGGAATACACATTAAATGTGTGATAGGAAGTACATAAACTACATGTATGATATGAAGGGCTTGTAGATTAAGGATCCTTTGTTTAAGGATCTAGTGACTAGAAAAGGACATTATAGACAAAGGGAAGAGCCAGAGTTGTGGCCAAGGGATAGTAATGGTGGTCTATGTAAATCACAGGTGCAAGAATCAAACGAATGTGGGCAGAAGTAGTGAACCAAGGGAAAATGCAAGGATGTCAGTCTTGAGAAACAGCTAGAACTAGATCACAGATGGCTTCAGTAACCATGGAAATTAAACACAATTGATTCTATTTGACATAGAAAGCCACTGGACATCTTAGAGGAGGAAATAGAATTGATATGATTCACATGATAATCTTGTGTCATTCATTCTCAGAGATCACTACACATGGTCCCCTGTGGCATAATGCATGCTAGTATATGGGATTTAATGTGTTCTATTTGTGTGTTACTTAAAAATCCACCTCAAAAACAAAATAGAACTTTCATTGTTTTAAAACGTAACAGGAAAAGTAGTAAATGAAATACTCTTGGGAAACTATAAATAGTCTTTGTTACTATAGAGTCTATTTTTTTTTTATTTTCTAAGGTTTGGTTTTTATGGTTTAATTAATAACAGATTGAAGAAATTAGACTAAAGATAGAAACGATATACTCCTGAGGACTTAATTAAATCTCTACAGCCTTCTAAATATATTGTAGTTTCTTTTCTTGCTACACTGCATGCAAAAGGGAATTAGTGGAACACAAAATTAAAAACCGTCTTTTGAGCCTCTAGAGCATCAGCAACCACTGCAAAAATCAAATGTTTCAGAACAAACCAGAGTTGCTTTCAGTTAATTATCTTGCAGAAGTTTTACCCGAGGGGGTAGTTAGAAATGGTAATATAACCATGCTTAAAGAGATGTTAAGTGCTTTGTTCAAGGCGATCAATTGTCACTATAAGGACAGATAAAAACAGTTTCTTTCATTTTCATTTCTTTATATCACTCATTTACTCATTAGATCAATGAACTTAATATTTGGCTATGAAGCTGTTGGAAGCATGAGAAAAGCCAAATGCACAACTGAGTTTCCTGCTGTTCAATTTTCCTATGGAGATGTTGGCAAACACTCTAATATGGTGCTTTGAACAGAGAACAAGAAAGTTGGGGCAAGGGTCCAGAAGTTCTCAGCTATACTCAGTTATACAATTTCTATATCATCCTAACAGTTGGTGACTTCAAACCACAATTGTATTTCTCCCACACAGTTCCTTAGATTAAGTCGACTCAAAATTGAGTCTCATAAAATTGCTCAGATGATGGCAGAACGGAGTCATTTTAAATGCTACTACCCATGGACATCTGTCAACTGCTGCTGTTTCCAATAATGCTTACACAGGGACATTTCATGAGACCTGGGCTTCCTCATGGCACAGTTGCTGAGTTTCAAATGCAATCATTAAAAGTATTTCCATTTATAAGCTAACTTCAAAGCCAAATTGCGGTATTTCCACTGCTGGTATGGATCATCATAGTGTCAGCTAAGATAACAAAGGTTTTTGCAATCTTTCATTTTGGAAGAATATCAATCCAGTTTTCTAAGAACTGGACTTTTTAAAGAGAGGGAGTCTGGATAAGCTAACTAGATCTCAGAGGATGAACTGGCACTGAGGTATGGCCGGAGAGACTAATTTGGCACACTAGACCTTAACGCAAATGACAGAATGTATGAACTCCGGGGGGGGGGCGGGGGGGCTGTGGGAGACTGCCAATGGAGAAGGGGGTATAAAGTCAAATAAAAAAGAGATTAGCAAGAGTAATTGTTAGCTTAAAAATCATTTTTATGGGACTGGAGAGCTATCTCAGCAGTTAAGAACACTAGCTGCTCTTACAGAGGACCTGGGTTCAATCCACAGCACCCACAAAGAGACCAGCAAATGTTCATAACTTCAGTTCCAGGGAAATTTGATGGTCTCTTCTAGCCTTCACAGGCATTGTATGATGCAAAGTCATTTATGTTCATGTAGGCAATATACTCATAGACATAAAAAATAATAAATAAAAATTAAAAAAAATTTTTCTACACTGCTTTATAAGTGTGTACATGTATATGTGCATGCATATGTGTGAAGAATAAAACAGATATGTCATGCCATGGAAAATAAAACAGTACCCTCTCAAATAATCAGTGATAACATTTGCCAATCACCTTGGGGGACCCATACTCAAGATAATGATCAACCAACCCACACATTATGCATACTCTTTGACTTATGCCCCAGTTTTTCACCTGTTAAACCTAAAGTTAATCTCAATATTCCAAAAATGAACTTCAGAGTCTCTGAACTCCCTTACTCCCACACTGATTAAATCTCCTTTCTCTGCCTTTCAACAATCATCCTTGTAACTTTTTTTTTTATTTTAAATCTTTTTTTTTATTTTTATTGATGCTTTGTGTATTTCATACATCATTTTCCAATTCAGTTCAGGCATATATCCCCTTCCCTTCCCCCCCCACCCCACCCCTACCCATGGCAGATCGTGCATTCTGCCATAAGTTTTCTGCATCTTTCTCTGCTTTTTTGTTTTGTTTTGTTTTCATTTTTTTTTAACAATAGGTGATAATTTGTGAGTACAAGCATCCTTCATGTAAAACCAATTTGCAAGCAGTTGTGCCCAAACCCACACAGCTCATGGGTCCCACCATCCAGCAGGGGGGGCTTGTATGTTCAATCAAGTTGATCAAATGAGTGTCCAGTCTATATTATTGTAGTTTCACCATTAACCCCAATCGAAGCCCTTACATTCTATCACGCCCTCTCTTCCGCAGATTGTTCCCTAGGCTTAGAAGAAAGGAAAGGAAAAAGCCTCAGAAATAGAACAAATCATCCTTGTAATTTGCATGTTGTGATGGGTGGCTGAGGCCAATCTGTTGAAACTCCTAGAGATGGTTCTTTTGCTTGTCAACTCTGGTACAATTGTTTATTATACAAGAGTAGACAATATTCAAACATAAAATAAATTAAACTTATTATAATGGACATGTTTTCTACTTTATATGAAAATAGAGATGAAACCATTGACAGCTTGAATTCAAACTACTTAGCCTAGAGTTAATTTTCCAGCTTAGTAATGCACTGCTTATATGGAGTGGAATTAATGCAATATTAAAGCAAAAGAATCAAGTCTTACAAATGTGGTTAAAATTTTTTGCTTAAAATGTTGTTTATCTGTAGTTGAAACTATTCATAAGAAATAAAATGTTTTATTTATTATTTTTTTCTTTTTTTTTAAATCACACAACTTTATATACAAAGTACATATGTTTACATTTATTCTGAAGGAAAACCTAAATGGATATACAAATATTGAGGTATTCGGTAGGACAAAATTTCAATGCCATGTTTTTTGTATTCTTTAAAAGACATTGGGTTCTCAGCTGTAGTCATTCAGAACACAGTTATAACACAGGTAAAAACCTTCAAATGACTCTTTACATACTATAGTATGTAAAGGGAGAAAGGCTCCCTAATTGAGACTGCCATGAGAGTACTTTCTCCCAGTCTCTAAAGCATTCAAGATTCTCTTTAATAAGTAAAGTTATCATTTATTGTCAATATAGTCCCAACACTTAAAAACAGTAGAGAAAGAAGTATAAAGGAGTCATACTGGCCTTGGTAATACAGCATAGTGGTAGAGCACGTGCTCACTATCTTCAACATCACAAAAAACAAGGAAAGATGGAAATCCAAAATACCACAGTACTAGCAAAATTTAGTCCAAGAGGGTGTTTCACATCTCCTTACTCCCAACAGTAAGTTCATCTTCTTGAGACCCATGCCCAGAAGAGCCCAACTAGACACATGAAACAGGTGAGTCCAGAAGGAATTCATCTCTAGGATCCCACATGATCTACTACCATGGACCAGTGTTTTGTCTGTTAAGAAAGTCATAATTTAAAAGGACAAAATTAAGAGCACATCTCCAAAGGAACATTTTCTTAAGTATTGAGGTCTCTGACTATCTGAATTGTACTGGTCCATGATAGGGTATCAGAAACATTTTTAGAAATCAATGTGCTCTCACACATATAAACACACATATGTAAATAAAATACATCTTAAAATAAAAATTTTTGAAGACTAAAAGTATAACCATTTCTCCTTTACAAAACAGTGTTAAATAAAATTTCATTATTTTTGAATGAATTAGAATACAGTGAAATCTAGATACACCTATTAATCACTTGCATACAAATCTCTCAGATCTTCATTTTTAATAATGATTCTTAAAATCAGGTTCAAATATTACACTCTTAGTTCAGGTGAGAGTTCTGCTATTCCAAAGGTTATTTTGGGACAAAAATCACACTAAAAAAAAAAAAAAAAGAAAAGAAATCAAGGTGCTCACAAATAGGAGAAGAGACTTAAATAATGCTTAAGGTAAATAATATTTTAAACTATTTTAAAAATATTAAGATGTGATCATAGATTATTAATTTATTAAAGTGTTCCTATGTTTTAAGCATAAACACAATATTTGTGGTTTACAAAAAGAAGATTTGATAGAAAATAGCTGGCAGCCTTAACACTAATATTGCTTTATATTAAGCTTTTCTGCAATTTTTGGGGAAACCTATGATAACTGTAACTTCATGGTTACCAACATGTGCAAGACTGGGCAATCATACCCTCATACCCCTTGTATAGGATACTCTCATTTGTTTCGATCAGAAGGATACTCGTAGGAAGAAACTTATAAGAGTTACAGGAGGGCTGAGGCACACTGTGGTTCACTAATTCATTGACAAGACTCTGAATTATGGCATGGTTGGGAGAATTGAGACCATAAGGTAGCACCTGAGTACAGACGCCTTTACAGTAGTTTGGAGTATAGAGCTGGGAAGCAATGATCCAGTGATCCCAGCCTAGTTGATGGAAGCTGACTTTGTAAGGGTGGAGGGAACATTGGTTATTTACAGACCCAGCGTGGCTCTGAGGAAGGACAAGGATCATCAGGTGCAAGGCTGCATGCTTCTTGGGCAGACTGCAAGAGAAGAGAGGATTCCCTTCCCTTTCAATTAACTCCTCTTGGCCTCTTAGGAGTTTCACTTCTGAACAGTCTTGTGAGCCTCATTGAAATAGAGCAGCAAGAAGGCAGTGTCCAAGGATGGATTGCTGTGCCTCTGAGGCTCAAGAAACTCATTGCCTTTTAGCTGCTGACAAATGAAACGGATGTGTAGGATTCTGTATCCCTTTTGATTCCAGAGCCTCTGCTGAATACAGTGTATAATATCCATCTCTGTCCAGGCTTTTGACGTGGGAGAAGGCTTTGAGTGACCTGTTTCTGAAGAGGGAAAGTGGTTGGCTGGGCATTTGGGGATCCAGGGCTCCACATGACAGGAGAGACACCAATGAAGTAGATAAAGTTGATGGCGGTAAACCACACTGGCTCTGATTAGTTGGTATGGTACCTGGTTTGATGCTAGAGGAAAGTCCAAGGTCTGTACACGGCAGAGTCCTCTGACAAGCCTTACTGCTTTGGCCGAGGACTTTACCAGCCTCACCATTGTAGCCCCGATTGTACGGTTCTTCCTGGGGTGCCCATGCAGGTCAGCAGAATGCTGGTACAACTTCACCATGTATTGCAGGGGATACCCTTGAGGCCATAGCTTCACCTCCTCTCCGGGCCCTTCTTTTGCTAGCTCCTGAATCAGGGGCAATGTAGGTTCTTCAGCAAGGAAGGCAGTGGAGGTCCTCCCTACCTTTGCCATTTGAACCTCCTGTTCCACAAAAGGCATCAGTCCACAAAGAAGAATTCCGAGAATGGTGAGAAGAGCCATCTTAAAAAGCTTGGTGTTTGTCCACAGATTCCAAACCAAGCCCAGAGGACATTACTCTGACCCCTTCCACATCCTGGTTCAACAAACACCAAGGAGCAGAGGCAAGAAATAAAACCAAGGCAGGAAGGCAGACCCTATCTTGCTTCCGGTGGGAGAATCTTTCCGGCCAAAGCAGGCCTCCTCGCTAAGCTTCTTAGCATGAAAACAAACATAAACAGCAAGCCGGACAAGGCAGAACACCATTTCACTCACCAGTGGTAGGAACATAGCACTTCTTAAGAAGGCTGAGGTAATCTAAGAGGAGAGGCCATTCCAGGACTGAGGACTAAACCCAGTTCAATAGATTGAAAAGAAGTAGCCTCTTATAATTTTTTTTTTTAACTTTTTTCAATGTGTTATGAATGTACTGTCTGCATGTAGTTTGGTGCACCCGTGTCAAGCAATGCCGTGGAAGTCAGAAGAGGGCGTCAGATTCCCCTGGAACTGGAGGTAAAGATGGTTCTTAGCCGCCATGTGGATGCTGGGAATCGAACCCAGGTCCTCTGCAAGAGCAGTCAGTGCTCTTAACCGCTGAGCCATCTCTCCAGCTGGTAAATGTTTTATCTATTATAAGATAATGGCTCAGTAGGATGTGCAGTCATGAAAATAAAGGAACTTTACATTTTACTTTTTCCAATGAAATGATTGTTGCTTTTTCATGTAACTTTTATATGCCCAAATTGTCTTTATCATACCAGTAAAATCAAAAGATCAATGCTTTTTATAGGTATTATGTTAATATCTTACTACTTTACATTTAGAGAAATATCAGCATTGGTGGTAAATATAGTCTGGCAAGTAATTGTGTTAGGAATTTGACTCCATGTCATGTGTGGTCATACCACATTAAAAACAAAACAAAACAAAACAAAACATTATTAATCTGTTAATCCCAGTCCTCTGAAGGCCAGAGGCAGACAGGTCTTTGAGACATTGTGTTTAGCCTGGTCTAGAAAGTTACTTCCAGGCAGGAGGGCACTAGGTAGACCCTGTTAAAAAAAAAAATCCATGTCAAAATTCAAGTGGGTAGTTTTATTGTCTTCAAAATGCTCCTGATCTTCTTTCCTAAGCAAGCTTACTTTAGAAAATTGGAATCATAAATACTTCTGCTTCTTTTTGGTGTTTTATATCTATAGTTTAAAAATGGATTTCACAAGGACCTCGGTGTCTTAATGTAGAGAAGCAACAATCCAGAGAGAGGGTACCCTATCCCCTAATCAGTACACAGACATCAGCCCTAGTTTAACACTGTCAATAGACAAGAGCAAAGACCCTGATCCCACTGACCACTAAGTCACAGTACTTCTCCCCTAGCTCACCCAGTGTTTAAAAAATCCTCTCTCCTTTTATGTCATGGAGCTGAAGTCACTCATTCTCCCACTACTGTAGGAATCTTGATGACTATCATAGTTTTAAATATTTTTCTTACTAATTTAACTGGTTCAGGGAAATTTTTATTATGTCGTCCTTTTTGCAATAAAACTGTTTTGTGCATTACTTTATCCAACTTATATATAACAACACTATCAAAGTCTGCACACATTTCTGTAGAACCATAGCTGGCAGCAATTTATATCTTCAGTCACTGAAAATAACTTAGAAAACTTAATTGGCTATTGGCTCTCTCCTTGGAGGAATGACCCATGGCTGATGCCACAAGCTTACATCCTCTACAGGTTAGGAGATATCATAAGCCACAGTAAGACCCTGTCATATTTAACAGGGAAAAATGTAGTTCGTGGATCAACATTTCATCTAAGCATATGTGTCTATACCAAAGTAACCTACCATAACTATTAA
>VZQC01000119.1:1018618-1080915 GCA_009823505.1 Rhizomys pruinosus | reverse complement strand
CTGTCCTCCAGCCTTAGCTTCTCAGTTGCCATGATTACACATATAAACTGCCACCATCTTCATGTAGTTACTTGCATGGCTCATTGACAGGCAGCTTTTGTTTGAATACTTGCAGTAGCTCATTCCATTCTGTAGCAGATCAGCTTGTTAGCCATGCACACTATATCTCCCAGGCCTAGTGAAATTCTGTGAGGTAACACTGGGAGAATAGCCTCCTCGTCTATGCAGTCATGTTTCACATGTTTGGAATGAGTTCTGCAAGCTGAATATATCCTAAGGGTTTCGTTGTTTGTGTATAGCCTTTTACAGCCTGTCATACAATGTCACCAGTTCTTGAGTAGCTGTGGATCAAAGGAATCCTGGGAGTTGGAAGTTGGGAGCTCACAATGTTATCTGTGTCTCAGAGTGCTGGCATCCTACAGTCTCCTCTGGGGTGAGGAGTTCTAGTGTCTGCTTTTCTTTCCTTCCTTTCCTTCCTTTCTTTTTTTTTTTTTGAGACAAGGTCTCCCTTTAGTCCCAGCTAGCCTGGAGCTCACTATGTAGACCAGGCTGGCCTTGAACTCACAGCAATCTGCCTACCTCTGCCTCCCAAGTGCTTGGATTTAAAGGCGTGCCTAAGACGGTTCATAGCCACCATGTGGGTGCTGGGAATCCAACCTGGGTCCTCTGCAAGAGCAGTCAGGACTCTTAACTGCTGAGCCATCTCTCCAGCCTTTTCCAAAGATAGGAAGTTGAAGTTGTGTGAGGCCACAGGGTCGAAAGTGGTAGAACCACATGCTGCCAGATCAAATGACCAGTTCTTTTTTTTTTGGTCTTCTTTCGAGACAGGGTCTTCCTGTAGCCCCAGCTGTCCTGGAACTCACTATGTAGACCAGGCTGGCGTTGAACTCACAAAGATCCTCCTGCCTCTGCCTCTGCCTCTGCCTCTACCTCCCAAGTGCTAGGATTAAAGGCATGCGCCACCATGCCCAGGCCCCAGTTTCATTTTATAGTAGAGAAAATACCCCAGAAATGAAAGATTTGACCACAGGCTGGAACAGGAGCTAAGCGTGGAATTCAGACTCCCCTGAACAGTGCTCTCTCACCAAGCCACTGGCAGGCTTCAAATTTGTTTCACTACTTTTTTTAAATTTTTATTTTATGTGTATGAGTGCACTGTCTGCATGTAGGTTGATGCACCCGTGTCGTGTAATGCTTCGGAGGTCAGAAGAGAGCATGGGATTCCCCTGGAACTGGAGTTAAGGATGGTTCGTAGCTAACATGTGGGTGCTGGGAATTGAACACGGGTCCTCTGCAAGAGCAGTCGGCGCTCTTAACCGCTAGGCCATCTCTCCAGCCTGATTCACTACTTTACAGGCTGCTCAGAAATAGTGAGATGGTTGGGGCATGGTGGCACACATCTTTAATCCTGGCATTCTGTGGGCAGAGGCAGGCAGCTCTCTGAGTTCAAGGCCAGCGTGGTCTATACAGTAAGTTCCAGGCCAGCCAGGCTACACAGATCATTCTCAAAAATGAATAAATAAGTGAATAAACAAACAAAAGTCCTACCCAGAAACACTGCATTGTGACAAAAATCTGGGCTTCCTGTTCCAGGGGCACAGTTGTTCTGTTTCACCTGCTATGGAAGCAGCTGGGTCAGGGGCCCTTGGATTTCCTTTATTTATTCAGCAGTTATTGTAGCTCAAATATGAGCTGGATATGTGTCCCATTTGTGCTATCCCTGACTGACAAACATGGACCTTGGTATATAGTCATTGCTCAATAAACACTTGCAGAATGAATGATCAGATTAAACTGCCTTCCTAATTCCTTCACTGGCTTCCCTGGCTTCTGATAGAGAGGTGCCAAATGCTTGCAGCGGATTGGGAGAGACTGGCTGTGGGGAGAAGCCAAGAACCCATGGCCGTTCAGAGAAGCTGGCACGAGATGAGGTGGGCCACATAACACGGAGCATGGCTAACTCAGAATAGCTGCTGAGTTCAGGAAGCTAGAGAAGAGTGGACTGTGTGATTGTAGCTAGGCAAAATTATAGGAAGTGAGAACTAAGCTTTAGTGACACCAGAGTTCAGTGCTGCCTGGAATGAGACTGGGAGGGGTAGGAAAGGGAAGTTCAGAGGGGCACAGGAACCTTTGGGAGTGATGGGTCTATAAACAGGTCAAACATCCAATTGTATAAAAGTTTTTTTGATGAGGCTGGAGAGATGGCTCAGCTGTTTTGGGCACCAACTGCTCTTACAGAGGACCCGGGTTCAATTCCCAGCACCCACTTGGTGGCTAATAACCAACTTTAACTCCAGTTCCAGGGGAATCCGATACCCTCTTCTGACCTCCGGAGCATTGCATGACATGCAGGCAGTACACTCATACACATAAAAAATAATAAAAGTTTTTGAAATAGGGTCTCAGTCTAGCTCAAGCTGCCCTCAAACTCAGGGCAATCCTCTCATCTGATCCCCCAGTATTGGGATTACAGGTGTGTACCACCACAGCCAACCTCCAGTTGTATGCTTTACGTATGTGCAGTTCATCACATGTCAGGTGGTCTTGGTTAAGGCTGTTGAGAGGGGAAGGAAGAAGAGTCACTTCCCTCCACAGTTCCTGCTGCCGGGCACATATTTCCAGACCCATAATAGGCCTGCTTCTCTGTCCCCTTTGTGATCAGTCTCTGATGCCTACTGGTGGAAGAAGGACTGGCCTGGGACTCGGTCCCAAATGTAAGCTCTGTCATTCCTGATTGGCTTCAATAAGTCTGTAGACACAGAATTACAGCAAAGTTCTTACAGGACGGAGGCCACACTGAGCAGTATCCAATGGGTGTCAATCTGACATCCATCCCCAAGATGGAGTAGAAGGGTCCTGGCACAGCTGGGTGAGGTGAGCACCCACCTGTAACCCCAACACTCAGGAAGGCGTAGAGGCAAAAAGATCACCAGTCAGAAGCTTCGCTGACTTCTGAAGGCCGTCAGAAGTCTCGTCTTTCCACGCACAAAGGTAAGATGTTGGGCCCTAGCCTGACCTCTCCACCAGCTTCCCTTGGTTGTTTAGTCTATGGCATGCATGGCTCAGAGGATGACTGACCAAGGGACACACGTCAGAGTGGTTTGTGAACTGAGTGTAAGTCAAAGGGAGTGGAGCAGTGGGGCGCCCTGGCCTTTCCAGCTAGATCATGACCACAGACACCTCAGTGTAGCCCTCTGGGCCTCTGCCCTCAGCAGCAGCCATGTTGTGTCTCTTGTTAAGTGACCCCAGATTCCTACACTGCCAGCCTGCTGTGTCATGAGCTGTAAGTCCTCAAGCGTTGTGCCATAGAGTCTAGAGAGATGGCTCAGTGGTTAAGAATACTTGCTGTTCTTTCAGAGGACCTGGGTTCAGTTTCCAGCACCCACATGTCAGCTAACAACTATCTGTAACTCCAGCTCCAGGGGACTAGACACCTCCTCTTTTAACCTCCGTGGGCATGAGACTGGTGCACTACACCATGCAGGCATAACACTCATACACATACAATAACAAATGTAGCCCCAGCTGTCCTGGAACTCATTGTGTAGATCAGGCTGGCCTTGAACTCACAAAGATCCGCCTGCCTCTGCCTCCCAAGTGCTAGTATTTTTTTTTTTTTTCTTTGAGACAGGGTCTCCTTGTAGCCCCAGCTGTCCTAGAACTCACTCTGTAGACCAGGCTGGCCTTGAACTCACAAAGATCCACCTGCCTCTGCCTCCCAAGTGCTAGGATTAAAGGCATGAGCCACCACACCCGGCTGCCAAGTGCTAGTATTAAAGGCGTGCACCACCACACCCGGAAATTCTTAGATTTTTTAAATCAACGTTTGAGGGCTGGAGAGATGGCCCAGCGGTTAAGAGCATCGACTGCTCTTGCAGAGGACCCAGGTTCGATCCCCATCACCCACACAGTGGCTGAGAAACTCTTTAACTCCAGTTCCAGGGGAATCTGACACCCTCTTCTGACCTCCGCGGCATTGCACGACATGGGTACAAAAACCTACATGCAGACAATACATTCATACACATGAAAATAAATAGGGGCTGGAGAGATGGCCTAGCGGTTAAGAGCGCCGACTGCTCTTACAGAGGACCCGGGTTCGATCCCCAGCACCCACATGGCGGCCGAGAGCCTTCTGAAACTCCAATTCCAGGAGAACTCCGGCTCCAGGGGAATCTGAGACCCTCTTCTGACCTCCGCAGCATTGCACGACACGGGTGCACAGACCTGCATGCAGACAATACATTGATACACATACAGAAATAAATAAAAAAATAAAATAAATAAATTTTTTAAAAAAAAATCAACATTTGAGCTAGTCAGTCACTCCAAGGGGAAGGGATCCAGTCCTTTTCCACAGTTCTAGCAGAAAAAAAGAGTTCTGGCATCATCCACCAAGAGTTGCCCTCTGATCTCCACACACATGCCATGAAACCCATGTGAAACCCCAATAGTGAATAAAATAAAATTTAAATTTAAAAAATCATGTTACTAGCTTAGAAATCTTACCTCCCAGAAAGTTTGATCATCAAAATATTTGGCTGCGTGAGGCGCTTTCCATATTTTGACATTTAGGAGCAAACCTTAAACAAGTAATAATTAAATGTTAAAACATTCAGAGCACATTTGTTACCTCAAGAATAATGAAAATATTGTATGTAGATTACAGTATCTCAGCAGAAACCTTTTCTATCATGAGAAACAGACAAATTGAAACACTGTCATTTTGATTAGCTTCATTAATGCTGTAAACATTAAGGTACTGGTGAGAGCAAGGTTCTCACAGGACTCAGGCCATACTGAGAAGTGTGCCAATGGGTGTCCATCTGATGTCCATCCCTAAGATGGGCTAGAAGGGCCCTGGCACAGCTGGGTGAGGGGAGCGCACATCTATAACCTCAGCACTTAGGCCGAGGATCAGCAGTCAGAGGTCATTCGACTTTATGAGACCCTGGAAGGAGGGAGGAAGGGAGGAAGGAAAGAGAAGAAGAGTGGTGGATCCAGTTCATGGAGAGAGACTCCCGTGAGGCTCCTGCTCCCGTGAGGCTCCTGCTCCCGTGAGGCTCCTGCGGTCAGCCTTCTCAGGCTGTGGATTCCCACCCGTCTGGCTGGTTTCTGCTCTCGGAGCCAGGAGGGTAGTTTATAGCAACTTCATTTCATTCCTGCTCATCCTTCCTGTCCAGCCGGCCTTGCCTATTCATCTGGAGCCTGTGCATTCCCTAAGCTTTGCAGAATGGGTTCAGTTTTCCAGAATATATTAAGGGAGTGCTTGCCCACACTTCTCTGCATCCTGAGTAGCCAGAACCACAGGTACAGCTCACTATATCTGCTATATCTGACTATATCTGTGTGTCTAGAGGTGCATGTGCGTGTGCGTGTGTGTGTGTGTGTGTGTGTGTGTATGTACATATATATGTGTATATATAAGATATTTGTGAGTGCATGCACACATGGGTGTGGTGCGGGGGTGTGTGGCTGCACAGACTTGTGCATAAGTGCAGAAGAGGGCATTGGGTGTCCTCTGTCACTCCACCTATTCCCTCAAGGCAAGGTCTCTCCCTGAGCCTGGGACTTGTGGGGTTTTTTATTTTATTTATCATTTTTATTTTAAGTGTATGAATGTATCACCTGCATAAGTGTAAGTGAAGGGATCAAGTCCTTTCCTACAGTTCTAGCAGAAGAAAGGGTGATGTCGGGCAATGTACTCATTCCGTGCGATGCCCATGGGGGTCAGAGGAGAGCATCAGAACCCTTGGGAACTAGAGTTACAGGTGGTTGTTAGCCCCTATGTGGGTGCTGGGAATCGAACCCAGGTCCTCTGCAAGAGCAGCCAGTGCTCCTAATCACTGAGCCATCTTTCCAGTCCCCCCCAAGGGGACTTGTGTTCTTTTCAGCAAGGCTGGTAGCCCGCAAACCCCAGAGTTTCTCCTGTCTCCACCCCCTCAGAGCTGGGTTACAGGCACTCATGGGACACCTGGCTTGTTGTGTGGGTGCTGGAATCTGAATTTCAGTCCTCAGGATTGGGCACTAAGCACTCTTAACTCCTGAGCCATCTCTCCAGCTGCTGTCACTTTTAATGATAACTGGTTCCATAGAGGTCAGAAGAGGGTGGTGGATTCCTCTGGAACTGGAGTTAAAGATGGTTCTTAGCCACCATGTGGGTGCTGGGAATTAAATAAGATTAACCAGGGTAGGGGTGGACTTAGTGAATTCTTATTTTCCTTTCATAGTGCATGCCTTTAACTGGCAACCAAGCACATTTTAGGTAGCTGGGATTATGCAAATAATCTGTTGCCTGAGTGGATTTTCCAGGTTTCCTGGCTTTCTTTCTTTTTTTTTTTTTTTACAGGGTCTCCCTGTAGCCCTAGCTGTCCTGGAACTCACTCTGTAGACCAGGCTGGCCTTGAACTCACAAAGATCTGCCTGTTTGCCTCCCAAGTGCTAGGATTAAAGGCGTGCGCCACCACGCCCGGCTTGGCTTTCTTATTATTGATGAAAATCCCTTTAAATCTGTCTTCATGTTTTATTAGACTACACTGAACTTATTTTGAGACTTTTCATTCCTATCACTAGGAATGTTAGTTTACAAAATGGGCCATGTAACCTGCGAAATGCCGACACTTGTTCACAGCCACTGGCCTACTCCTTCAGCAGCCCCAAACATTCCAGTGCTTATTTTGTTGGATTGTTTTCTCTTATTATTGTTGTTAAGTTTTCTTTTGGTTGTTGTTTTGTTGTTTTGAAACAGCATCTTACAATACAGCCCAGGCTGGCCTCAAACTCACAGATATCCATGTCCTTCTACCTCCTGAATGCTAGGACTACAGCCATGCACCACTACTCCTGACCTGATTCTTAGATTTTTATGTATTTATTTATTATTATTTTTTTGACTTTTTGAGACAGGGTCTTCCTTTAGTCCCAGCTGGCCTGGAGCTTGCTCTATAGACCAGGCCTGTTTTGAACTCACAGAGATCCATCTGCCCCTGCCTTCTGAGTGCTGGGATTAAAGGTGTGAACCCACCATACCTGGACGATTCTTAGTGTTTTATTGTTTTTTTGTTTTTTATGTATATGAGCATACTGTCTGCATGTAAGTAGGTGCACCCATGTTGTGCAATGCTTCGGAGGTCAGAAGAGGGTGTCAGATGCCCCTGGAACTGGAGTTAAAGATGGTTCTTAGCTGCCATGTGGGTGCTGGAAATCCAGTCTGGGTCCTCTGCAAGAGCAGTGGGCACTCCTAACCTCTGAGCCATCTCTCCAGCCCTAATTCTTGAGATCTTTAAAATGAACATTTGAGCTATTTGTTGCACTGAGCTGAAGCTGAGTCAGTCACTCCAAGGGGAAGGGACCCTGTCCTTTTCCACAGTTCTAGCAGAAGAAAGGGTGATGTCAGGTGACGTACTGACCTGTCACAAGACCAGATACCATCCCCATGGCCACACTGAAGCTCAGAGCTCCAACTTCACTGACTATCTGGGTGCTGACCCTAGAAAGAACAAAGCAGAGGGCCTCAAAGCATCAGGCTAGGATTGCCAGGGGCAAGGAGGACACCTGGTGTCAGTGGTGTCCCTGCCAGAAGGGCCATGGAGGGATCAAGTGTCCTCTGCCAGCTGGCACATCCCTGTCATTTTCTGGTAGAGCCACAACATGGCTGAAACAGGAAGGGGGGTTCCATGACCCTCTTTGGGACATTAAAATCCTCAGACCCCGTGTTTCGGCTCAGCTAATCCCACCGCCCTTTAGTGCAGAACTCCAGATAGAGAGCAGTGTTGAGCAACCCTTTTTTTTTTTTGTTTGGTCTTTTTGAGACAGGGTCTCCCTTTAGTCCCAGGTGTCCTGGAGCTCACTATATAGACCAGGCTGGCCTTGAACTCACAGAGATCTGCCTGCCTCTGCCTCCCTTCCAAGTGCTGGGATCAAAGGGAGCAATGCCACACCTGGCTTGTTTTTTTTTTTTTTTTAGATAGGGTCTTACTTACTTTTTTTGACCCTTTTTTAAACTTTTCTTCCTTTTTTTGTTTTTTTTTGTTTTTTTCGTAGGTTTTTAGCAGTGTATTGCAGTAGCCACGAGGATCTAAAAGATCTGGTCCGGGCTGGAGAGATAGGCCAGCGGTTAAGAGCGCCGACCGCTCTTACAGAGGACCCGGGTTCGATCCCCAGCACCCACATGCGCCGAGAGCCGTCTGAAACTCCAATTCAGGAGAACTCCAGTTCTAGGGGAATCCACACCCTCTTTCTGACCTCCGCGCGTTGCACAGACACGGGTGCACACAACCTGCATGCAGACAGTACATTCATAACATACAGAAATAATAAAATTAATAAAAAAAAAATTAAAAAAAAAAACTCTAAAAAAAAAAAAAAAAAAAAAACTCCTGGTCCTCCTACCTCTGCCTCCCAAGTGTGAGAATCACAGTGTGCACTACCACAGCCAGTTTATGTGGTACTGAGGGTGGAGTTCAGGGCTTTCTGCATGCTGTGAAAGCACTCTATCAGCTGAGCTACATCTCCAGCCCTGCTCAAGACAGTTTTTTTTTTTTTGGTGGTCTTTTCAAGACAGGGTCTCCCTGTAGTCCCAGCTGTCTCACTCTGTAGAGCAGGCTGGCCTTGAACTCACAAAGATCCACCTGCCTCTGCCTCCCAAGTGCTAGGATTAAAGGCGTGCGCCACCACGCCTGGCTCAAGACGGTTCCTGTTCCTTGTTCAACTCCTCACAGGCAAGTAAGAACACAGATAGGCCAGCTCAGAGCATGCCACAGCCACAGAACTGTCCATGGCTGCACCCACGAGCTAGTTACAGACATGTGCTGTGAGGACTCTCCTGTGTCCTTCGCCCTGTGATGAAACTGCCTCCGCAATCCATATTCAGCCAGGCCAGAGCTCTCAATTTCTTCTCTCTCCCTCCTCTCTCTCTCTCTCTCTCTCTCTCTCTCTCTCTCTCTCTCTCTCTTTCTCTCTCTCTCTCTCTCTCTCTCACACACACACACACACACACACACACACACACCCCTCCCCAGCCTTTACCACCATCCGCCGCAGCAATGGTTTCAAAGCTATTCAGGACTCCATGGTGTCAACTCTTACCATGACCTCAACCACTAGGGCACCATGGCTGGCAAAAGTGCCCCAGTGGGCCTGAACCTGACTGACCTTCTCCGTCTACATTTGTGGGGCCTCAAGACTGAGTACCTCTGCCCTGCTCCCAAGCTGCCCCCTTTGGGAAGAAAGGGCCCGGAGAGCTGACGGCTCCATCCAAAGTAAAGAGTTAGGAAGAGTTTTTGAAGCTGGCTTGTGGCTCTCACCTGTAATCCCAGGACTCAGGAGACTGAGGCAGGAGTGAGTTCCAAATCAGCCTGAGATACAGTGTAAACCCTGTCTCTAAAAGGTTTTTGTTTGTTTGTTTCTTTTTGGTCTTTTTGAAACAGGGTCTCCCTGTAGCTCTGGCTGTCCTGGAACTCACTCTGTAGACCAGGCTGGCCTTGAACTCACAGAGATCCACCTGCCTCTGCCTCCCAAGGGGAAAAAAAAGTTTTCTAAATAAATCAGCAGGGCTCTGGGCACCTTTCTTTCTGAGTTGGACTGGGGCAAGGGGAAGAAGCTGGGTGACTCACACGCGCATCGAGTTGACGTTCCATGTGGCCACCAGCAGAATGTAGGTGGATGCTCCCAGCAGACCCGGCAAGCCAAAGGTGTAATGGACCCCACTGTGCGTGCGGTTGAAACACACCTGGGGATAAAAGGATAACATAAGCAGATCTTCAAGTGACACCCACGAAGGATAACATCACCTCAAGAAGCCCTGTCTTAGACCTGACCGTGCGTTCACATCCCCGGGGAGACTTTAAAAATGTAGAAGAGGGAAGCCAGAAGAGACTGTCCTCCCAACTGAGCCTCCTGCAGGAAGCTTCCAGAGATGCGCTTTTGGGGGGTTGTCACCATGCTTGTGGTTGACTTTTTGGTGATCCAGTTGCATTTGAATTACCCACATCCCTATAATTGACCGTAATAAATGCATTGGTTCACTAAGCTAGACTTGGGTAGAACCACTTCTTTGGTCTGTTGCTGGTGTCCTATCTGGGGTAAGTTAGTTCATGTCCCCTGAGAAAAATCACACAAGTGTGTTATATTCTTTGCTCCTAGCACCCTGACAAGTTCACCATCTGACTAGAGTTTAAACCCACTCTTTTCCTGTACCCAAATACAATGGGGTCCCACCTTGGCGAGTGCAAAGCCAAGACAGGAATACGTAGGGAAAGATATATTACCACCAGCAGCAGGCTCTGAGTCATTTCCAAAGCAATGTTCTCTGAGCAAAAGCGTGGACACTCTATTCAGGGGGTCTGAGCTTATTCATATAGGGGTCAGTCTTATCCTAAGCATACACAGTTTAGGAGTACTCTCCTGAGCATGCCCAGTTTTAAGATTATAATTTAAAAATTAAAATACTGGATCCATTGTTTGAACATGCCTAGCCCAAAGTCATGAAACATACATAAAAGATTAGGCCACACTCCTCCCGAGTTGAGTGTTGGCCCGGTGTCGTAATAAAATGAAACCCTCCATTAAAACTCCACGTGGTTAAGTGAGTGGTCTCTCCACTGCAACTTCACAACAATTTGAGGGGGACCCCTGGACCCTATCATCTTGGGGGCTTGTCAGGGATACCCCAAAGACCACTGGAGGGACTAGAGATACCTAGTTTGGCCAGCGGTGTCTTTTGGCAACTACCCAAGGGAAAACTCACACCATGACTATTGAAATTTCCTGAAAAGCAGATCCTGAGTCCAGACACCATGGCCAAATGAACAAAAGGAGAACCCCAATAATGGATGCTTCAGAACCCCCTTGCTGAGAAATTTCAATGGACTTTTTACTTGGACATTTAATTCACACTGTTCCTTTCCTGGTTCCCTGCCTAGAAAATGTACCTAGTTACTCTTGCCTTCACAGGCACCCAGCAAGGATTTTGTTCTCTCTGTAACTATACTTTTGGGGTCTTTTAGATAGACCCACTGAGTAGGGGTACCCCAGTTGCCACCCCCTATGCCCCTTTTCAGCATGGAAGAAGAGTGGTCAGTGCCCCGATTCCCTCTTGGCAATTGGGGTAACCTCCTCACAATGTAATGTGATAAAAGTAGGAGCTAAAAATTAGCTAGGCAGTTTAGGGTCAAGACCCCCCAAGAGCCAGTTTCTTTCTCAGCTGAGAGCTGAAGACTTCCTGGATCTGCCAGTAAATTTGTCCTTCTGGTTGCTCTGACTTGTGGCCCATAATCCTTTTGTTGTTGTTGTTGTTGTTCTTTTTGAGACAGGGTCTCCCTGTAGCCCCAGCTGTCCTGGAACTCACTCTGTAGACCAGGCTGGCCTTGAACTCACAAAGATCTGCCTGCCTCTGCCTCCCAAGTGCTAGGATTAAAGGCATGCGCCACCACGCCCAGCATGTGGCCCATAATCCTTAACTCACTTGTCAGATTTATTAACCAGTGGGTAAATTCCATTAAAATCATGGTGCTAAGGACCCAATACCGCCCCCCCCAGCAGAGATCATTCCATCTTGGAAACACCAACTATGGTTGACTCTTGTGAACTTCCTTCAAGGATTTGAAGGCCATACAAAAAGAGGGGGAAATGAAATAGAGGATTATAAAAATTCAGGGATAGCGTTCTCAGATACCATTAAGCCACTTTTCCTTAGTCATTCTAGGAATGATTGGTTTGCTTGCTTCGTGTGTTTCCCCTTGATTGGCAACTTTAACTGTGGTGTTAAACTCTGATTGGCTGGTATACTTGATTGGTAACTTTATTTATTGATTGATTGATTGATTGATTGATTGATTGATTTTTGAGACAGGGTCTCCCTGTAGCCCCAGCTGTCCTAGAACTTGCTTTGTAGACCAGGATGGCCTTGAACTCACAGAGATCTGCTTGCCTCTGCCTCCCAAGTGCTGGGATTAAAGACAAGTGCCACCACCTGCATTGATTGGTAACTTTAATTCTGATGCTAAACTCTGATTGGCTATTGTACTTATTATTTTTTATTATTATTTATTATTGTACATTTATGAATGTACTGTCTGCATGTAGGTTTGTGCACCTGTGTCATGCAATGCTGCGGAGGTCAGAAGAAGGCGTCAGATTGCCCTGGAACTGGAGTTCAAGATGGTTCTCAGCCTCCATGTGGGTGCTGGGGATTAAACCTGGGTCCTTTGCAAGAGCAGTCGGTGATCTTAACCACTAGGCCATCTCTCCAGCCTGGTTATTGTACTTATAAATTACCCTGTAACCCACACCTCGGGGCCACACCCTCCATGAGTTGAGTGTTGGCCTGTCATCGTAATAAAATTAAACCCTCAAAAAAAAAAAAATTAAACCCTCCATTAAAACTCAAAATAATTAAAAAAATTTTTATGTTTATGAGTATATTGCCTGCATGTGTGTAAGTGCACCCACCAGGTCCTGCAATGCCCAAGGAGGTCAGAAGAAGGTGTTGGATTCTCCTGGAACTGGAGTTACAGACAGTTGTTAACTGCCATGTGGGTGCCAGGAATCAAACCCCAGGCCTCTGCAAGAGCAGCCAATGTTTTTAACTGCTGAGCCATCTCTCCAGCCCCCATGTAAAAGATTAAAATAGGGCTGGAGAAGTAGCTCAGCAGGTTAAGGATCTTGCCACCAAGCCTAATGACTTGAGTTTGATCCCTGGGACTACACAGTAGAGAGAGAGCAGACTTCCAAAAGTTGTTGTCTGAACTCCACTGGCACTCAAAACAAATAAATGCAATTAAAAAATAATAAAGTGATGGACAGAAATGCCTCTGGGCATGCTCAGCTTGAACTATGAAGTTTCATAGTTGGAAATGAAGTTTCATAGTTGGAAATGAAGTTCCATAGATGGAAATAAAGGGAAGGAGATTTGGAGTGTGCACTGACACAGAAGTTGGCCTCTCTTCTAAAGCCTGTCTTAGTCTATAACACTCCCAGCTTGAAGCCAACTGAGGAAAGGACCAACACCTGCTTCATGCTCCCAATGACACAGCAACCCACCCAGGCACTGATGGTCCGAGGCAAAGCAGAGGGCAGTAGTTAACCAGTTCCTTACCGGCATGCACTTCGCTCCCCCGATGGAGATCAGCCCAGCTGTGAGTCCAAGTACCATGGCAATCCAAGGAGAGCTAATCAGGTGACCCGGGGCACCCACAGCCACGCCTCCTGCCAGCACTGCATTGTGGATGTGAACCTGCCAAGAAATAACTTGGTGAAGAGAGCTGCTGAAGAGAGGCTCAGAGAGGACACCTTCCTGCCCACAGGCTCTCAGCACACTGACAGGGAAGCACCTAGCAGTGTCATTCCTGAGTCACGGATCCTGAAGACATTCCTCTGGGACCAGGTGACCTTCACCCATGGGCTACTTCCCAAGCTCAGGGAACAGTGACACTGATACCAGCATCCTGGTCACCTCTCAAGTGTTTTAGTGACCTGCCCTTGAGTACCAAGAATAGGGTTTGAGGGGTGGTGGTACAAGCCTGGAGTGTCAACATTCAAGAGTCTAAGGTAGATGACCTAGATTTATTCTTTTTATTTATTTCTTTCTTCCTTCCTTTCTTTCTTTTCTTTTCTTTTCTTTCTTTCGTCTTTTTTTTTTTTTTTTTTTTGTGTTTGAATGTACTGTCTGCATGGGTTTGTGCACCCGTGTCGTGCAATGCCGCAGAGGTCAGAAGAGGGTTCGGATTCCCCTGGAACTGGAGTTCTCCTGGAATTGGAGTTCAGAAGGTTCTCAGCCACCATGTGGGTGCTGGGGATCGAACCCTGGTCCTCTGTAAGAGCGGTCGGCGCTCTTAACCGCTAGGCCATCTCTCCAGCCCCTCTTTCGTCTTTTTAAATAGGGTCTCCCTATAGCCCTAGCTAGCCTAGAACTTGCTACGTAGACCAGGCTGGCCTCTGCCTCCTGAGTGCTGGGATTAAAGGCATATGTCACCACCCCCAGCTAGATTTCAAATTACATGAGATTCTGTCTTTAGCCAGGCCTGGTGGCACATGATTTTAATCCCTGCACTTGGGAGGCAGATGTGGATGGATCTCTGTGAGACTGAGGCCAGCCTGATCTCCACAGTGGGTTGCAAGCCAGATGGTGCTACAGGGAGACCCTGAAAAAAAACATAAATACAGTTGGGTTGGGTAGATAGCTTGGTGAGTAATGTGCTTGCTGCACATACACATGTGGATCTATGTTCCAATGCCCAGAACCCATATAAAGAGCCAGGAGGTGCCGGGCGTGGTGGCGCACGCCTTTAATCCTAGCACTTGGGAGGCAGAGGCAGGCGGATCTTTGTGAGTTCAAGGCCAGCCTGGTCTACAGAGTGAGTTCCAGGCCAGCTGGGGCTACAGGGAGACCCTGTCTCGAAAAGACCAAAAAAATAAAAAAAATAAAAAAAAGAGCCAGGAGGCATGGTGGTACACAACAGTAATCTCCGTGCTGGGAGACAAAGACAAGATCCCAAGGACTTGCTGGTCAGTCTAGCCAATAGGTGAGCTCTAGATTTAGTGAGATGCCCTGTCTCCAAACAACAACAAACAAAGCAAAACAAAACAAAACAGGGAAAAAAAAAAAAGGAAAGATGCTCAAGATAAAGTTCTTTTTTTTTTTTAAANTTTTTTTTTTATTAATTTTATTTATTTTTGTATGTGTATGAATGTACTGTCTGCATGCAAGTCTGTGCACCCGTGTCGTGCAATGCCGCGGAGTTCAGAAGAGGGTCTCAGATTCCCCTGGAACTGGAGTTCTCCTGGAATTGGAGCTTCAGATGGTTCTCAGCCACCATGTGGGTGCTGGGGATCGAACCCGGGTCCTCTGTAAGAGCGGTCGGCACTCTTAACCGCTAGGCCATCTCTCCAGCCCCAGAGGATAAAGGTTCTTACCACACAAGCCCAGCCACCAGAGTAACTCCACAACCCAAGTAAAGGCAAAGGGAGAGAATCAACTCCACAAAGCTGTACACCGACCTCCACATTCTTACTATGGCACACATGTCCCCACACACAATTAAAAATATCTTTTTGCCAAGCATGGTGGCACTGGCCTTTAATCCCAGCACTTGGGAGACAGAGGCAGGCGGATCTCTGTGAGTTCAAGACCAGCCTGGTCTACAGAGTGAGTTCCAGGCCAGCTGGGACTAAAGGGAGACCCTGTTTCAAAAAGACCAAAAAAAAAACCTCACAGAGATCCCCCTGGCTCTGCCTCCCAAGTGCTGGGATTGAAGGCATTCATTATATGTGTTGGTGGAGGGGAAATGATGCACAGTGCAACAGCACACGTGTGTAGAAGTCAGAGGACAACTTTCAGGAATCTGTTCTCTCCTCTGCAATGTGGGACCCAGCCATCCTGTCAGGTGGTCAGGCTTGGCAGCAAGGGCCTTTTCCAACTGAGCCATCTCACCAGCCCTGCTTCTAGAGTTCTTGTGGGCACCGAGTTACCACATGGAAAGCTCTTACCCCATGGTCTGGCACAGAGCTCAGTAACTGGAAGCCACTGTTGCTGTTTTCATTATTAGTGGCTCCGTGCTGGCTAGGCCCCCGTACAAACACACCTATTTCCAATAGGTGGACGCACTTCCTGGCCACCTGCACTGCTGTGTTCCACCTGCTGGAACTGGAGGAAACTTGCCTTACCTGGTCTCTCACCTCTAGGCCTTGGAGCCCTAGACCCTCATCTGGTACTGACCTCCTTGCCTTCCGAAGTCACTCTATCTTGTATGCTCCTACACTTCTGGTCACCACCACAATCACTGTGGGAACACCAGCCTCCAGGAATTACACTGAGGACCTGTCCTTCGAAGCCACATCCCTCCGCTCCGTTCTACGCGCACTTTTCCCAGTGCTTCTGGCTGGCTGAACTCATGCCTGGTCCCCGTGGATTTGCTTTGCCTTTTCTTTCCCTTCTCACCCTTCTCTCCCCACAAAACTTGCATATACTGTCCCCCAACATATCAGTACCATCACCTGTCCCACACTAAACAATGTACATACATAACCTATTATATTTTATTTTATTTATTTTTTTGTCTTTTCGAGACAGGGTCTCCCTGTAGCCCCAGCTGTCCTGGAACTCACTCTGTAGACCAGGCTGGCCTTGAACTCACAGAGATCCGCCTGCCTCTGCCTCCCAAGTGCTAGGATTAAAGGCGTGCGCCACCATGCCCGGCTATATTTTATTTTTTAAATTTTGTTTATTATTTTTATTTCATGTGTATGAGTATATTCCCTGAATGCATATAAATGTACCCATGTCCTGCAATGCCCATGGAGGTCAAAAGAGGGCGTCAGAGCCCCTGGAACTAGAGTTACAGATGGTTATTAGCTACCATGTGGATGCTGGGATTTGAACCCAGGTCTTCTGCAAGAGCATCCAGTGTTCATAACCATTGAGCCATCTCTCCAGCCCAACCTATTAAAGTAAGGTCTCATGTAGCCAGGCTGGCCTCCAACTTGTTACGTAGTCAAGGATAGCCTTGAACGCTTGATCTTCCCAGCTCTACCTCCTGACTGCTGGGACTGCACTGTGCTCAGTTTATGTAGGGCTGGGATTGAATTCAAGACCATGTGCATGCTAGGCAGGCACTCTAGCACTCTACCAACTGAGCTACATCCCAGCCTGCCCTCCTGTGTTAGTCCATATTCTCTCCCTCTCCCTCTCCCCGCCCCTGCCCCTTTCTCCTGAACGGTCTTGCTAATGTAGCTCTCGCTGGCCTGAAACTGGCCTTATAAACCAGGCTGGCCTTGAACTCCTAGAGAAATCCACCTGCCTCTGCCTCCCAAGTGCTGGGATTAAAAGCATGCGCCACCACATCCTGACATGTATCATCTCTTAATTCCACTTGACAGATGCAGCCATTGAGATTCAAGATGTTGATCTGTCTTGAACAAGGTCATCTGACTAGCATAACTTTGTTTTTAGTTCTGATTATAAATTGAATTCTTAGCCGGGCATGGTGGTGCAGGCCTTTAATCCTAGCACTTGGGAGGCAGAGGCAGGCAGATCTTTGTGAGTTCAAGGCCAGCCTGGTCTACAGAGTGAGTTCCAGGACAGCTGGGGCTATAGGGAGACCCTGTCTCGAAAAGACCAAAAAATAAATAAATAAATAAATAAATAAATAAATAAATAAATAAATAAATAAAAATTGAATTCTTGGGGCTGGAGAGATGGCCTAGCAATTAAGAGCACCAACTGCTCTTTCAGAGGACCCGGGTTCGATCCCCAGCACCCACATGGCGGCTGAGAACCATCTTTAGCTCCAGTTCCAGTAGAATCTGACTCCTTCTTCTGACCTCCGAGGCATTGCATGACACGGGTGCACAGACCTACATGCAGACAGTACATTCGTACACATACAAGGATAAGTAAAAAAATTAAAAAAATAAATAAATAAATTGAATTCTTGAAATTCCCTGGGGGAAGAGGAAATGCTGGATAATTCAATTCCAGTCTGTTCTGCTGACTCTTATTTGTGATGGCTTTAACAACTAGCAGAAATGGGGTCTACACTCAGGTCTGTGTGGCATGAACATTGATGAATCTCACCACCCCCACACTCCCCAAAACAGCCTGGGACAGTCTCCTGATATTCCCCGATACTGCATCCAAGGAATACTCCATCATCTCATGGTGCTTCCCCTCCAATAGGCTAGCCCTGTGGGAGGTCTTCAACATTTAGGTAGGTGCGGAGCACCCAGGCACTGCCCAAGAGGCAGCCATCTCCTCACCATGTTGATCTTCCCTTGGGGGTGAGCCAGGGCTGACACTGAGGTGGCTGTCACCGTGCTGACCGCCAGAGCATAGTACGTGTTGAATACAGCCTTCTTCTTATCAACTGGGACATCCACGAGAGCAGAGTTGAAACTTGGCCAGAATATCCATAAGAAGAGAGTGCCTGGGAACGGAGGGGTGGTTAGCCAGCACCGAACTCTTCTCCCAATTCCCGAGACTCTGCCAGCACTGAACTCTTCTCCTAATTCCCGAGACTCTGGGACTTTGGAGGAGAGACCTTGAGCTAGCAAGTCAGCCTGGTCACTTTCCAGCTGTGTGACTGGGCAGCCACCTCTTCCCTCCAGAGTCTCAGGCTGGCAGAGACCGGCCAACACACTTTCCAAGCAAGGAAAGTAAGGTTCAGAGGGCCGAAGTCTACACAAACCTGGGGCGCCTGACTTTGGTCCATGATGGTCAAGTGCTTGTTTGTAAAGTGCAAGCCAAGCATAGTGGCTCATGTCTGTGACACCAGCCCTTACTTGGGAGGTTGAGGCAGGAGAAAGGAGAATTGCAGTGAGTTCAAAGCTAGCCTACATAGTAAGTTTCAGGCCTGCCTAGGCAACTGTGTCCGAAAATCTCAAAAAAAAAAAAGCAAGCAAGCTTTGGGCTGGGGAGATGGCTTAGTGATTATGAGCACCCAGAATCCACATGTTAGCTAACAACCATCTATAACTCCACTTCCAGGGGAATCTGACTCCTTATTCTGACTCTGTGGGCATTGTATAATATGGGTGCACTTACACATGTGCAGGCAATACAATCATACACATAAAATAAAAATAATAAATAAAATATTTTTTTTTAGAAAAGCTTAATTTGCTGCTTTCCCTTGGCTGCACTGACCTGAAGCTCACTCACCCACCTGCTGTCCGGCTCCTGTCTGACTTCCTCGAAGCTGCTCCCAGCTGTCCTGGGTCACCATTTCCACCGCAGTCTTTCACATACAGCATTGCCACTGTTCTCTCTCTACCCATCACCGCATGTAAACCCTTCATTCTTTTTCTCTTATAAAATATTTATTATTTTTATTTTATATGTATGAGTCTATTGCTTACATATGTGTAAGTGTACCCTTGTCATGCAATGCCCTCAGAGGTCAGAAGAGGGCATTGGATCCCTTGGAACTGGAATTAAGGATGGTTGTTAGCCCCACTGCATACTGGGAATCAAAACTGGGTCCTCTGCAAGAGCAGCCAGTGCTCTTATCCATCGGACCTGCTCTTAACCATTAAGCCAGCTCTCCAGCCCCTTTTTTTCTTTTTTTTTTCAGCGTTAGAGATAGAGTCCTAGGACCTTGTTCTAGCCAGCTTCTCTCCTTACTTCACACTGTAGCTTTGGTTTGTCACTCACTGTGTAGACCATGGTGGTCTCAAACTTGTGGCTATCACCTGCCTGAGCCTTCTGAGTGCCAGGATTACAGACATGAGTCAATATGTCTGCAATATGTCTGGTTGATGTCCTACCTTCTTTAAAACGCATCACTTACATTCAGTTATTTGTGTGTGTTTGTATGTACACATGCATGTTGGAAGTCAGGGAACAATTTATGAGAGTCAGTTCTCTCTTTCCATCATGTGAGTCCTAGGGCTGGAACTCAGTTTATCAGGCTTAGTGGCAAGAAACTTCATCCACTGAGTCATCTTAACAGCTCATAACTCCATGCGCGTGCGCGCACGTGTGTGTGTGTGTGTGTGTGTGTGTGTGTGTGTGTGTGTGTGTGTTGCTGGGAACTGAAACCAGGTCCTCTGAGTAGCAAATGCTCCTAACCACTGAGCAATATGTCCAGCCTGTATATTTTTTAATTTCAGTCAATTTTTGAGGGTCTTTTTGAGACAGGGTCTCCCTCTAGCCCCAGGAGGCCTGGAATTCACCATGTAGACCAGGCTGGCCTTGATCTCACAGAGATCCATTTGCTTCTGCCTCCCGAGTGCTGGGATTAAAAGCATGTGCCACCACACTTGGCAATTTTAGTTTTTTAAATTAATAATTTATTTTTTTTTTATTATTATTTTTTGTCTTTTTGAGACAGGGTCTCCCTGTAGCCCCAACTGTCCTGGAACTCACTCTGTATACCAGGCTGGCCTTGAAATCCCAGAGATCTGCCTGCCTCTGCCTCCCAAGTGCTGGGATTAAAGGTGTGCGCCACCTGCCCTGCCTATTTTTATTTTTTATGTGGATGAGTGTTTTGCCTGCTTGTATGCAAGTGCACCATGTGCTGTGTCTAATGCTCAGAGAGGCCAGAAGAGGGCAGTGGGTCCCCCAGAACTGGAGTTACCGGGTAGCTGTTAGCTGCCATGTGGATGCTGAGAGCTGAACCCAGATCCTGTGCAAGAGCTGCCACTGCTCTTAACCACTGAGCCATCTCTACAGCCCCTAATTTTCATTTTTTTTTTGAGACAGGGTCTCTCTGTAACCCCAGCTGGCCTAGAACTTGCTATGTAGACCAGGGTGGCCTGGAACTCACAGAGATCTGCCTCCTAAGTGCTGGGACTAAAGGCATGTGATAGCTCATCCAGCTGGGCCCCCCTAATTTAAATTTTCATTCTTTTTTTTTTTTTCCTGGCTTCTTAGCTTCTTAGCGCAGTTGCTTCCTTTCAGTTAAGGACAAAACAATTGGATAAGCTCATTCTAAAGTCAGGTATAACGAGCCTCTCCTCTCCAGTGGATATTTATTTATTTGTTTATTGGTCTTTTTGAGACAGGGTCTCCCTTTAGTCCCAGCTGGCCTGCAGCTCAGTATGTAGACTAGACTGGCCTTGAACTCACAGAGATCTGCCTGCCTCTGCCTCCTGAGTGCTGGGATTAAAGGCTTGTGCCACCACACCCGGCTGGATTTTTATTTTTAAAACAGTCTTGCTGTTCTAGAAGTTTCAATCCCCTTCCTCTCATTACTGCAGGTCCAAGCACGCATCACCCACCTGACTCCCCACTAGATTTTATTGAAGAGAGATCTCTAGAAGGAAAGGCTTGATCTAAAGCTATGAACTCAACATTACTAGAAACAAAGGGTCTTTCTGGAGGGCAAAACAGATTTCTCAGCAGAGCCTGGGTAGAGTCTCTTGACTGTCCAGACAGGAGACCACCCAGCCCTGTTCCTTACCCAGCGTGGCAAACAGACTGGGGCTCGTGGCCGTCCGAACCTTCTCATCTTCTATCTTGGGTGGAGGCCTTGAGAGGCACCAGACCACCGTCAGCCCAAAGCAGGCTGCAAACATGTGGCCGTGCATCATGATTAGGTGGTCTTCCAACTGCAATGGAGCACAACAGTCAGTGAGTCAGTGTCCCTCTCCAGCCCTGGTGCCCCATCCAGAGCCTTAGGAGCTTCCAGTGGGAGGCGTGACCTGGTGTTGACAGCTCACCTAGCTGGGCCATCTTGCCTCTCTGAGGAGCCCACAGGCAGCTGAGTGTGTATTCTGGGGTGTTACTAAGTGGGGATTATCAGTAGCTCTTTATGATTTTGGCTAAGGTCCATTTAGGTGGGGACAAAAAGCCACTTGGTCACATTTCCACATTTTCCTGCTTTTCAGTGGAATTTTGGCTGTGTCTGGATTGACAAGTAAAACTGTCTTATAAAACCACAGTAAAGTCTCCAAGAAACTTTCTTTTTCTCTTATAAAATATTTATTATTTTTATTTTATATGTATGAGTCTATTGCTTACATATGTGTAAGTGTACCCTTGTCATGCAATGCCCTCAGAGGTCAGAAGAGGGCATTGGATCCCTTGGAACTGGAATTAAGGATGGTTGTTAGCCCCACTGCATACTGGGAATCAAAACTGGGTCCTCTGCAAGAGCAGCCAGTGCTCTTATCCATCGGACCTGCTCTTAACCATTAAGCCAGCTCTCCAGCCCCTTTTTTTCTTTTTTTTTTCAGCGTTAGAGATAGAGTCCCAGGACCTTGTTCTAGCCAGCTTCTCTCCTTACTTCACACTGTAGCTTTGGTTTGTCACTCACTGCGTAGACCATGGTGGTCTCAAACTTGTGGCTATCACCTGCCTGAGCAGCACTCAGGAGGCAGAGGCAGGCAGATCTCTGTGAGTTCAAGTTCAGCCTGGTCTACATAGTGAGTTCCAGGCCACCTGGTGCTACAGGGAGACCCTGTCTTTTTTTTTTTTTTTTTTTTTAAAGCAACTCAGGCCAGGCATGGTGCCACACATCTTTATTTATTTATTTTTTTTTAATTTTATTTATTTTTGATGTGTATGAATGTATTGTCTGCTTGTAGGTTTGTGCACCCGTGTCGTGCAATGCCACGGAGGTCAGAAGAGGGTCTCGGATTCCCCTGGAACTGGAGTTCTCCTGGAATTGGAGTTACAGACGGTTCTCGGCCGCCATGTGGGTGCTGGGGATCGAACCCGGGTCCTCTGCAAGAGCAGTCAGCGCTCTTAACCGCTAGGCCATCTCTCCAGCCCCGGGAGACCCTGTCTTAAAAAGACCAAAAATGAAATGGCTTGGTGAGGCCTCCCTACCACCTTGCCAGCCTCCCTATATCTCAGAGTCCTTCATTTCATTTTCCTCTGTAGTATTTGTCCCTACTGCTCATTGGCAATCTTTCCTTTTTGAATGGAAGTTTCCCATGAGTTGGGTTTTTTGGTTTTGGATTTGTTTTTTTGAGACTGAGTCTCCCTATAGCCCCAGCTGGCCTAGAACTCTCTCTGTAGACCAGGCTGGCCTTAAACTCACAGAGATCCACTGCCTCTACCTCCTTAATGCTAGGATTAAAGGCGTGCACCACCATGCCCGGCTTAAAGATGGTTCTTAGCCGCCATGTGGGTGCTAGGATTGAACCCAGGTCCTCTGCAAGAGCAGTCAGCGCTCTTAACCACTAAGCCATCTCTCCAGCCCAAGAGTTGTATTTTTTCATTGCCACAAGAGTGCCAGGTACATAGTAGGCATTTGGTAAGTATTTCTCCAATAGCAGAGGTCATTCATACATAAAGATTCAAACCTCTGCAGTTTCCTCCTAAGAACTGCAAAGGGCTGGGTCTGGTGGCACATCCCTGTAAGTCCAGTACTTAGAAGGCTTAAGACACAAGTTCAAGGCCAGCCTGGGGTGCAGCATGAGACTCTGTCTCAAGTACATCCAAAATTGGAGCTGGGATGTGGTTCAGTCAGTAGAGGGCTTATCTACATACACAAAGCCCCTGCCTGGTTTAATCCCCAGCACCATAGAAACCAGCATGATGGCACACACCTGTAATCCCAGCACTCAGGAAGTAGAGGTAGTTGGATCAGAGGTTCAACATCAGCTTTAGTCACACAGTGAGTTCAAGGCCAGAGTGGGATACACAAAACACACATACACACACAATTATGCACACATCAATCAATCAATCAATAAAAAATATTATTTTAAAGAAGTTGGAGATACAACTTGGGGGACAGCGCATGAGTGTGAGACCCTAAGTTCAGTCTCCAGTGCTGCCATAAATAATAAATAGAAGCCGGGCTTGGTGGCACATGCCTTTAACCTTAGCACTCAGGAGGCAGAGGCAGGCGGATCTTTGTGAGTTCAAGGCCAGCCTGGTCTACAGAGTGAATTCCAGGACAGCTGGGGCTACAGGGAGACACTGTCTCAAAAAGACCAAAAAAGAAATAAAAATAATAATAATAAATAGAGCCCATGTGTGGAGGTCAGTGGACGACTTTTCAGGACTTGGCTCTCTCCCTCCATCCTGCTTGAGGCAGGGTCTCTCTTGGTTTTGTTACTGTACTTTGTACACCAGGCTAGCCCACACCACACGTTTCTGACTGATTCCCCTGTCTCCACTTCCTCTCTCTGTAGGAATCCTGGGAGTATAGATGTGTGCCAGTACATCCAGATTTTTTTTTTTCTTTTTACAAAAGGAAGAGTTTATTTGAGCTTATGATTGACGGTTCCAGGGAATTAAAAGTCCATTGTGGAGGCTGGAGAGATGGCCTAGCAGTTAAGAGCGCCTACTGCTCTTGCAGAGGACCTGGGTTCAATCCCCAGCACTCACATGGCGGCTGAGAACTGTCTGAAACTCCAATTCCAGGAGAACTCAAGTTCCAGGGGAATCCAATACCCTCTTCTGACCTCCGAGGCATTGCACGACACAGGTGCACAGACCTGCATGCAGACAGTACATTCATACACATAGAGAAAAATAAATAAAAATTTAAAAAAAGAGCACAAATTAAAAAAAAAAAAAGTCCATTGTGGTGGGGAGGCATTGTGGCCGGGGCTGGGGCAGAAAGCCACATCTTCCAATGAGCACAGAAAGCTGAGAGATACATCTGGATTTAAAAAAAAAAAAGATTATTTTGGGCTGGGCATGGTAGTGCACACCTTTAATTCCAGCACTCAGGAGGCAGAGGATCTCTGTGGATTTAAGGCCCGCCTGGTCTATACAGTGATCTCCAGGCCAGCTGGGACTAAAGTGAGACCCTGTCTCAAAAAGACCAAAAATAAAATAATTTTTCCTTTATTTACATACATGTGTGCGTATACACAACAAGGTGTGTGCAGGTACCAGATGAGGCCAGAAGAGAGCATTGGATTCCTAGAAGCTGGAGTTACAAGGGATTGTAAAGCACCATGTGGGTGCTGGGAACTGAACCTGGGTCCTCTGCAAAAGTAGCCAGTGCTCTTAAGCACTGAGATAGCCCAGAAAAGGAAGTAAAATTTTTTTTCCCTGAAGGAGACTGCGTTTGGGGATGGGCCCCACCAACCAGCTGCCAGCTCGTCCACTCTGTCTCTTTTGAAAGCACTAGGACAGAGGCCCCTTCTGTCCCCCTCATAGATGGGATTTTTACAGTTCAAATTTCTGTCTTATTACTTTTTCTGGATTTTCTTTGTTCAAGTGCTGGGAATTGAACTTAGGGCTTCATACATGCTAGGCAATTGCTCTACCACTGAGCTACAGCCCTTGGATTATTCTATTTATTATAATTTATTTAGTATTATTTTTAAAGAGTTCTTTATTTTAGTTTAAAATTTTTTAAACTTTTTATTTTTTATGTGTATGAATATACTGTCTGCATGTAGGTTGGTGCGCCTATGTTGTGCAATGCCACGGAGGTCAGAAAAGGGTGTCAGATTCCCCTGGAAATGGAGTTAAAGACGGTCCTTAGCCACCATGTAGGTGCTGGGAATTGAACTCGGGTCCTCTGCAAGAGTAGTTGGTGCTCTTAACTGCTGAGCCATCTCTCCAGCCCCAGATTATTCTTTTTTTTTTTTAATTTTATTTATTTCTGTATGTGTATGAATGCACTGTCTGCATGCAGGTTTGTGCACCCGTGTTGTGCAATGCTGCAGAGGTCAGAAGAGGGTGTCAGATTCCCCTGGAACTGGAGTTCTCCTGGAATTGGAGTTACAGACGGTTCTCGGCCGCCATGTGGGTGCTGGGGATCGAACCTGGGTCCTCTGTAAGAGTGGTCGGCGCTCTTAACCACTAGGCCATCTCTCCAGCCCCCCAGGTGATTCTTTTTAAAAAGAGTCATTTAACCAGGCGTGGTGGTGCACACCTTTAATCCTAGCACTTGGGAGGCAGAGGCAGGTGGATCTTTGTGAGTTCGAGGCCAGCCTGGTCTACAGAGTGAGTTCCAGGACAGCTGGGACTACAGGGAGACCCTATCTCAAAAAGCCAAAAAAAGAAAAAAAAGGTCATTTAAATTTTTATTTATGTGCATGTGTATGGGTTTCCATGTTCATTCAAGCTGACCATGGAGGCCAGAAGCGGTGTCAATTCTCTGGAACTGGAGTTACAGCCAGTTATGAGCTTGCCCAGCGTGGGTGCTGGGAACCAAGTTCATTTCTTCTACAAGAGCAGTACAAACTTTTAACCCACTAAGCTAAGCTATCTCTCTAGTCGTTTTTTTTTTTTTGGTCTTTTTGAGGCAGGGTCTCTGTTGCCCCAGCTGGCCTGGAACTCAGACCAGGCTGGCCTTGAATTCACAGAGATCTGCCTGCCTCTGCCTCCCAAGTGCTAGAATTAAAGGCATGCACCACCACACCTGGCTTCTAGTCCTTCTTTTTAAACGTTTTTAAAAGATTCATTATTCCAGTTTTAATTATGTGTAAGAGGGGGATCATTTAAGTGCAGGGTCTGTGCAGAGCCAGAAATATCCAAGCCCTGTGTGGGTAGCTGGAGTTACAGTTATGAGCTCCTAAGTGCTGGGGCATCCCTCCAACCCCTAGATGGCGCTATTGAACACTAAGCATCACCCATCTTACAATGTTTCCTTTCACCTCAGACTGTATCCTATCATTGGCTCCATTTCTTTTCTCTCTTTTCTTCCCTTCAACCCTTCCTGTTCTCTTCTCTTTCTCTCTTTCTCTCTCTCTCTCTCTTCCTCCTCCTCCTCCTCCTCCTCCTCCTCCTCCTCCTCCTCCTCCTCTTCCTCCTCCTCCAAGGCCTGTTTTGTGAACTTTTTCTGAGGAGACAGATAAAAAGTGAACAAATGTCTACTGTACCTCAGATAGGCCACCAGTGACACAACCAGGAGACTTCCACCCATGTGTGTGCAACTCTGACCCAAGGGGTTTGCAGTGGGGGTTATGTACAGGAACATGAGCAACTTAAAAGGTGTTCAGAGTTGAAGAGGACAATGGCCATGTCATCCAGAGGACACTGTTCCATTGGCAGCAGTGTTTCACAGCCCAAGATACCCTGAAACGCACATAGTAGGCACCATGACCTTGAACTCCACATCCTTCTTCGTCTACCTACCAAGTGCGATGATTTCAGGTAGAAACCACTGTGCCGGGCTTCCCTTACTCTTTACAGAAAGATCCTTGAGGGGTTTGGGTGCCTCTGCACGATCTCACGTCCTTATCTCCTGCTCTTGGGCCAATCAACAAAGGCTCTTACCCCTCTCCAGATTTGCTTGTCCCGTCCCCTTGTCACATTCAATGGCCAGTTACTAGCACACATTGGACTCCACCCATCAGCACCAGACCCACGTTCACTCACCTTCCAGGTCTCCATCCCTCTTCAGTCTCCGCCTACCTTCTCCAGCTGGATCTTCAGTCACCTTGGTTGGTTCTTCCTTCCGCCCCCATCTCTAACCCTGGGCAGGGTGCTCAGTGCATCTCTCTGCTCACCTGCAGTGTTGTTGGGTCCTCTGGCTCTAAACACTCTCCCTTCTGAATACCTGCTCAGCTAAGCTCCAGTCTTGTTCATTCCTTGCAGTGTCCCCTCTGGAATGTCCCTACAACCCTCTCCCTTCTACTATCAAAACTGAAGCCTGACTTTGCCCTCCAGATCTCTATGCCAGCACTCCTCATCTCATCAATGCCCTCATCAACCAGCCAGCTGGGGTCCTCCATGACCTTCTCCAGCTTCTGTCCTAGGTGCAGCACACCAGCAGACCCTGTCAGTTCTCACTTCCCATCGACTGCCCAGGGACCATCATAGCATAGAGCACTGGGGTGGGACTCCTCTCCAGCTCTCCTGAAGCCTCTGTTGCTCTCGCCATTTGCTCTAAGCCAAGCACCCAGGATGATTATGCTAAAGCATCTCCCTTCTGCTCCAACTCCCCAGTGCTTCCTGTCATTCTCAGAAAATCCAAAGTCCTGACTATGGGACATTGAGTGCAGATAAGTGGCTTGATGCTCCTCCCCTGTTTCTCTATCTCTCTCTCTCTCTCTCCTCTCTCTCACTCCCCTCTTTTCCTCCCTCCCTCTGCCCTCCCTCCCTTCCTTCCTTTCCATGTGTGGTGTATATGCATGCATATGTACAGATGCATGCAGAGACCAGAGGAAGACATCAGGTATCCTGCTCAATCACCTTACTTCCTTAAGACAAGGTCTCCAGAACTAGGCCTGTAGCCAGCAAACCCCAGTGATGGTCTCGTCTCCACCACTCTCAGCGCTGGAGTTACAGGTGCCTGTGCAACGGCTTTTACACTGGTGCATCTGAATGCTGGGATTTGAACTCAGGTCCTTATGCTTAGGTAGCAGTGCTCTTGCCCACTGAGCCACTTCTCCAGCCCTTCAAACTTTTTGATTTGAAGATCTGTGTCATGTCAGTGAATGAATACAGGTACTCCCCAGATCTCTGAGGCAGTAACACCAACATCCAGAGCAGGTGAAGAGACTGAAGTTCCCAAAATAAAGTGACTGTGCTGAGCTGGGGGTGCAGAGCCCAGTCTTTGACCCCTTTAACACCAAGTCTCCCAACATAAGCAGGGTGTTTGGTGCTCACGTGGGTCCTCCTGCTGCACAGCTGTGCAATTTGGGGTGGTTCCTTCCCCTCTTCTCATTTGGGGGTGGGAAAGTAACCCCATCATCACTCGGGGTCAGATCAGGGTCAGGGTTTGGATAAAGGAGCTGGGAGAGCCATTTGGATCGACGCCAGATGAATAAAAAAGCTCTTCCCGGGCTGGAGAGATGGCCTAGCGGTTAAGAGCGCCAACCGCGCTTACAGAGGACCCGGGTTTGATCCCCAGCACCCACATGGCGGCCAAGAACCATCTGAGACTCCAATTCCAGGAGAACTCCAGTTCCGGGCGAATCCGACACCCTCTTCTGACCTCCGCGGCATTGCACGACACGGGTGCACAGACCTGCATGCAGACAGTACATTCATACACATACAGAAATAAATAAATGCGGGGCGTGGTGGCACACGCCTTTAATCCTAGCACTTGGGAGGCAGAGGCATGCAGATCTCTGTGAGTTCGAGGCCAGCCTGGTCTACAGAGTGAGTTCCAGGACAGCCAGAGCTACAGGGAGACCCTGTCTCAAAAAGACAAAAAAAAAAAAAAAGCTCTTCCTTCCTCACTGTCCGGCGGACTTTATCAAACCTGGACTTTCTGTCATCTTTCCCAGTGACAGAGGACAATGCTGCCACACACTTGACAGGTTTAAAATAAGACACTCCACATCCAGCTTGCTGGACACTGCCAGGGGGACTCTGGGAATTCGCCCCATAATAATCTTGAGACTAGTACATTCTACTGGTTGGTATTTTGGAAGTTCACTGCCTTCTTTTGCTGTTTAAGGATGAAAAATACTAACTTTTTTTGCATTTCCATTTGAGCCTATATAATAGATATATATAGGGTTCGGATGGAGATACGAGTGAAAAAGCATTCCAAAACGAGGTCAACTAGTGGGACGGAAGCACAAACCGTGGATACAATACTATAATATAAGATATATAATACGTTAGTAAGAAAATGTAAAACTCTAAAACTTCATCAAAAGGGGGTAGTACCCTATATCCCCACCTTCCCCAAGCTTCCCCCCTTCACAGCTCCAGACTCACACCAAAGACATGCTTGTCACCAAGTCTGGTGGCGCCAAAGGCTGTCACCTCCATCAGCACCATCACCACCAGCTGAACCAAATTGACCTTCCCCAAGACTGCACCTGCAGAGATGAGCACAGGCATGGTGCTCAGGATGGACTCCTGGACACTGAGGGAGAGGAGAGAGAGAGAGAGAGAGAGAGAGAGAGAGAGAGAGAGAGAGAGAGAGAGAGAATGCACCATGAGAAAGAGTACCTCTCTCATGCATCCATTTGCTCCTTGCAGCAACTCTGCTCTGTTGTCACTGTTCAAGGTACTGAAGGCACAGCAAGGGAACAGAAAATGGGGTCCCACCCACAGAAGTTGCTGCAGAATGAGGGTCTCCTGCCATGTCCCTTACCAGAGTGCCACCTGCACTCAGAGGCTCAGAGGCTCTCCTATGAATGTCACCACCTGTCTAATCAGCTGCTTCTGTCCTGGGACAGGACAGCCTGGAATCTGGGCCCCATTCTCCATTTCTTTCTGCACTCACCGTTCACAGACACTCAGTAGAGGGCACTCTGCACCTGCCGGCCCACTGCCATCCTTGCCCATCTCCTGATAGTGGAGACTGGATTTAGAAGTGGGACAAGCCTGTCCCAGCTCTGCTACCCTAGCAGCTACTTAATCTCACAAAGCCTGTTTCTCTACCTGCAAAGCAAGAATGAGTGTCTCCTGATGGTGTGGTGGGGGTAGAAGGAAGTCTTTGTATATATGTAGCCTACACCAAGACTGGCATTGGAAGAGTGCACACATGAACAGAAGCTGGCACCATGAACGCTATCATCAGTTCCTTTTGTGAACAAATGCACAAGCTCATGGGGACTGGGGGCAGAACGTGCTTATGTCTTCAGAGTGCTCTGATTTTGCTGGGGAGACATGGCTATCCTGAGCCCGTGACTAAGAACATCTGTGCATGAGGATGTTCCCTGAAAAGAGAGGGCAATGACAGCTGGATTCATCAGGGAGAGTTCCCTGGAGGAGGTGGCACTGAGCTGAGCAGTCCCTCTCTCTCTCGTGATCTCTCCTCCCTAGGGACTTGATAAGCTGCTGTGACCCTCATCTAGGATCCTGATGCTCATAAGAGACTGGTAAGGGGGCTGGAGAGATGGCTCAGTGGTTAAGAGCACTGGCTGTTCTTCCAGAGGACCCAGATTGGGTTTCCAGCACCCACAGGATGGTTATCAGCTGTCTGTAACTACAGTTCCAGGGGATCAGACACCCTCTTCTGGCCTCTGCTTGCATTACACATGAGTGCACTTACATACATGTAGACAAAACACTCATATGCAAAATGAAAATTAATTAAAAAAAATAAAAGATGCTGGTGAGAAGACCCATTTGGTCAAATGCCAGTTCTCTGTCAGACAGCTCTAGGTTATCCTGGGGTCCCCTCACTATGAAGAAGAGGGCACTGAGACTAAGACGGCCATACTGCCAACTAATGACAAACTTGAGGTTCAAACCCCACTTCCCTGGATCTAAAGTTTGTGCCCTCAAGTCTGGACACAGCCTCCCAACGTGGTTCACTGTGGTCATAGTGTCCCACATGAGGCTGGAGGATGCTAGGGAAGACTGACCAAGAAGGGCGTAGGGCAGGGACCTGTAGGGACCAGGAGCAGGTGTGCGGGTAACTAAGGGTGTCCTCACACTAGACAGGCTGTGCCAGAACACGAGTGCCCACTGAGTAGACAGGGTCGATTTGAGGCTGAGGGCCAGACATGGGATTTTAGACTGTTTGCAGCCAGAGGTACCAGGACCCTGAAGTTAGGTGGTTAAGAGTCATGACTCAGCTCTGTCTCGGTGGTGGAACCTTGGCACACTCTGTACCTCGGTGCCTTCCTGGTTAGGATGGAGGCAATGCCTTGGGGGCTGTCATAACACATAAGCACACGTCAAAAGCAACCAAGGTGCTGGGCACTATCAGGATCTTCTACTGAGAATGTTCTGGAAGTTTTCTGGTGATATTTCTGATTTTTATGTCTAATCTTTTTTTTTCAATTTTTAATTAATTTGTATTGACTGTATACGATCAGAATAAAACTTTATACAGTCAGAATAAAAAGTAACAAAAAAGAAAGGATTCAGGGAAAGCTGTAGAGCCAGATGCTCAGGGTACCACTGAGTATCAATAACAAGCAGGGCCATTCAGTCAAATTAGATTTTCTTTTTTCGTCTTTTTGAGACAGGGTCTCCCTGTAGTTCCAGTTGTCCTAGAACTCACTATGTAGACCAGGCTGGCCCTGAACTCACAGAAATTCTGCCTCTGCCTAAGTGCAAGAATTAAAGGCATGCACCACCACACCCAGCCAAATTAGATTTTTGTACAAATGATGAACAATCTTTTAGAAAGAGTATGTCCTAAGTATTTTGTGGCATTAGTGCTAAAAAGACAGGGAGATGTCCTGGCTCTTCTAGAATCTTCCTTCTCTGACCCCATACTCCAAGCACCCAAAGTAACCCAGCTGCTGTTAGTTACCTGGACAGACTGATGGCCACATTCCACTGGAAGGGCTGGCGCAAGACGTGGTCCAGCAGGATAGTCCCCTGTACCCCAAGGGCCAGCGTGAAGAGGTTGAAGGCCACGCTGCTCCAGCCATGTCTCCGCAAAGATGAGGAAAGGAAACCAAAGCCCAGGCCTGCCATAAGGGTCAAATCCTGGAGAACTAGAGGGAAAGGGTGGTTGAAACAAAGAAGGGAGGAAGTGAGAGTTTGACAGAATGGCCACTGGAAGGGACATTTGAGATCATTTAAGGGAGCTTGGGCAAGTTACCTTGCCATTTGGGACTTCACCTGTGTTATCTAAATAATGGGATAAGAGACTCAGCACACAGGGCCGAGGTGAGGGTTAAATGAGGAAACGCTGGCTAAGCACTGCAGGTGGGGAGGGCAGTGTGAGCACAGGAAATGGAGCAAGGACCTGGATGAATAAGAGCAATGCCACAGCTAAGCACAGAGTCACAGTCCCTGCTTGGTACATCAGCATTGGAGTGTAAAGGTAATTGCCGTGGGATGAGGATTGGGTTCCCCCAGGTCATGTCCACTAAACTCATAGCAGCTGAGTAGCCACTAAAGTCATAGCAGCTGAGTAACTTGGTCCAAGCCACAGAGAACAGAGAAGGCTAAGGCGGGCTCAGAGGTTCTATTGGCACAAGCCAAATCATCTTCAGAAAAAAAGGTGTCAAGCTGGGTGTAGTGGTGCAGAGGAGGGGGGATCTCTGTGAGTTAAAGGCCAGCCTGGTCTACAGAGCGAGTTCTAGTCCAGCTGGTTTACAGGGAGACCCTGTCTCAAAAAAAAAAAGTGTCAAAGCAGGGTGTGGTGACATAGGCCTTTAATCCCAGCACTCAGGAGGCAGAGGCAGGTGGTTCTCTGAGAGATCAAGGCCAGCCTGGTCTATATAGTGAGTGCCAGGCCAGCTGGGGGCAGGGTGTGTGTGTGTGTGTCAGGGAGACCTGTCTCAAAAACACCAAAAAAAAAAAAAAAAGGTCTGAGTATTTATTACTAAACTTTATACAGTCAGCTTCAGAGAAAAAAAATTTCTATGTAAGACCATGCACAAGTGAAAACACTGGTGTTCACTGGTAAAACAGCCTTTACATTCCGAGCCTTTCTTCAGGGCTGGAGAGATGGCCTAGCAGTTAAGAGCGCCGACTGTTCTTGCAGAGGACCTGGGTTCAATCCCCAGCACCCACATGGTGGCTGAGAACCATCTTTATCTCCAGTTCCAGGGGAATCCAACACCCTCTTCTGACCTCCACGGCATTGCACAACACGGGTGCACAAACCTACATGCAGACAGTACACACATACAAAATAAATAAAATTTTAAAAAAGTAACATTCTGAGCCTTTCTGCACATTACCCATTTCGTCCTGAAAGTCTAGTGAAGGAGTGAATTGCTGTTCGCATTAGACTGGGGAGAACAGGAAGCAGGTAGAGAATGGAAGCTAAGGGCATAGGCTCCAGCCAGAAGCCTGCTGTAAAACCTTGGCTCTTCAGCGCCCCGGTCACCTAGTTTCTCCCTGCTCTGGGTTCCACATCCATGACACTGTGATGTAACAGCTCCTACCTCAAAAAGAGCCTTTGAGCTGGGCATGATGGCGCATGCCTTTAATCCTAGCACTTGGGAGGCAGAGGCAGGCGGATGTCTGTGAGTTCAAGGCCAGCCTGGTCTACAGAGTGAGTTCCAGGACAGCTGGGGCTACAGGGAGACCCTGTCTCGAAAAGACCAAAAAAAAAAGAGCCTTTGAGAGGAGCGAATGAGCCAGTCCGTGTCAAATGAGTCAAACACTGTGTGTTAGACTTTTCATTGCTGTGACAAATATTTGAGAGAAATGGGAAAGGTTGATTTCCAGTCTGTGGGTGGCTGGGTCTGTTATGAGGCAGAATATCCTGGAGGAAGAGCAGAGCTGTTCACCTCATGACAGCCAGTAAGCAGAGAGGAGCAGCAGGAAGAGACCATAGCTAAGATATACATGTTAGAAGGACTGCCCCAGTGGCTACTTCCTCTAACTGGGCCGACCCCACAGGTATACTACTTCCTAATAGTCTATTCAAGTTTTGCTAATTTTTTCTTTCTTTTTTCCTTTTTTTTTTTTTTCTTTGAGATAAGGTCTCCCTGTATCCCCAGCTGGCCTGGAACTCACTATATAGATCAGGCTGGCCTTGAACTCACAGAGATCCACCTGCCTCTGCCTCCTGAGTGCTGGGCTTAAAGGCATGAGCTACCACATCTGGCTTCACACCTAGCTTAAAAAATTTTTTTTTATTATTTCTATTTATGTGTATGCAAAGTGTGTGCAGGTGCCTGTGGAGGCCAGAAGGGGGTGTCAGAGCCTCTGGAGCTGGAGTTACAAGGGGTTGTGAGCTGCCTCACCTGGATGCTGGGAACTGAGCTAGATCCTCTGGAAGAAGAGCAAATGTTCTTAACCCCTGAGCCATCTCTCTGGCACCCAGATCTGGCTTTCAATGCTCCTCTAATTTCACATATATTCTTTCTTTGGACATTACCACTTCAGTCATGTTGGTTTCCAGTAAGGTGTGGCATTCAAAAACACAACACAACCAGACTAAAAGACAGCAAGCTGAGCTGGGGGTGGGAACAGGGGAGGGAGGACAACACTCGGGGCCTACTCCTTCATCAGATAAGGCACTGACAGGAAATTTCTTAAAAGGCTGAGGAAGAATTTATTACCATTTGCAAAAGAAAATGTTATCCATAAGTAGTCTCTGCATAGCTTCAGTTAGGTAAACCCTGAGAAGTCAAGACCCCTCCAAACTACATTGTCACCAAAACCAACTCCAAATAATTCTGAGGCCTTGGCACATTAGGGAAGAGGGGAGAGAGATAGTTTGGGCATAAAAAAAGCCATCAGACATTTCTTGTCCTTCCACTCATAATTAAGTGAATGTCTAAACTCTTTGAGACTGATCCCAGAAGCTATTTATTTATTTATTTATTTATTTATTTATTTATTTTATGTGTATGAATGTACTGTCTGCAGTAGGTTCGTGCAATGCCTCAGAGGTCAGAAGAGGGTGTTGGATTCCCCTGGAACTGGAGTTAAAGACGATTCTCAGCTGCCATGTGGTTGCTGGGAATCGAACCCGGGTCCTCTGCAAGAGCAGTAGGTGCTCTTAACCGCTAGGCCATCTCTCCAGCCCCTTATTTATTTTTTTATGTGTATGAATGTACTGTCTGCATGGAGGTTTGTGCCCCCATGTCGTGCAGTGCCACAGAGGTCAGAAGAGGGTGTGGGATTCCTCTGGAACTGGAGTTAAGGATGGTTTTTAGCCGCCATGTGGGGGCTGAGGATCGAACCTGGGTCCTCTGCAAGAGCAGTCGGTACTCTTAACTGCTAGGCCATCTCTCCAACCCCAAGAACCTATTTTAGATCTCCACACTAAACTGCCTCCTGTTGATTTTGAACTTGGCTATGGCCTGGCTGTCTGCTTAACAGCATGTGGTCTAGACACTCCCACTTCTTCCGCTGTGTTTTTAGTTATCACTCAAAGCCAGTCTCCAGTCTTGCTCAGGACAGCATCGAAGGAACCAAGGACTCAAAAGCACAGGACAGGCTTGCACAGGTCTAGATAGTCAGAATCTGACACACCTGCTACAGAATCAGCACACCCAGTGGCCGTTACCACAAAATAATGGTACTCCCGCCCCAGAGGACACAGCCAAATGACATACATGATGGTGAAGACTTTGGTCTTATTTTCCACTTAAGTGTGTCTTGCACTTTTGGCAATGCTTTTTCCAAATATATCTCCAGTTGATCTCCAGTTCTAGCCAACAGAGAGCCAAAGAATAGAATTCCCAGCAACCAAATGAACACCGAACAAGTGATTCAGTCCCTTGTGATGGGAGACACAGCAGCAGGTAGCTCTCCGTGGTGGTGGGAGCATAGGGATGAAGTCGGGGTTCCCTGGCATCCGGGTGGAAGGGAACCAGGGGTGCAAGGCCCTGTGGGGCTTTTCTCCCTCCAGGGAAACCACCCTTGGGTGTGGGAGATGTCCACCTTCTTTTAATTTCGGTGTTTACATTTTTTCTTTTTTTAAGACAGGGTCTCCCTGTAGCCCCAGCTGGCCTGGAACTCACTCTGTAGACCAGGCTGGCCTTGAACTCACAGAGCTCTGCCTGCCTTTGCCTCCCAAGTGCTAGGATTAAAGGCGTGCGCCACCAAACCCGGCCAATAAAATATTTTTTAACAGGGGCTGTTGAAATTGTCCAGCAGGTAAAGGTCCCTGCTGGTAAGCAGTGCCCTGGAGGTCAGAAGAGGAGGTTTGATTCCTCTGGGGCTTAAGTTGCAGATGGTTGTTAGCTGCCATGAGGGTCCTGGGAATCAAACCTGGATTTTCTTTTGCTTTTTTTTTTTTTTTTTTTTTTAATGTGTATGAATGTACTGTCTGCATGTAGGTCTGTGCACCGGCGTTGTGCAATGCCTTGGAGGTCAGAAGAGGGCATTGGATTCCCCTGGAACTGGAGTTAAGACGGTTCTCAGCCGCCATGTGGGTGCTGGGGATCGAACCCGGGTCCTCTGCAAGAGCAGTCAGAGCTCTTAACCGCTAGGCCATCTCTCCAGCCCCCAAACCTGTGTTTTCTGCAAGATCACCCACTGTTCTTAACCACTGAGCCATCTCTCCAGTCACAACCCCATTTTTCTTAGTAGAAAAAAGCTTGGACTTTGAGTTCGGATAGTGTTTTTTGATCCCAGCTCTCTCATTTCCTATTATGTTAAATCTTATTACTGCTGACAGTTGACTAATTTTGATGTATGTGAATGGTGATTTGGGGGATGGAGAACTGGCTTAGCACTTAAGAATGCTTGTGCTGGGGCTGGAGAGATAGCCTAGCAGTTAAAAACACTGACTGCTCTTGCAGAGGACCTGGGTTCGATCCCCAGCACCCACATGGCGGCTGAGAACTGTCTGTAACTCCAATTCCAGGATTACTCCAGTTCCAGGGGAATCTGAGACTCTCTTCTGACCTCCACGGCATTGCACAACACGGGTGCACAAACCTACCTTCAGACAGTACATTCATACAAAATAATTAATTAATTAATTAATTAATTAAAAAAGGAAGAGTTTATTAAAAATTAATTAATTAATTAATTAAAAAAAAAGAATGCTTGTGCTGCTCCTGCAGAGGACCCGAGTTTTGTTCCCAGGATCCATGTCAAGTGACTTACAACCATCTGTAAATCAGATTCCAGGCGATCAAACACTTTCTTCTGGATGCACACATATGCATATAAATAAAAATAAAATAAGCCTTAAACAGAACCTGGAAAACAGAACCTAGAAGTGTGTGTGTGTGTGTGTGTGTGTGTGTGTGTGTGTGTGTGTGTATTTCAGCCTAATAGCCTTCTATATTGCTTACTTTCCTCAACAGCTAGGTAGAAACAATTCTATTCACTTCTTGGGCTACTGTGAGATCTGAAGGCAATAGTATTTTGTTCAAGTGCTTTGTCTGTTACCAGAATTAGGGTAAGGTTAGAGCCTGTGCTCTGGCAGCCTTAACAAGCCAGACTTGGCCACTATCTTTTTTTTAATTAATTTATTTTTACTTTATGCATATGAGTGTTTTCCCTGCATGTTTGTAAGTGCATGCATGTTGTGCAATGCCTGAGGAGGACAGAAGAGGGTGCTGGATCCACTGGAACTGGAGCTAACAACAGATGGTTGTTAGCCACCATGTGGGTACTGGGATTCGAACCTGGGTCTTCTACAAGAGCAGCCAGTGCTCTTAACTACTGAGCCATCTCTCTAGCCCTGCCACCATCTTCAATAAGACAATTAAAACAGCCAAATTAATGTGAAAAACAAGAAAAGGAGATTTATTCAATGTGTCCACATTGGGAAGAGGGACAAAGAGATCCAGTGGTCACTCTACCCCCAAGTTTAGATTTAAGCAGAAGTCCAGAGGTATATACTTCTTTTTTTTTTTTTTTTTTTTGGTTGTTTTGAGACAGGGTCTACCGCTTAGCTCCCAGCTGTCCTGGAACTCACTCCTGTAGACCAGGCTGCCTTGAACTCACAAAGATCCGCCTACCTCTGACATCCAAGTGCTAGGATTAAAGGCTATGCGCCACCACGCCCGGCCAGAGGTATATACTCCTAAGCAGTGCTGGTCAAGGTGTGGTCCCCCCGAAAACTCACCCATCCTTGTCTAGGTTCTGGTCTGTCCTCCAAGGTGGTCAGTCTAACAACCTGTCAGCATCGTGTGAAATCTCTTTTGGGGGTCAAGCTCTGCACTTTGGCTGGCACTGGGCTTCAGCCCTTTCTTCTCCAGGCATGATACGCTCAGGGGAAATCCCAGCTCTTGTTTCCATAGTCTACAAGGAGTGTCTCTTTAGGATGGCATTATGCCTCTTAGCCACCAGGGTCTGTCACCATCCAGGGTCTGGCATGTGAAGAGTGCTCCCTCAGAGGAGGCTGTCTATCATCAGCCACCACAGGAGGAATTCACCAGTCTTGAGTCTGAACCCTGGCTCTGCTGACAAGGAGGGCATCCTCATTGCTGGTGTGGGAAGCCATCAAAACTTGCTTCCAGCAGAGAACACGAGCACCCAGGGTCAGGAACATAGGCGTCTGGAGGGTGATGACACCCCAGGGATGCAGGAGATCACAAGGATCCAGGACTGTAGTGGACCTGGGGCCTTGGGGGTTGGCCCTCCAGAGACTGAACCACATCCCCTTATGTTGGAGGAGGGGGTACAGGGGAGGATTTATTCTTCCCTCTGTCTCTCTTTGGCAAGGTTAACAGGGTATGGTGGGGGCAGGGCACCTTTCCACATCCCTTTAGGATGGTCCAGATTCCTCAGAAGCCAAGCAGGAAGTACATGTATGACAGTAGGGTTTATATTTGGGAATGGGGAGGACTGTGGCCAACTAGAAACCACCCACTCCATTGTGAAAAATAGGAAATTACTTATTTTGGCCGGGCGCACGCCTTTTAATCCTAAGCAACTCGGGAGGCAGAGGCAGGCGGATCTTTGTGAGCTCAAGAGCCCGCTCTGGTCTACAGAGTGAGTGCCCGGACAGCTGGGGCTACGGGAGACCCGGGCGCAAAAAAAAAAAAAAAAAAAGACAAAAAACAAACAAACAAACAAAAAAAATTACTTATTTTGTTAGTGCACTTTTTTTTTTTGAACTCACTATGTAGACCAGGCTGGCCTTGAACTCACAGAGCTCTGGCCTGCCTTTGCCTCCCTAGTGCCAGAATTAAAGGTGAGCACTACCATACCTGGCTAGATTGTGCTCTTAAATACCACCATCTAATACAGCTTCGGCACAATGCTGTATACACGAACTCAGTCAGGGGAGGAAGGACTCCCAGAGAGAGCCTGTGGCTTTCCCAGGCCTTACAGCACAACTGTAGTGAACCCGGGCTCTGAACTACCGGTGCAGTGCCCTTCTGCCACGAAGGCTGTCTCCAGCTGTTTCTAACCACACCATGCTAAGGGATCTTGGGCAAATCTCTTGCTATCTTTGGCCATCAGTTTCCCACTCTGTGAACTGTAGGACTGGGCCTGATATTCCCTGTGCCCTTACAACTCTTGAATATTCTGAAGACGAGGGGCTGGAGAGATAGCCTAGCAGTTAAGAGCACCGACTGCTCTTGCAGAGGACCCGGGTTCGATCCCCAGCACCCACATGGCGGCTGAGAACCGTCTTTAAGTCCAGTTCCAGGGGAATCCGACGCCCTCTTCTGACCTCCGCGGCATTGCACGACACGGTGCACCAACCAACATGCAGACAGTACATTCATACACATACAAAAATAAATAAAATTAAAAGAAAAAAGAATATTCGATAGAGTAGGGTGGTCAGGATGAAGGCGGGTGAGCCCTGGAGGTCAGGAAGCTAGAATTCCAGGTAGGACAGGGCGTTACTGGGCCAGCTGCCTCCAATTCCAGGTACAGTAGCACGCGGTTGCTCCCTGAGGGAGGAGCTGTGGCTCAGTCAGGAAGAAGAGGTTAGAACAACAGTTTCAACAGAGAGCTGTGGATACATCTGTGCTAACATCTGGCTTCAGGCACCTCTCTGCCCTTCTCCAGCCCCTACATCTTCCACTTCTTCTCTAGCCTCCTGAGGCTCCAGGCTCAGACCTGCTATTCTCCTGTCTCACTCCCTAGGTCCCCAGCCTGGGGCATCCTGCTCAGGGGCTCAAGGCATCTCCATTGGTCTCAGCCTCAGCCTCAGCGCTGCTCTGCACCATATCAGTGAGGGCTGCTGATAAACTAATGGACTGCAAGGTGTTCTGGATGGTAAGGAGTATCCGAGGTCTGGACCAGGGAGGGCTTTCAGTCTCACAGCTGTATGGTAACCACCATTTATCCTCCCCATTTTATGGATGGAGAAATGGAGGCACAGAGGGCTGCTGTGACTAGCACAGGTCACACAGCTGGGAAAGGGTGACGGGGAGATTCGAACTCTGCACCCTCCTGTCTACATGTTGGGGTGAGGGTCTGGTTCTCTGTGTCCCAGCTTCCTGATCTGTAAGCGGCACTTGTTCCCCAGCTCCTGGAGGGCTTGGTACTGGGAAAGGAGCCGCTCCCAGTGCCCACCACACATCAGCTACAGCACTGACAATTCTGTGTCTACGCATTTGGCCTCCTGAAGTTCAGCCCTTGAGTCTGTCCGTGTGGGCCTCCTGCCCCTTCCCCTTTGGACCCACTCCTCCCTCTCCCTCTGGCCTGTGGAAACCTCAGCACCAATAGCTCTGAAGCAGCCAGACTTGGCTGACCCCAGGCTTTGGGCCAGGCTTCCTCCCAGAGGGGAGTAGATCTACAGCCTTGGCCGCCTGTGCTGCCCTTGGTTTTTTATGTTTTTGTTTTTTTAATTTTTTAAAAAATTTTATTTCTGTATGTGTATGAATGTACAGTCTGCATGCAGGTTTGTGCAATGCCGCGGAGGTCAGAAGAGGGTGTCGGATTCCCCTGGAACTGGAGTTCTCCTGGAATTGGAGTTTCGGACCGTTCTCAGCCGCCATGTGGGTGCTGGGGATCGAACCCGGGTCCTCTGTAAGAGCGGTCGGTGCTCTTAACCGCTAGGCCATTTCTCCAGCCCTTTTTTTGGTCTTTTTGAGACAGGGTCTCCCTGTAGCCCCAGCTGTCCTGGAACTCACTCTGTAGACCAGGCTGGCCTTGAACTCACAAAGATCTGCCTGCCTCTGCCTCCTGAGTGCTAGGATTAAAGGCATGCACCACCATGCCTGGCTCTGTGCTGCCCTTCTTGCCAGAGTCTCTGCTCCCTGAATCCCGCCCTTGCCCTAGCTGTCTGGGGATAGGAACCAAGGTTTCTCAAAGGGGCAGGCCCTGTGTGCCAGGGTGTGGAGTATTTACTCATCGCTGGGAAACCCCTTTTCTCTCCTCATAACTCCCTCCCTGCCCTGGAGTAGAGCAGGGGCCAATAGGTGGTTTACACAGCACAGAGCCCAGGAGATGGTTCCCCAGTTGGGCACCCTCAGGGTAGGCTATGTTATATTGTTCCAATAATGGACCCCAGTGCAACATACCTCAAAGTGTAGACCCTTCCCACATGATTTCGGCCAGTGGGATCAGTAAAACAACCCATACTCCGAGGCCTGCCCTCCCTTACTGTGGGAACTTCGATGCTGCCATGTGAAGTCTGGACTGCACTGGCCACTCCCAGCTAGCAGCAGCTGCCAGCCATAGAAAATGAAGCCAGGTTAGGACATCCTGCCCCAGTAAAACCTCCAGGTTGCGGATAGAAGAGAACCCGAGAGGAAACTGCCTTACTCAGTTACTGAGCCACAGAATCATGGCCACGGCTAAGTTACATGGTTGCTATTTTAAAGCACTAATGTTGGGGATAGTTGTTACATAGCTATAGATGACTGGTGCATTCTACTTCACCTGAGCACCTCACAAACATCTGAACCCCCAGACCAGAATGAACAAAAGATTATTCACTTGCTCCAAATCTGGCTACTGTCTTTGTGTTTCTCAACTTAGTAAGTGGCACAAGCCACAGCCCAATCACACATCTGCAGTCATTCCTGCCTCTGACCTCTTTTTTTATCCAGTGTAGGTGATTTTATTTCCTTACTGCGTCTTGAATCTAACCTTGCTTCTGATTCCTCAGAGCTGCCTGTTTGGCTTGATTACAGTTTGTCCAGACCCACAGTCACCTGAACAAGGAGCATGCACCTTGGAAGAGGCCCAAGACCATTCTTAAGGGTTGCTGGAAGCAAATGTTAGCAGTTTGGGTTTTATTTTTACCTAAAATGTGTGAACTGAAGCTTATTAATAATTAAAACTGATGGTATTTATCCACCTATATATGTTAATTATTTTAATCTTTTTTATTCATTCATTAAATTTTTTCTTTTCTTGTGTGTGTGTGTGTGTGTGTGTGTGTGTCCTGTCCTTGGAAAGGAGAGTCAGGTCCTTGGAGCTGGATTTACTGGCAGTTGTGAGCTGCCTGACATGGATGCTGAGAACAGAACTTGGAAGAGTAGCAGCTCCAGCCCTATTCATTTTCTGTTTCATTACAGCACTTTTAAATTTTATACCTATTTATTTACTGGGGTGAGAGGGCATGCCAAAGCATGTATATGGAAGTCAGAGGACAACTTGTGGGTCCCAGGGATCAAACTCATCAGGTTTGGCAGCAAGCATCTTTACCTGCTGAGTCACTTTATCAGCTTGCTTGCTTTTCTTTTCTTTCCTTCTTCCATTCCCCCACCTCCCTCCCTCCCTTCTTCCTTCCCTTCCCTCCCTCTCTCCTTCCTTCCCTTCCTTCCTTCCTTCCTTCCTTCCTTCCTTCCCTTTCCCTTCCTTCCTTCCTTCCTTCCTTCCCTTTCCCTCCCTCCCTTCCTTCCTTCCTTCCTTCCTTCCTTCCTTCCTTCCTTCCTTCCTTCCTTCCCTTCTTGAAACAGGGTCTTATTTAGCCCAGGCTGGCCTTAAACCCACTATGTAGCTAAGGATGACCTTGAACTCCTGATTCTTTTGCCTCCACCTCTCTGGTGCCGGGATTGCAAGCATCTGCTGCCACACCTGATTTATTCCATGCTGGGGATTGAACCAAGTGTGTTTTTTGTTTGTTTGTTTTGGTATTTTCGAGACAGGGTCTCCCTGTAGTCCCAGCTGTCCTGGAACTCACTCTATAGACCAGGCTGGCCTTGAACTCACAAAGATCCGCCTGCCTCTGCCTCCCAAGTGCTAGGATTAAAGGTGTGCACCACCACGCCCGGCTTGAACCAAGTGTTTTGTACATACTAGGCAAGCACTCTACTAACTGAGTCACATCCCCAGCCCCTCAATCTTGCAGAAGCAATAAAGTAAGTATTCTTATGATACATGGGCCACTAAGAGGCACAGTAACATTGAGTTATTTGCCTGAGGACTCACAGCTAATAAGACTCAGAAAGCTTGAGTCAGTGGAGCTACAGTAGTTCTCAAACTTTCATGTGTACTGGCATCACCAGAAGTAGACAGATTGCGGGGCCTCATCCCCAGAACTTGTGCTCAGTAGGCCTAAGCATATGCAGGTCTAATAAGTTCCCAGGAGATGCTGCCACAGCTGTTCTCGAAACCACACTTTGAGGATTGCTGATCTAGGCTAGTATACAATGAATGTGCTTGGTGAAGTTGGCAATGGCTGGTCACTATCCAGCTGAACCCCAGAGCTTCCCCACAGGCTCAGGATGTCAGCCATGAAAGTGTCCTGAAGGAACACTAAGAAGACCACCGTATTAGTTAATTTTTTCCTCACTGTAACAAAATCCCTGACAGAAACAACTTATAAGTGGAGAGGCCAGTTTCAGCTCACAGTTCAGGCATATCACCTGTGCTGGATAGCTTTAGTGTCAACTTGACACACTTGAGTTGAGGGAGCCTCAGTTGGGGAATTGCCTCCATTGGACTGGCCCATGGCCATGTGTGGGGGGTATTTTCTTGATTGTTGAGTGATGTGGGAGGGCCCAGCCCACTGTGGGTGGTGCCATTGCTGGGCAGGTTGTTGTGTATTGTATAAGAAAGCCAGCTGGGGCTGGAGAGATGGCTCAGTGGTTAAGAGCATCCACTGCTCTGGGTTTGATTCCCAGCACCCACATGGCGGCTAAGAACCGTCTTTAACTCCAGTTCCAAGGGAATGGAACACCCTCTTCTGACCTCCACAACATTGAACGACACAGGTGCACCTACTTACATGCAGACAGTACACTTATGCCTTTAATCCCAGCACTCAGGAGGAGGTAGGCAGATCTATATGTGAGTTCAAGGCCAGCCTGGTCTACAGAGCAAGTTCTAGGGCAGCTGGGACTAAAAGGGAGATTCTGTCTCAAAAAGACAAAAAAAAAAAGCTGGGCATGGTGGTGCATGCCTTTAATCCCAGCACTCAGGTGGCAAAGACAGGAAGATCTCTGTGAGTTCAAGGCCAACCTGTTCTACATAGAGAGCTCTAGGCCAGCTGGGACCAAAGGGAGACCCTGTCTCAAAAATACAAAAAAAAAAAAAAAGAAAGAAAGAAAGAAAGAAAGAAAGAAAGAAAGAAAGAAAGAAAGAAAGAAAGAAAGAAAGAAAGAAAGAAAGAAAGAAAGGCTGAGCACAGGGGCCAGGGGAGCAAGCCAGTAAGCAGCACTCCTCCATGGCTGGTACTTCAGCTCCTGCCTCCAGGTTCCTGCTCTGAGTTCCGACCTTGGGCTCCCTCAGTGATGAACTGTGACCTGGGAAATGTAAGCTAAATAAACCCTTTCCTCCTCAAATTGTTATTGGTCAGAATGTTTTTGTGGAGCAATAGAAAACAAACTAGAAAGCCATCTATGGTGATTTGAAGGAGAATCCCCCATAGGCTCCATGTATTTGGATATTTTGTCCCCAGTTCTCTTCAGGAGGTGCAACCTGACTGAAGGAAGTCACTGAGAGAGAGGGAGCTTTGAGAGTTCTTTTTATTGGGGGGAGGGGGTGTCTTTTTGAGACAGGGTTTCCCTGTAGCCCTAGCTGGCCTGGAACTCACTATTTAGACCAGCCTGGCCTTGACCTTGCAGAAATCCCCTTACCTCTGCCTCCCGAGTGCTGGGATGCACTATGCCTGGCACTTTGAGAGGTTTTTGTTTTTGTTTTTAGTTTTTATTTTATTTTATTTATTTATTTTTGTATGTGTATGAATGTACTGTCTGCATGTAGGTTTGTGCACCCGTGTCGTGCAATGCCGCGGAGGTCAGAAGAGGGTCTCGGATTCCCCTGGAACTGGAGTTCTCCTGGAATTGGAGTTTCAGACGGTTTTCGGCCGCCATGTGGGTGCTGGGGATCGAACCCGGGTACTCTGCAAGAGCAGTTGGCGCTCTTAACCGCTAGGCCATCTCTCCAGCCCCCTGTTTTTGTTTTTAAAGACAGTGTCTCCCTATAGCCCCAGCTGGCCTGGAACTCACTCTGTAGACCCTGGCCTTGAACTCACAGAGATCCTCCTGCCTCTGCCTCCCCAGTGCTAGGATTAAAGGCGTGCCTTGGACTGTTCTTAGCAGCCATGTGGGTGCTACGAATTGAACCTGGGTCCTCTGCAAGAGCAGTTAGTGCACTTAACTGCTGAGCCATCTCTCCAGCCCCCACTTTGAGAGTTCTTAAGCTTTGCCAGATTTCCAGTCGCTCTCTGCTTTCTACGTCTGCCTGAGATGTGACTGTTCACTTGGCTTTCTGCTGTGGCCACCTCTGCCACCATGCATTCCCCTCTAAACCTCTGAACTGCAAGCCAAATGAACTCTTCCTTCTCTATGTTGCTTAGGTCACAGTGTTTTATCACAGCAACAGCAAAAGTAACTAACACAGGGTCCATCACAGTGGGGAAGGCATGGCGGTGCGGGCAGAGGCTAGCTTTGGTGGGACAGAGCTAGCTGAGGTTGTGGCAGCCACTATGGGTGGCAGCCGCTTTTTACTGGGGCTGACCAGGAAGCAGAGAAAGCTCTGTCGGAAGTCCTCCAGCACCCTCCCCCAGCAACTTGCTTCCTCCAGCTAGACCCCATTTCCTAAAGGTTCCACAACTTCCCAAAACACTGTCACCAACTGGGGACAAGTGTATAAATGAAAGTCCATGGGGGAGATTTCCCACTTAAACCATAGCAGCCAAACCAAGGATTTCTTTATATGTATTTCTTCATATTTATCATGTTGCAATCAATGGCAGGTGTGCAAAATTTTAATTGTACAAAAAACAAAGCAAAGACAATGGCATGGTAGATGCAATCTCACTATTTTTTTTTTTTTTTTTTGGTCTTTTTGAGACAGGGTCTCCCTGTAGCCCCAGCTGTCCTGGAACTCACTCTGTAGACCAGGCTGGCCTTGAACTCACAGAGATCTGCCTGCCTCTGCCTCCCAAGTGCTAGGATTAAAGGCATGCACCACCATGCCCAGCAAGCAATCTTACTATTACCCATCATTCTTTTCTTCTATCTGGTTTCAGTCAAATCTCAGATATCACATCGTTCTAATGTGCTTCTCTGATTGGCCTTCTTTAAGAAAACTGTCCATGCTTTTATCATGGCTAGTAAAGCTCACCATTCTTCTGTATTCATGCTAAATCCCAATTTCCTGACTGTCTCAAAAATATCTTTTTAGAATTCAAATGTTTGAATAATTTATTGCAGTTGCATGGCTAGATTGAGTCGACAGATTGTTACCTGAGTTTAACTTAACTCTCAAACAAAAGTACAGATTTTTTTTGGGGGGGGGTTGGTCTTTTTGAGACAGGGTCTCCCTGTACCTTCAGCTGTCCTGAAATCACTATGTAGACCAGGCTGGCCTTGAACACACAGAGATTTGCCTGTCTCTGCCTCCTTAATGCCAGGATTAAAGGCATACACCACCACACCCAGCTCAGATATCTTAAACAGCTTCTATAAAGAAACATATGGGCTAGAAAGATGGCTCAGCTGTTAACACTTGCTGATCCCATAGAGGGCCAGAGTTCAGTTCCCATCATCCACATTGGACAACTTAGAATTGCCTGGAACTCTAGCTCCAAGTGACCCAATACCTTCTTCTGGCCTCTTTGGGCACCAGTATTCATATGTACATAACCCACATACATATAAATAAAAAATAAGGGGGCTGGAGAGATGCCTCAGCAATTAAGACTAGTAGCTGCTCTTGCAGAGGACCCATGTTTGATTCCCAGCACACACATGGTAGCTAACAACCATCCAGTTCCAAGAGATCCAACACCCTCACCTATGTGAGCATGTCATGACATGAGTACACTTACATACATGCAGGTAATGCATTTATACACCTAATAAATACAATATTTAAAAAATAAAAGAGTGCTTGCTCTTGCAGAAAACCTGAGTTTGGTTCCCAGCACCCACGTGGCTGCTCATAACCATCTGTACCTCTAGTTCTGTGGGATCTGATGCCCTCTTCTGACCTGTGCTAGTATCAGGCACATATATGGTACACATCTATACATGCGGGCAATTATCCATATACATAGAAGTAAATAAATCTTTATCAATCTTAAAAAATTATAAACTTAAGATCTGACAGGAAGTCTGAAAAGACAATTGTGGATATGTGTGTGTGTGTATACTTGTGCACATATCATATATGGTATAGGTGTGTGTATGTAGGTGTCTTCACTCCTGCACATTCACAGATGCCAGATGAAGACGTCAGGTGGCCTCCTTTACCATCCTCCACTTTATTCTCTTGACATGGGCTCCTCTCGCTGGAGCTGGGCTGTCAGCCAGCAGGAACCAGGATCCTCCAATTTCCAGCACTAGAGGTGAGTACATGGCCATACCTAACTATCCCCACAGCTCCGAATCCTCCCTTCCCTTCCCTTCCCTTCCCTTCCCTCCCCTCTTTCTTTCTTTCTTTCTTTCTTTCTTTCTTTCTTTCTTTCTTTCTTTCTTTCTTTCTTTCTTTCTTTCTTTCTCTCTTTTCTCTTCTTGCTTTTTCGTTCTTTTTCTTTTTCTTTCTTTCTTTCTTTCTTTCTTTCTCTTCTCTCTCTTCTCTCTCTCTCTTTCTCTTTCTTTCTTTTCTTTCTTCTTTCTTTCTTTCTTTCTTTCTTTCTTTCTTTCTTTCTTTCTTCTTTCTTTCTTTCTTCTCTTCTTTCTTTCTTTGGTATATTTTTGAGACAGGGTCTCCCTTTAGCCCAGCTGGCCTTGAGCTTGCTATGCAGAACCAGCTGGCCTTGAACTCACAGAGATCCTCCTGCCCTCTGCCTCCCAAGTGCTGGAATTAAAGGCATGCATTTCTATATGATTGTTGCTTAACCACCATATGGGTGCTGGGATATGAACCCAGTTCCTCTGCAAGAACATCTAGTGTGTCTTATACCACTGACCATCTTTCCAGCCCCTCTCTTTCTTTTAAGACAGAGTTTCTCTTTGTACCCCAAGCTTGCTAGAATTTGCGATTAAGTTCAGTAGCCTTGAAATTATGTTTCTTCTCCTCAGCTTCTCAAGTGTTGAATTACAGGTACGCACCATGATGTCTGGCAGCCAGGGCAATTTAAAATGACCAAGGAGATGTGAACAGTGGTTCTATGCCCACCATCTTTAGTGGTGACAATGGACTCATTTGAAAATCAAACAATACCGGGGCGGAGAGATGGCTCAGAGGTTAAGAGCACTTGTGTCTTATGAAGACCTGTTCAAATCCCCACACCAACATACATTAACAACGTCTGTAAACTCATTTCAAGGCTCTAATCTAACACCCTCTTCTGCCCCCTCAGGCATTACACCAACATGGTGCACTTAAACATATGCAAACACTCATACACCATGAAATAAAAAATAAAGAAAAATGCCTGCGTGGTGGTAGACCCCTTTAATCCAGCACTTGGGAGGCGAGGAGGTTGATCTTTGTGAGGCATAGCTGGGTTACACAAAGTGAGTTTAAGCTAGCGGGCTACAGAGACCCCTGTCTCCGAAAAGACCCAAAAAATAAAAATAAAAAAAAGAAAGAAAGGAAAGAAAGAAAGGAAAAAAATGAATAATAAAAAAAAAAAAAATAATAATTAAAAAAAAATCTACAAAAAAAAAAAAAAAGCCGGGCGTGTGGCACACGCCTTAATCCTGGGCTCTTGGGAGCAGAGCAGGGATCTTTGTGATTCAAGGCCAGCCTTGTCTACATAAGATCCAGGACAGCCCAGAGCTACAGGGAGACCCTATCTCAAAAAACAAATAAAATTTACATGTGTGTTTTATATTATAATATGATTACATATCTGATGTGTACATATATATTTAGATGAGTCTATGTTACCTAGACTTGTTTAAATGATCCCTCTGCCTCAGCCTCCAAGTAGCTGGGACAACAGGCACATGCTAGCATGCCTCTTGTGAAAAAAATGCATTTAATGTAGTGATGCTGGAGGCTGATGGGCAGTGAGGGCCCTGGTGTCAAACTACCAGTTTGGCTGAGTGCCTCCCATACCTAACTGCTTAGATGGCAAGTGACTCAGCCCTACTGTGAAATGAGCCATGTGGGAAAGGAGCACACAAGAGTCAGTCACATGGCAACTAAAACCAGGATGCCTATGTCAACCTGATGTCAGTGCTCTCAGGGTGACCCTTGGCAGATGACTTAACATCTGATACCTGTTTCCACGGGTAGCAGCCCTACTGGATTGTTGTGAGGGCCCACTGTGAAGCTCTTAGAACAGTGCCTGGTACTCAGCAAGTGCTCAGTAAAGAGCAGCTGCACTCTGCCTAGACCACACGCTCAACGTGATACTCAGCCGAGTGGAGAAACAAAGGAATTTGTGGAATCAGAAAAAGCATTGTGTTGGATGTAAAAGAAGTAAATAAATGAAATTAGAACTGTGTCCGGGTCTTGCTTATCAGGCGCTGAGAACTAGCCATGAGATGGAGCAGGGCTCCCTCGCCTGTGTCATTCCGACTCTAATGACCTCTGCCAGGTGCCCCACAGGTTTACCTCTGCTTCTAGCCCAGGAGTCAGTTCACATCACTGAGGCACAAGCCAGCAGTGGCTCAGGTCAGGCGCTGTGTCTAGGCCACCCTCAGGGAGGCCCATGAATTAGCACGACCGTCCTGACAGTCCGGCAGACTTCAGACACATTTTGGAATTTCTACAGCAGCAAACTCACACTGCTGTGGACATCTGTCTGTTTATAGTTGCTATCATCACAGTCTGAGGCTATTTTATCCCATATAAAATAACCACCATGCTATGCTCCCTATCAGCCATTCTTTCTGGGTCTGGACTTGTGCCAAAAGCAGACTCCCCCTCCCCCAAGAAAGAAGCAAGAAGGAGAGAAAAATAGGGTTTGGAAATGACAAGGGACTCTACTGCAGAGCGTCTCACATCTCTATCAAGAGACCTTCTCTTCTCAGTACCCATAATAGGCAGCTCACAATCACCTGTAACACCACCTCCAACAGGGTTGAAGCCTCTGCCTCCCTGGGCATCAGAACTCATGTGCATATAACCATATACAGGCACTGAACACACACACTATATATATAATTAAAATATAATAAAAAGTCTGCTTCGTAACCCCAGCACTTACAGAGGCAGTAGATCTCTATGAGTTCAAGGCCAGCCTGGTCTCTACATAGTGAATTCCAGGCCAGCTTGGAGCTACAGGGGAAACCTCTCCATAAGAAATAATAATAATAATAATAATAATAAATAATCTTAAAAGACAAGGCAGCACCCCAAGATACGATACAACATGACATTTGTATCATAGGAGAAGGGGAGAAGTACAGCATTATAGACCATTGCGGACAGGGAATTTGGTGACCACAGACAAGTCAAGTAAGTTCTCTGTGCTGACAAGTCCAGGAGGCCTTCATGGAAAAGGTGATATCCAGGCCACTCCAAAAGCAGAGCCCACACTGTCAGCTGGGTCTCAGCACAATCTACATAAGCACAGGAATCCCTTGCTTTAGGATTTCTCTGGAAAGGAGCGACAATGCACTTGCGGAGTCACAGACCTCCCCTACCTTGCCTCATTTGTCCCTGTGACCACTTCCCCAGACCACTCACCTTGATACATTTCCATGAACTTCTGATCCACTGAGGGAGTGTCAAGGAGGAAAAGAAGAAGGAAAAGAAAAGAGTATTGGAAGAAGCCACTCTAGGCTCTAGCGCCAGGGCCCAGAGGGGCAGGCAGAAACGACAGATGGCGGGTACTTGGGAGCCCATGTTTGAGTCGCCATCTGTGTAAGGGGTTCTGCAGAACAGGCCACATCTGCTGTCCCCACACAAGACCCACTTGAAGGAGAGATAGGGGAGACAAAAAAAAACCCCAGGCCCAAGGGTCTTATCTCAGGCTGCAAAGCTGGCTGGTCTTTGCCTTGATCTGTAGGAGTTAACGAAGCAGAGGGAGTCTACAGAAGGCAAAGACCAACACCTTTAATATTCAGTCTGTCATTCATTCAGCAAACCCTGGCTGGGTCCCTGCTGTGATTCAACGTTCTTGGGTTTAGTTAGTCATTAATTAAAAATAATAATATATTATTTTTAGATAGGGTAGTTGTTGCTATTAGCCCGACGTTAGTAGAACTCCTCACTTACTCACTTGTAGCACGCTGACAGTACTGGAACTTGCAGCAATATCATTCATTTGCCGGCTTCCGGAGGCCATGGGCTGGACAGGCAACGATCGCCAATGCTGCAGCTCCTGCTCAGTATATAATATATATATATAGTATATAATTTTTTTTTTTTATGTTTTTTTTTTAAAAAAGTTTTTCTTTTTGAACAGGCTCCTATAGCCCCAGCTGGGCCTGGAAACCCACTTGAGACCAGCTGGCCTTGAAACTCCACAGAGATCCGCCGCCGCTCTGCCCCCAACTGATGAATCAGTTTTAAATAATATTTTTTATTATTTATATGTAGATTTGTTTTGGTCTTTTCGAGACAAAGGGTCTCCCTGTGAGTTCCCACTTGTCCTGGTAACTTCACTTCTTTAACCAGGCCCTTGATCACAAAGATCCGCCCTGCCTGCCCGCCTGCCGCCTCCCAAGTGCTCTAGGAATTAAAGCGGAGCCACCACGCCAGATAATTTTTTGTTTATTAGTTCTGTATGTGTTATGAACCATACTGTCTGCATGCAGTTGGCCGCCGCCCGGGTATTTCGTATTGTATGAAATGTACTCGGTCTGCATGCAGGTGTTGGGGCAACCTGGTGCTTGCAATGCCGCGGAGTCGGAAGAGGGGTGGTCAGATTCCCCCGGGAACTGGAGTTCTACCTGGAAATTGGTAGTTTCAGATGGGTTCTCGCCACCATTGGGGGTTTCGTGGGGATCGAACCCAGGTCCTCTGGTAAGAGCAGGTCGGCTCTCTTAAACCACTAGGCCATCTCTCTCCAGCCCCAGTTTAAATAGTTATGTGAAGGAAGGATATGGGAGCGGGGCGAGGGGGGGGGACGGGGGTGGAGGTGGGGGTGAGGGGGGGGGTGGTGGGGGAGGGGATGTGGGAGGGGAAAAAAAAAGACAATCGACCAAAAATGAAAAAAAAAAATTAGAAAGACAACAAAAGAGGGGGTGGGAAACACAAACAAAAAAAAAAAAAAAAAAAAAAAAAAAAAAAAAAAAACAAAAAAAGGGAAAAAAAAAAAAAAAAATGGGGGAGGGAAGGGGGAGGGGAAAAAAAAAAAAGGAAAAAAAAAAAAAAAAAAAAAAAAAAAGGAAATAGGGGGGGTGGGGGGCGGAAGAGGGGGGGGGAGGAGGGGGAAAAAAGGAAAAAAAAAACAAGGGGGGGGGGGAGGAGGGGGGGGGGGAAAAAGGGGGGGAAAAAAAAAAAAAAAAAAAAAAAAAAAAAAAAAAAAAAGGGGAAAAAAGAAAAAAAAAAAAAAAAAAAAAAAAAAAAAAAAAAAAAAAAAAAAAAAAAAAAAAAAGGGGGGAAAAAAGGAAAAAAAAAAAAAAAGGAAAGAAAGGGGAAAGAAAAAGAGAAAGAAAAAAAAAAAGGCAAAAAGAAAAAGAAATCAAAGGGGAAAAGGAAGAAAAAGGGGGGGGGGAAGGGCGCACAACATGGTTAGCCCATCAGTGTGCTGAGAATTTAATGCAGATCCTCTGCAAGAGCAACAAAGATGCCAAACAATAATAAAACAAGAAAACAAAAGAAACATGAGACACAAATAGGGCGAAACTCTACAAAGAATAAAAAGAGCCAAAACCAAGCAAAGGAGAACATAGAAAGGACAGTGATTTTTTTTCATAATAGATCTTTATGAAATAAAAGGGGAATCAGAATAAGGTTCTCCCTGAGTAAAGACGCACCAACGTCTGAACTCACTCTGAATGGGAGGACGCAAGAGCTGAAAAGAGAAAGAAAAGACCTTTGAAAAAGACGATCGACAGAGAGGGAAGGATCGGCACCTGCCTCTGTGCACTCCCAAGTGCTGAAAAGATTATGAAGAACAGTGTGGAAACAAAGACCATCCAACCGCCCGAAGCTCACAGCACTGCGATTTATTTTTTATTATTGTTTTTTTTTTTTTTTTTTTTTTTTTTTCCCTTTAGCCCCAGCTGGTCCTGGAACTCGCCTGACAGGAAGACAACTAGGAGCTTCGAGTGTGGAAGAGAGAGAGAGAGCTCAAACAAGATCAAAGAGAAGCAGAATCCGTAGTGAAGAATGCAAAAATCCCAATTCTGAGGGATTAAAGCTTAAGGCGCCACCAAGCACTTGCTTTTTTAAAAAGGCAAAATATTCTGTGAAAATATATCTCCTGGGCGGGAAGCATAAATTAACTCAGCCGAGAGAGGCAAGAACTAAAGGGAGAAAAGGATTTGTATTATTGAAGGTGGCGAAATTAGCATGCAAATGGCGGAAGGAAGGTGAGAGGGGAAAGTACAGCAAGATGAGCCCTGAGCACGTATGTAAGGCACAGTTGAGTGTAGAGCTGGATTTCTCCTTGAAGAACTGAAGAAGAGACGATCCGCGTATAGAGGATAATGCCCAGATACTGTGGCGCAACCAAGGAAGTGTTTGCTACTTTTCCTCCTCCTAACACTCCTCCCAACTTCTCCCCCATAGGGCCGTCCTCCTCCCTCCATGCCTCTGGGCCTCCTCTACCCCTCATTCCTCTTCTGTTGTGGTGTGTTCAGGTAAAACATAAGAAAGGTGCGAAGGGAGTGTCGGTGGGCAAAGGTAATAGGGCAATAGGGTGTAAGGGGAAGATGGAACATCATGAAGGTCTACACGTAAGTGTCCTTCTTGCCTTTGTGTTTTGTCGTTAATATTTTTGAAACAAGGCGTTAGGCTAGGGAAAATGGGCATCAGTCAGTAAAAGTGTTGTGTTGTGAAGTGTGAGACCTGCGTCAGATCCCAGTACCAGTCTTAAGAAAAGCCAGTTGACCTGCATCCTGTAATCCAACAACCAGCACTGTAGTTATCCTGGCAACGGCAGATTACTCAGAGCGAGAGTGCTGGAAGCTTGATGATGGCTGAGTTCTGCCGACTAAGGCTAGTCTTGCTGTGCCTCAAACGATTGCGTATAGTAGTTTCGAAAATGAAACTCTGCCTCAGCAGGACCCTATGCGTAAGTGAAAGTGAGTCCCCAAAGGCATTAAGGTCAACAATCAACAAACAAGTGAGACCTCATGTAAGAACTAAACCAAGCCTTATGTTTACCAGAGGATAGACTTAGAGAGTGGAGAGAGATGGTCCCACATAGGTTGATGAGAAAGAGTGAGCCGACTTGCTCTTGCAGAGACTCAGGTTAATTCCCAGCACCCGCATCTGGTGGCTTAAAACTAGCACCCACATTGCGGCTGAGGGCCTACTTTTTGACTTCCAGAGGTCCACACCTGAGACCTCTATGCCTCTTCTGATCTCTCTGATCTGTGCGACAAAATTTGCCACTACATTGGTGTTTACAAAACTAAAACCTTGCTGCAGACAGTACTCGATACGAGACATAACAAGAATAAGATAAAGAGTCCAAAACAACTACAAAAAAACAAAACAAATCACAAGTTGGTTTCAACAGCATTTATGTAACTAAATTTTTTAAGAGATGAATATTAACATGTGATTACAAACCACTATCTCAAAAGACTTTACCATCATAACGAGGGCTTTGAGAGTGCCATGGCAGATTTGTCTTTGCTCAGTCGAGTTACATTAGCCTCGTCCTACCGATCTGCTTCTTTAGCATGAGGTTACCCGTATAATTTTCTTTTGATTTAATCCCAAGCACCTCATCGAATATAAGGCAGGCTAAGAACTGTTTAGGGCTTAGACTATAGTTCTTACCTTAGCGGTTAGAGAGACATTCCGAGTACTGGTCCTTATGCATGATTTATATGGTATAATTGACCCCCGCATTTGGTGAATAGTGGTCGATCGCAGTCGAAGCACCCACATGGCAGTTTAAGAACCATTTGTAACTCCATATGTCTGCATTGACCAGAGAACTCCAATTATTCGTCGCCGGAATTCTGGACACCCTCTTCTGTAGTTATCACCCTTAGCCAACCAAGGCATTGGGTCAGAAGAACGTGCAACACGTGCGAGGAAATCCGCTAAGCACCAAGATAACCTACATCGAAGACATGTATGAACATTCATACACATACAAAAATAAATGTTTTAAAAAAAATTCAAAAAAAAGGAANCATTGAATGACATGGGTGCACAAACCTGCATGCAGGCAGTACATTCATACACATACAAAAATGAATAAAATTTTAAATAAAGGATGACCTTTCCTATTGTCCCAATGAGGTTTCCCTAACAATTACATGTACTTTTTTCTTTCTTTCTTTCTTTCTTTCTTTCTTTCTTTCTTTCTTTCTTTCTTTCTTTCTTTCTTTCTTTCTTTTTTTTTGTATTTTTGAGACAGGGTCTCCCTTTAGCCCCAGCTGGCCTTGAGCTTGCTATGCAGACCAGGCTGGCCTTGAACTCACAGAGATCCTCCTGCCTCTGCCTCCCAAGTGCTGGGATTAAAGGCATGCATTTCTATGATTGTTCTTAACCACCATATGGGTGCTGGGAATTGAACCCAGGTCCTCTGCAAGAGCAGTCAGTGTTCTTAGCCACTGAGCCATCTTTCCAGCCCCTCTCTTTCTTTTAAGACAGAGTTTCTCTTTGTACCCCAAGCTTGCTAGAATTTGCGATATAGTTCAGGGTAGCCTTGAAATTATGTTTCTTCTGCCTCAGCTTCTCAAGTGTTGAGATTACAGGTACGCACCATGATGTCTGGCAGCCAGGGCAATTTAAAATGACCAAGGAGATGTGAACAGTGGTTCTATGCCCACCATCTTTAGTGGTGACAATGGACTCATTTGAAAATAACAATACCGGGGCTGGAGAGATGGCTCAGAGGTTAAGAGCACTGGTTGTTCTTATAGAAGACCTGGGTTCAAATCCCAGCACCAACATGGCAATTAACAACTGTCTGTAACTCCATTTCCAAGGGCTCTAACACCCTCTTCTGTCCTCCTCAGGCATTGCACAACATGGGTGCACTTAAACATATGCAGACACTCATACACATGAAATAAAAAATAAAGAAAAAATGCCTGGCGTGGTGGTGTACCCCTTTAATCCTAGCACTTGGGAGGCAGAGGTAGGTGGATCTTTGTGACTTCAAGGCCAACCTGGTCTACAAAGTGAGTTCCAGGACAGCTGGGGCTACAGGGAGACCCTGTCTCGAAAAGACCAAAAAATAAAATAAAATAAGAAAGAAAGAAAGAAAGAAAGAAAGGAAAAAAAATGTTAAGAAAGAAAATAAAAATATCATGTATCTTTCATCTTAATCTCTTATAATCTACAAAAAAAAAAAAAGCCGGGCGTGGTGGCACACGCCTTTAATCCTGGCTCTTGGGAGGCAGAGGCAGGTGGATCTTTGTGAGTTCAAGGCCAGCCTTGTCTACATAGAGAGTTCCAGGACAGCCAGAGCTACAGGGAGACCCTATCTCAAAAAGACAAATAAAATTTACATGTGTGTTTTATATTATAATATGATACATATCTGTATGTGTACATATATATTTGAGATGGGAGTCTATGTTACCTAGACTTGGTTTAAATGATCCCTCTGCCTCAGCCTTCCAAGTAGCTGGGACAACAGGCACATGCTAGCATGCCTGCCTTGGTGTAAAAAATGCATTTAATGTAGTGATGCTGGAGGCTGATGGGCAGTGAGGGCCCTGGTGTCAAACTACCAGTTTGGCTGAGTGCCTCCCATACCTAACTGCTTAGATGGCAAGTGACTCAGCCCTACTGTGAAATGAGCCATGTGGGAAAGGAGCACACAAGAGTCAGTCACATGGCAACTAAAACCAGGATGCCTATGTCAACCTGATGTCAGTGCTCTCAGGGTGACCCTTGGCAGATGACTTAACATCTGAGTACCTGTTTCCACGGGTAGCAGCCCTACTGGATTGTTGTGAGGGCCCACTGTGAAGCTCTTAGAACAGTGCCTGGTACTCAGCAAGTGCTCAGTAAAGAGCAGCTGCACTCTGCCTAGACCACACGCTCAACGTGATACTCAGCCGAGTGGAGAAACAAAGGAATTTGTGGAATCAGAAAAAGCATTGTGTTGGATGTAAAAGAAGTAAATAAATGAAATTAGAACTGTGTCCGGGTCTTGCTTATCAGGCGCTGAGAACTAGCCATGAGATGGAGCAGGGCTCCCTCGCCTGTGTCATTCCGACTCTAATGACCTCTGCCAGGTGCCCCACAGGTTTACCTCTGCTTCTAGCCCAGGAGTCAGTTCACATCACTGAGGCACAAGCCAGCAGTGGCTCAGGTCAGGCGCTGTGTCTAGGCCACCCTCAGGGAGGCCCATGAATTAGCACGACCGTCCTGACAGTCCGGCAGACTTCAGACACATTTTGGAATTTCTACAGCAGCAAACTCACACTGCTGTGGACATCTGTCTGTTTATAGTTGCTATCATCACAGTCTGAGGCTATTTTTAGCCGCATATAAAATAACCACCATGCTATGCTCCCTATCAGCCATTCTTTCTGGGTCTGGACTTGTGCCAAAAGCAGACTCCCCCCTCCCCCAAGAAAGAAGGCAAGGAAGAGAGAAAAATAGGGTTTGGAAATGAGCAAGGGACTCTACTGCAGAGCTGGCTCAGCAGCTCTTACAGAGGACCTGGGTTTGATTCCCAGTACCCATAATAGGCAGCTCACAATCACCTGTAACACCACCTCCAACAGGGTTGAAGCCTCTGGCCTCCCTGGGCATCAGAACTCATGTGCATATAACCATATACAGGCACTGAGACACACACACATATATATATAATTAAAAATAATAAAAAGTCTGTCTTTAACCCCAGCACTCTGGAGGCAGAGGCAGGTAGATCTCTATGAGTTCAAGGCCAGCCTGGTCTACATAGTGAATTCCAGGCCAGCTGGAGCTACAGGGGAACCCTGTCTCAATAAGAAATAATAATAATAATAATAATAATAAATAATCTTAAAAGAGCAAGGCAGGCACCCCAAGATACGATACAACATGACATTTGTATCATAGGAGAAGGGGAGAAGTACAGCATTATAGACCATTGCGGACAGGGAATTTGGTGACCACAGACAAGTCAAGTAAGTTCTCTGTGCTGACAAGTCCAGGAGGCCTTCATGGAAAAGGTGATATCCAGGCCACTCCAAAAGCAGAGCCCACACTGTCAGCTGGGTCTCAGCACAATCTACATAAGCACAGGAATCCCTTGCTTTAGGATTTCTCTGGAAAGGAGCGACAATGCACTTGCGGAGTCACAGACCTCCCCTACCTTGCCTCATTTGTCCCTGTGACCACTTCCCCAGACCACTCACCTTGATACATTTCCATGAACTTCTGATCCACTGAGGGAGTGTCATAGGAAAAGAAGAAGAAGAAAAGGAGTATGAAAGCCACCTCTAGCGCCAGGGCCCAGAGGGGCAGGCAGAAACGGACAGATGGCGGGTACTTGGAGCCCATTTTGAGTCGCCTCTGTGTAGGGGTTCTGCCAGAACAGGCCACACTGCTGTCCCCCACACCCACTTGAAGGAGAGATAGGGGAGACACCGCCAAAGGTCTTATCTCAGGCTGCAAAGCTGGCTGGTCTTGCCTGTCTGTAGAGTTAACGAAGCAGAGGGAGTCTACAGAAGGCAAGACAACACCTTTAATATTCAGTGTGGTCATTCATTCAGCAAGCCCTGGCTGGGTCCCTGCTGTGAGTGCCAACTGTGCTTGGTTTAGTTCATTAATTAAATAATTATTATTATTTTTAGATAGGGTATTGCTATGTAGCCCTAGCTTAGAACTCACTTTGTAGACCTGACAGTACTTGAACTTGCAGCAATTCTTCATTTGCTTCCTGAGTGCCAGGGTGACAGGCAACATCGCCATGCTCAGCTCCTGCTCAGTATATATATATATATATATATATATATTTTTTTTTTTTTTTTTAAATATAGTTTTGTTTTTTGTTTTTTTTTTGTTTTTTTNCAGACTAAAGAGCTACTGTCCAGTTATCTCTTTCCTCCCATACTTCATTTGTGTGTGTGTGTGTGTGTGTGTGTGTGTGTGTGTGTGTGTATTTCCATTTCCATCTGTCGAGACAGGGTTTCATATAACACAGGCTGGTCTCAAACTCAATATGTAGCCAAGGATGGCCTTAAATTCCTTATCATTAGGCTAGAGAGATTGCTCATTGGTTAAGAGCACTTATTGCTCTTGCAGTGGACCCCAGTTTGGTTCCTAGTACCCACTGGCTGCTCACAACTGTCTATAACTACAGCTCTAGGGATTCAGTGCCCTCTGGCCTTAGGTACCACCTCAGTTGTGGTACATATAAACTCATTCAGGCACACGTATATACAAATAAAATGCTTAAAATTTTAATTAAGGCCTGGCGTGGTGGCGCACACCTTTAATCCTAACACTTGGGAGGCAGAGGGCAGGCGGATCTTCCTGAGTTCAAGGCCAGCCTGGTCTACAAGAGTGAGTTCCAGAACAGCTGGGGCTACAGGGAGACCCTGTCACAAAAAGACCAAAAAAACCAAAAAAATTAATTAAGAAAATTTTTTGTCCTCCTGCCCCAACATCCCAAGTGCTGGAATTACAGCCATGTTTTTTTGGAGACTGTCTCATGTAGCCCAGTTGGACTGGTCTTGAACTCCATCCTCCTTCCTCTACCTCCAGAGTCTTGACGTCTATCTGTTCATAATAGAAGGCCCTGGGTTGAACTATTTTTTTTTAAAAAATGTCTTTTATTGATTTATTTTTATTTTATGTATATGAGTGTTTTTGGTTGCATGAATGTAAGTGCAATGTGTGTATATACTGCCCATAGAGGTCAGACGATGTCAGATCCTCTGGAACTGGACTGAACAACTAACAGTTGTTAACTGCCATGTGGGTGCTGGAAACTGTTCCTAGGTCCTTTACAAGAGCAACCAGTGCTCTTTTCTTTTTGTCTTTTTGAGACAGGATCTACCTGTAGCCCCAGCTGTCCTGGAACTCGCCTTGTAGACCAGGCTGGCCTTGAACTCACAAAGATCCGCCTGTCTCTGCCTCCCAAGTGCTAGGATTAAAGGCGTGCGCCACCAGCACTGCTTTTTAAAAAGGGCAAATATCTTAGTTTCTTCTTTTGCTGTGCAAAATACTCTGCCAAAGGCAACTTAGGGGAAAGGGTTTGTTTTTGCTTAGTCCATCATGGCAGGAAAGTGAAGGCAGCAGGAGCCTGAAGCACGTGGTAAGCACGTGGTAGGCTGTTTCTCTGCTAAGGAAACATCCCTATAGATATGCCCAGATACTGTGCACCTAGGCATGTTTCCTTTCCTCCTCCTCCTCCTCCTCCTCCTCCTCCTCTTCCTCCTCTTCCTTCTTCTGTGTGTGTGTTCATGTGTGTCTGTGTGTATACATGTGTATGAACATCAGAGGTCAACATTAGGTGTCTTCTTCCATTGTTTTTTGTCTTATATTTTGAAACAAGGCTAGGCTAGGGAAATGGCTCAGTCAGTAAAGTGTTTGTTGTGGAAGTGTGAGGACCTGCGTTCAGATTCCCAGTATCCATCTAAGAAAAGCCAGGTGCTCATCTGTAATCACAACCCAGTCACAGTCTCGGGGCAGAGACAGGAGGACGCTTGGAGTTCTGCAGCTAGCTAGTCTTGCTGCTGCCAAACAGGTAAGTTCAAAAAAAGACTCTGCCTCAGAATATAAGGTGGAAAGTGATAGATTAAGTCCAACAATCAACAAGTGGGACCTCATTAAACTAAAAAGCTTTGGTACAGGGGCTGGAGAGATGGCCCAGCAGTTGAGAGTGCCGACTGCTCTTGCAGAGGACTCAGGTTAGATTCCCAGCACCCGCATGGTGGCTAAGAACTAGCACCCACATGGCGGCTGAGGGCCGTCTTTGACTCCAGTTCCAGGGGAATCCTATGCCCTCTTCTGACTTCTGATGCATTGCACGACATGGGTACACAAACCTGCATGCAGACAGTACATTCAACACATACAAGAATAAATAAAAAGTAAAAAAAAAAAAAAAATAAAGTGTTCAACAGCATTAGTAATTAAGGAAATATAAATTAAAACCACTTTAAGATTTCATCTAACGGGGCTGGAGAGATGGCTCAGCGGTTAAGAGTGCCTCCGACTGCTCTTGCAGAGGACCCGGGTTCTATTCCCAGCACCCACATGGCGGCTAAGAACTGTTTTAGGGCTGTAGAGATAGCCTAGCGGTTAAGAGCACCGAGTGCCCTTGCAGAGGACCTGGGTTCGATCGCCAGCACCCACATGGCAGCTAAGAACCATTTGTAACTCCAATTCCAGGAGAACTCCAGTTCCAGGGGAATCTGACACCCTCTTCTGACCTCCGCAGCATTGCGTGACACGGGTGCACAAACCTACATGCAGACAGTACATTCATACACATACAAAAATAAATTTTAAAAAATTTAAAAAAAGGAACCGTCTTTAACTCTAGTTCCAGGAGAATCCGACGCCCTCTTCTGACCTCTTCAGCATTGCACTATATGGGTACACCAACCTATATGCAGACAGTACACTCACACACATAAAAAATAATAAATAACATGCACAGCCATGTTTATTGCAGCTCTCTTCACAATAGCAGGGAGCTGGAACCAACTCAAGTGTCCCTCAACTGACGAGTGGATAGAGAAAATGTGGTACATCTACACAATGGAATTCTATGCAGCGGTAAAGAAAGATGACATTAAAAAAAAAAAAGATGACATCATGAACTTTGCAGGTAAATAGTTGGAACTAGAAGATATCATGCTGAGTGAAGTAACAGAGTCCCAGAAAAACAAACGATGAATGGTATCCCTCATCTGTGGATGCTAGCACCAATTACCTAATTGTATGGCAAACTGAGCATAGTCAATGTGATCTGAAAACAACTGTGCTCTTATATTGTAGAATCCCTTAAAAAAATAAATAAGCCGGGCATGGTGGTGTGTGCCTTTAATCCTAGCACTCCGGAGGCAGAGGCAGGTGGATCTTTGTAAGTTCAAGGCCAGCCTGTTCTACAGAGTGAATTCCAGGACAGCTGGGGCTACAGGGAGACCCTGTCTTGAAAAGACCAAAAATAAATAAATAAAAATAAAGAAAAAAAAGAAAAAAGAAAAAAAGAAATAAAAGAAAAAAAAAGATTTCATCTTACACTAGTAAGATTGGCTATGACATCAAGAAAACAATCAACACCAAATGCTAGGGAGGGTGTGGAGAAAGGGGAACACTCATTTACTGCTGGTGGAATTGCAAATTTGTGCAATCCCTATACAAAGCAGTGTGGAGAACTCTTTTTTTTTTTTTTTTTTTTTTT
>VZQC01000119.1:991876-1018527 GCA_009823505.1 Rhizomys pruinosus | reverse complement strand
GACAGGTTTGTTCTTTTCCAGACAGGGTCTCCCTGTAGCCCCAGCTGTCTTGGAACTCACTCTGTAGACCAGGCTGGCCTTGAACTCACAAAGATCCGCCTGCCTCTGCCTCCCAAGTGCTAGGATTAAAGGCGTGCGCCACCACTCCCAGCTCAAGAACTCTTTTTTTTTTAATTTTTATTTTTTTATTTTTGTTTATTTTTGTATGTGTATGAATGTACTGTCTGCATGCAGGTCTGTGCACCCATGTCGTGCAATGCCAACGAGGTCAGAAGAGGGTCTCGGATTCCCCTGGAACTGGAGTTCTCCTGGAATTGGAGTTACAGACAGTTCTTAGCCGCCATGTGGGTGCTGGGGATCGAACCCAGGTCCTCTGCAAGAGCGTCGGTGCTCTTAACCGCTAGGCTATCTTTCCAGCCCCTCAAGAACTCTTAAGAGACTAAAAATGAACCTACCATTTGACCCAATTATACCACTGCTATAAGAGAGATATGTGTACAACCATGTTTATTGCTGTTCTTTCACAATAGTGAAGAGCTGGAAGCAGCCCAGGTGTCCCTCAACTGATGAGTGGATAATGAAGATTTGGTACATTTATACAATGGAGTTCTATGCAGCAGTGAAAGACAACATCATGAAATTTGTAGGCAAATGGATAGAACTGGAAGCTGTTATGCTAAGTAAGGTAACACAGTCTCAGAAAAACAATGTATGTTATCCCTCAATTGTGGTTCCTAACACCAAATCCTTGTATATAAGTCAAAGTGGGTAATAATTGGTCAGTAAAGATAATATCATATTGCTGGGTGTGGTGGTGCTCACCTTTAATCCTAGCACTTAGGAGGCAGAGGCAGGTGGATCTCTGTGAGTTAAAGGCCAGCCTGGTCTACATAGTGAGTTCCAGGACACCTGGGATTACAGGAAAACCAGGTCTCAAAAAGATAATATCACATTGACCATTATCGCTATAGATATAGCTTGAAGTATATGTGTGTATGTCTCTATTTTCCTCAGTTCTAAGATTTATGAGAAAGAACAAATCTCTTTTTTAAATACATTAAAATATACATCAACTTGCTATGTAATTTAGGAATGTAAAGTTATATTATTTTTACCTGTATCACGCTTACAGTTAAACTATGAATCCCTAAATATGTTTTGCAATTAACCTATAGTTTAATTTCAGACTTTGTAAATTTGCTATATGTAAGGAGTATTTAAAAAAAAGCTAATGCATGGAGTTGAAGTGTTGCTTAGAGTACTGGAGCGCAGAAAAGCTGTGACATGCTTCAAGTAGAAAACACATTGTTTTTTTTAAATATTTTTTTAATTTTTAAATTTTATTTATTTTGGTATGTGTATGAATGTACTTTCTGCATGCAGGTGTGTGCACCCATGTCGTGCAATGCCGTGGAGGTCAGAAGAGGGTGTCGGATCCCCTGGAATTGGAGTTTCAGACAGTTCTCGGCCACCGGTGCTGGGGATCGAACACGGGTGGTCTTCTGCGAGAGCGGTCGGCGCTCTTAACCACTAGGCCATCTCTCCAGCCCCAAAGCACATTGTTTTATAAGCTTTGTTCAAAGCATAAAGTACAAGCTCTTAGCTGTGAATTCGATGCTAATGAAGTAACAATGTACTGAATAAGAATATGAGCTGGACGTGGTGGCGCACGCCTTTAATCCTAGCACTTGGGAGGCAGAGGCAGGTGGATCTTTGTGAGTTCAAGGCCAGCCTGGTCTACAGAGTGAGTTCCAGGCCAGCTGGGGCTACAGGGAGACCCTGTCTCAAAAAGACCAAAAAAAAAAAAAAAGAATATGATGGTTTTATAACAAAGCATACATAAAGCAAGCTTATATGGGGATGGCTTTATCCAGAAGAAGCAGGAAATGAGAAATTATTGATAAAAGCTACAAAATTTTAGTTACACAAAATGAGTATACCCTGAGAATCTAATGTACAACATGGTAGCCATAATGAATAACTTTGTAGAGTATGCTTGAATCATTCTAAGAGGGTCGATTTTAAATGTTTTTGACAAAAGAAAATGGTAACAAAGTTACATAGTGATTGATTGATTGATTGATTGATTGATTGATGAAGATTTTGTGACCAGAGACCTTAGAACTTACCTCTTTAATTCTTTAATTCTTCAATTCGATATTTGATAGTATAATATGTAAAGAAATTATAGCAGTCATAATTAGCATAAATTACAACTATGTATATATAGTTTTAATATTATTTGATTTAGAAACATAATAATAAAACCTGTTAAAAAAATGCCAGGTGTGGTGGTGCATGCCTTTAATCCTAGCACTTGGGAGGCAGAGGCAGGTGGATCTCTGTGAGTTCAAGGCCAGCCTGGTCTACATAGTGAGTTCCAGGCCAGCTGGGACTAAAGGGAGACCCTGTCTCAAAAATACAAAAAACACAAAACACGAGGCCAGCCTGGTCTACAGAGTGAGTTCCAGGCCAGCTGGGGCCACAGGGAGATGCTGTCTCAAATGCACCAAAAACAAAACAAAACAAAACAAAACAGCCAGGTGCTCATCTGTAATCATATCACAGTCTGGGGGCAGAATCAGGAGAATCCTTGGAGTTCTGCAGCTAGCTAGTCTTGCTGCTGCCAAACAGGTAAGTTCAGGAAAAGACTGCCTCAAAATAAAAGGTGAAGAGTGATAGAGGAAGAAATTTGACATTGACTTCTGGCTTCCACAGGCACATCTGCACACAATATGCCTAGGAACATGTGCGCACCCCCACCACCCAAAACCAGGGACTCTCACTCAACTTGGAGCTTGACATGTTGGCTAGACAAGAGAGGTCGTATGGAAAGTCTCACTTCGGGTTCAGTTCTGCTTTATTTACAGAAGGAAAAACTGAGAAAACTGAGGATGACCTAAGTGTCTAATAGCAAGGACTAGTATGGTAAACTACAGAATACACAGCTTCCTATTAATATTATCATTCTAAATACATGCAGAGCCAAGTGATGTGGCTCAAATCTTTTTTTTTTTTTTTTTCTTTTTTGGTCTTTTTGAGACAGGGTCTCCTTGTAGCCCCAGCTGTCCTGGAACTCACTCTGTAGACCAGGCTGGCCTTGAACTCACAGAGATCCACCTGCCTCTGCCTCCCAAGTGCTAGGATTAAGTGGCTCCCCCCGCTTAAGTGGCTCGAATCTTTAATTGCAGCACTCAGAAGGCAGAGGCAGGTGGATCTTTGTGAGATTGAAGCCAGTCTGGTCTACATGGCAAATTCCAGGTCACCTGGGGCTAGACCCTCTCTCAGATAAACATAAAAATGCAGAAAAAGCCAGAAAAACACTTTGAAGGCTTATCAAAAGTAGCACAGAAGACATACTGCTTGGTAAAAAAGCAAGTTACAGAATACTGGGCATAGTATGTTCCATTTGTATAAGATACTAACCCTGGAAGCTGGGAGAGGTGACTCAGCAGTTAAGATGTACTAGCTTGGGGCTGGAAGAGATGGGCGGCCTAGCGGTTTTAAGAGCGCTGATTCCGCTCTTGCAGAGACCCGGTTCGATCCCCAGCGCCCACATGGCGGCGAAGAGCCGTCTAAAACTCCAATTTCAGGAGAAACTCCAGCTCCAGGGCGAATCCGAGACCCCTCTCTTCTGACCTCGCGGCATTGCACGACACGGGTGCACAGACCTGCATGCAGACAGTACATTGATACACATACAGAAATAAAAAAAAAAAAAAAAAAAAAAAAAAGAGTACATAGCTTCGGGGGACCTGATCCCTTCTCCTGAACTTCAAGCATACCTGCACACGCACAAACCCATACATATACCCATAACTTAAAAAATAAAAATAGGGGCTGGAGAGATGGTTAAGAGCACTGGCTGCTTTTGCAGAGGACCCAGGATCAGCTCCCAGAACATATATAGTGGTTATCAACTGTCTCCAAGCCTAGTTCCAGCGGATCAGATGCCTTCTTCTGGCCTCTTCAGGCACCGTATGGATGTGGTATGCTTGCTTACATGCAGGCAAAACAGTCAAACACATAAAATATAAATAAAAAGTAAAAATAAATCTTAAAAAATACTAACAATATGTTGACACATGCATAGAAAAAGTTGCCTGCAAGGGGCTGTTGACATGGTTCAGTGGGTAGAGCACTTATCATGTAAACCTGACCACCTGAGTTCAATCTCTGGAACTCACATAAAGGTGGCAGGAAAGAAAAGACTCCAGAAAGTTGTCTGCTAAACTCCACATGAGTGCTCTGCGACATGGCGTGCACCCCCATCCTGCACATATACAATAATAACCAAACCAGTTTCTTTACTTGAAAATAAAACCACCAAAAAGCAAAAGCTTGGCTGCAAACCCAAAGCCATGGTGACTTGTGCCTCACAAGTTCTCAGAGCTGACTTTTATAAAGCGCTTAGCATCGGCAGGCACTAAACTCTTGGTGGTGAACCACCAAGCCTCAGTTAACCACCCTGTGAGGAGAGCACCAGTAATCTTATGTTACAAAGAAGGTAAGGGAGACAGGTTAAGTGACCTGCCCAGGGCCAGAGGACTTAAAGATGGTGGGGCTGGGATTAAAGGCAGGCAGTCCCACACAGGTGCAGGTATGGGGCCACTTGACTATAGCCTAGCTTGCTTCTTTTCCCAATTCTAAAAGTCGGGGAGACAGGATTCCCAACACTCTATTTCAACAGCAAATAAGGGAGAGGGCACCTGGATTTCCTGGGGCTCAGGGACCTTTGTTCCCCCATGGGCAATCCTAGCTTGCTCTTGTTTCTAACCTTCTGGCAGTCAGCACTGTTCATTAACTGGGCTCCCTAAAGAGGAAGAACTCCTTTGAGGGGTAAATGAATGGCCGGGCTTGGGACTAAGCAGCCAAACTCCAGCCCATGGGGGGTACTGAATGTCTGCTAGACCATCAGCAAAGGTTCTTGGCTCTGTGGCCTCCATCCCCGAAGCCCCTACTGGGTGCTTACTGGCTGACAAACTAAGTAGAGGTAGCAACTGCTTCCCCAGCGCCCTATCGCCTGGGAACCCTGATCCAGCCCTAGTAAGGAAGCAGTAAGGACTGAATACTTGATGACAGGGCCATGATGCTTGTAGAACAGGTTTCCAGGAGGGAAAGGGCAGTCTCTGCAGCTGGGTTGGCCAGTGGATCTGTCAGAGGCCAGCTCTGGTTCTTCCCCCTCTGACTCCTCAGGTTTCTGGTTACTTCCTTCTCATGTAGTCCAGGCTGGCCTCAAACTTGTTATGTAGCCAAAGATGACCTTGAACTCTTGATCCTCCTGTCTTGCCTCCCAAGTCATAGAGGAATCACAGGAGTGAGCCATCATGCCTGATAAGAACAGGGACTTTTAGCTGAGCCTGTTGATATACACCTGTCCTCCCAGCACTCAGAAGGTCCATAGGGATTCCAAGCCTAGGGTCAGCCTGGGCTACACACCAAGATTCTGTCTCAAAACAACAACCAGAACAAATACTAATAATCATAACAAGAGAACAAGAGTTTTGTTTATTTTGGTCGTTTTGATACAGGGTCCCCTGTAGCCCCAGTTGCCCTGGAACTCACTATATAGACCAGGCTGGGCTTCAATTCACAGAGGTCCATCTGCCTTTGCTTGCTGGGATTAAAGGTTTGTGCCATCATGCCTGAGGAGAACAGAGATTTTGACAGCTGTGGCCAGTGTTGTATCTTTTCTCTGGCGCTCACTCCCTAGTAAGTGCTCAGTAAATTCATGTTAACTGATTAACAGCTGACACTTTTGTGGTGTAAGCAGGACCAGGCATTCTGCACGCATGCTTTCACTTAGTCTCTCCCCAAACCTTGGAGTACAGCATCATTACCTCTGCTTTACTGATGAGGACACTGCTGCTTGAAGAGGCAATGCCACTACCAAATTCACACGGCTGACACCTGGCAGAGCTGGGACCCAACTGCAAGCATCTGACAGCCCTGCCTGTGCTGTGAACTTTGCAGTTCTGCCTCCCAAGTTACCAAATCTCTGTCTCCATTTCCTTAGGGGTCAAATAAGGTGCCCTGTGTTCCTCGGCTCCCAGGATTATTCCAAATCTGAAGGCACTTAAGCATGTCTGGTGACATTATTGTTTTTTTTTTAATTTTTATTTATTTCGGTATGTGTATGAATGTACTGTCTGCATGCAGATGTGTGCACCTGTGTCGTGCAATGCCGTGGAGGTCAGAAGAGGGTGTCGGATTCCCCTGCAGCTGGAGTTCTCCTGGAATTGGAGTTTCAGACGGTTCTCGGCCGCCATGTGGGTGCTGGGGATCTAACCCGGGTCCTCTGTAAGAGCAGTCGGCACTCTTAACCACTAGGCCATCTCTCCAGCCCCCTAGTGACATTATTGTATAAGTGAAGGTGGGCTGGTAGAGCTGCAACAGTGGACAGTGGCATCCAGTTCTAGTGGCTAGAGGGTTCCACAGGAATGTCTAACCCAGTCAGGCTTGCTGTGGTCTTTACACTCAAGTCACATGCTTTCTGTAAAACTGGAAGGCTGGGTGGCACATGTCTTTAATACCAGCACAGCACTAGGGAGGCAGAGGTGGGAGGATCTCTCTGACTTCACAGAGAGGTGCCTGGTCTACAAAGAAAGTTCCAGGACAAGCAGGGCTATATAGTAAGTGACTCTGTCTCATAAAACAAAAACAAAAGAATAAAACAAATACCCCAAACCCAAAAAAGTAGGGGGAGGGGGTTTGGAGAGATACTTCAGCAGTTAAGAGCACTTACTGCTCTAGTGGAGGACCTGGGTTTAGTTCCCAGCACCTGCATGGCAGCTAACAACCATCTTCAACTCCAGTTCCAGGGGGATGCTCTCTTCTGGGCCTCACTGGCATTGCCCACACAGGTGCACTTACATACATGCAGACAAAACGCTCATACACATAAAACAAAAATAAAATTTAAAAAATTTGGGCTCAGGCTGGGCATGGTGGCGCACGCTTTTAATCCTAGCACTTGGGAGGCAGAGGCAGGCAGATCTTTGTGAGTTCAAGGCCAGCCTGGTCTACAGAGTGAGTTCCAGGCCAGCTGGGGCTACAGGGAGACCCGGTCTCCAAAAGACCAAAAAAAAAAAAAAAAGTTTGGGCTCTCTGAGAATGCGTGCCACCTCCTCAGGAGAGCCAAGCACAGCATGGCTGGCATTGGGCTGTAATGTGAAGTATCTCCTACAGGTTCATGTACTGGGACTTGGCTCTCCTCTGCTGAGTTGTTGGGGGATTATTAGATCCTGAGGACTTGGATTTCTGGATGGTTAATCTTGTCAACTTGATGGAATTTAAAATGACCAAGGAGGGGCTGGAGAGATTGCCTAGCGGTTAAGAGCGCCGACCGCTCTTACAGAGGACCCGGGTTAGATCCCCAGCACCCACATGGCGGCCGAGAACCTTCTGAAACTCCAATTCCAGGAGAACTCCAGTTCCAGGGGAATCCGAGACCCTCTTCTGACCTCTGCGGCATTGCACGACACGGGTGCACAGACTTGCATGCAGACAGTACATTCATACACATACAGAAATAAATAAAATTAATTAAAAAAATTTATCAAAAAAACAAATGATACCAAGTGCTGGAGAGGTTGTGGGGAAAGGGGAACACTCATTCACTGCTGGTGGGAATGTAAACTCGTGCAGCCACTATGGAAAGCAGTGTGGAGAACCCTTGGAAGACTTGGAATGAGCTTGCCACCAGACCCAGCCATACCGCTCCTGGGCATGTACCCTCAAGACTTACGCCACCACAGAGATACATGCACGGCCATGTTTATTGCAGCTCTCTTCACAATAGCAAGGAGCTGGAACCAACCTAAATGCCCCTCAACTGACGAGTGGATAGAGAAAATGTGGTACATCTACACAATGGAGTTCTATGCAGCAGTAAAGAAAGACGACATCACGAGCTTTGCAGGAAAATGGCTGGAGCTAGAGGACATCATGCTGAGTGAAGTAACACAGTCCCAGAAAAACAAACGATGAATGGTATCCCTCATCTGTGGATGCTAGTGCCAATTACCCAGTTGTAAGTATTTCTTGTGTAGGGCCCCCTGAGCTTTTGTACAAAGCAGTTGGGCGTAATGCATATTGGAAACAACAACAACAACAACAACAGAAAGGACTGCATCAAAGAACTGACTGAAACAGTGAACTTCTGCTCAAAACAGTCAACTTCCCCGTGGAGAATATTGAGAAAGACTGAGAAAGAGATGAAAAGCATGTTTGGCAGAATGCATGAGCTCTGGCGGGGTGGGGGAATGGGCGGGAACACGGGTCTAGATTTGTTAAAAATAAATTAAAAAAAAAAATTAAAATGACCAAGGAGACAAGCCTCGGGTCACACCTGTGAGGGAATTTCTAGGTTCAGTGAATTGAGGTCAGAAGACTATCCTCCCTCAGACAGGATCTCATGTAGCTCAGGCTGGTCTCAAACTCGCTAAGATAGCCAAGCATGATCTTGAACACCTGTGGGGTTGAGAGACCCTTGAGAAGCTCCTTCCAAGAAGCTGCTGGGGGCATCAAGGCCTCTTCCTTGTGTGTCAAATGGGGTCTTTCCAGGGCTATTCTGAGTCTTCCTGAAGGCCAATTACAAATCCCAGCACCAGCCTCATCACAACTCAGGAAGTAGAGGCCTAAGTTCCCATCTGGGGCTTGAACCTCGGCTAGTTTTAGACAGTAACGTCCTTGTTGCTAGGACAAAATGCCTGACAGGGGCTGGAGAGATGGCCTAGCGGTTAAGAGCTCCGACCGCTCTTACAGAGGACCCAGGTTCGATCCCCAGCACCCACATGGCGGCCGAGAGCCGTCTAAAACTCCAATTCCAGGAGAACTCCAGCTCCAGGGGAATCCGAGACCCTCTTCTTACCTCCGCGGCATTGCACGACACGGGTGCACAGACCTGCATGCAGATAGTACATTGAGACACATACAGAAATAAAAAAAAAAAATTAAAAACAAAATGCCTGACAAATGGAACTTCTTTTTTTTGGTCCTTTTGAGACAGGGTCTCACTGTAGCCCCAGCTGCCCTGGAACTCACTCTGTAGACCAGGCTGGCCTTGAACTCACAAAGATCCGCCTGCCTCTGCCTCTGTCTCCCAAGTGCTAGGATTAAAGGCATGTTCCACCACACCTGGCATAAACTCTTTCTTTTTTTAAGAAAAATAGTTTTTTATTTCTGTATGTGTATGAATGTATTGTCTGCATGTAGGTCTGTGCACCTGTGTCGTGCAATGCCTCAGAGGTCAGAAGAGGGTGTCGAATTCCCCTGGAACTGGAGTTCTCCTGGAATTGGAGTTTCAGAGGATTCTCAGCCACCATGTGGGTGCTGGGGATCGAACTTGGGTCCTCTGTAAGATCGGTCGGTGCTCTTAACGGGTAGGCCATCTCTCTAGCCCCATAAACTCTTTCTTAAGAAGTTCCATTTGGGGGCTGGAGAGATGGCCTAGCGGTTAAGAGCGCCGACCGCTCTTACAGAGGACCCAGGTTCGATCCCCAGCACCCACATGGCGGCCGAGAGCCGTCTGAAACTCCAATTCCAGGAGAACTCCAGCTCCAGGGGAATCCGAGACCCTCTTCTGACCTCTGCGGCATTGCATGACACAGGTGCACAGACCTGCATGCAGACAGTACATTGATACACATACAGAAATAAAAAAATAAATAAATAAATAAAAAAAAAAAGAAAAAAAGAAAAAGAAGTTCCATTTGGGAGCCGGGCGTGATGGCGTAAGCCTTTAATCCTAGCACTTGGGAGGCAGAGGCAGGCGGATCTTTGTGAGTTCAAGACCAGCCTGGTTTACAGAGTGAGTTCCAGGACAGCTGGGGCTACATAGAGACCCTGTCTTGAAAAGACCAAAAAAAAAAAAAGAAGTTCCATTTGGGGTCTGGAAAGGTGGCTTAGCGGTTAAGAGCCCCAACTGCTCTTGCAGAGGACCTGGTTTCGATCCCCAGCACCCACATGGCGGCCGAGAACCGTCTATAACTCCAATTCCAGGAGAACTCCAGTTCCAGGGGAATCCGACACCCTCTTCTGACCTCCACGGCATTGCATGACACAGGTGCACAAACCAGCATGCAGACAGTACATTCATACACATAAAAAAAAACATTAAAAAAAGTAAAGAAGTTCCATTTGTCTGAGGATACAGGAAATCATGGCAGAAAGGCACGGTGGCAGGCACTTGAGGCAGCTGGTCACATTGTGCCCACAGTTGAGAGGCAGAGAGAGACAAAGGCCGGTGTTCAGCCTGCCTTCTCCTTTTTATTCACTTAGGGGCCCCAGAACCCAGGTTTTGGGTGGGTCTTCCCACTTTAATTAACTCAATCTAGTAATCTCCCATAGAACTGGTGACTATAAATAGTTGATTGTTTTGCCTGGATATATGGATGTGAACCATGGGCATACCTGGCACCCTTGAAGGTCTGAAGAGGGGGTCAGGTCCCCTGGAGTTGGAGTTCCAGACATTTGTGCACTGCCACTTGGGTGCTTGGAACTGTACTCCAGGTACTCTGAAAGAATGGTAAGCCCTCTTAACTGCTGAGCCATCTCTCCAGCCCTAGACTTGGTGATTCCAAATTCCATCTGGTTGACAAGATTAATCTTTACCACAGTGTCTTGTAGCTCAGGCTGGCTTCTAACTATGTAGCTGAAGAAGCACCATTACATCTGGTTTAGTAAGTGATGGCAATCAAACCCAGGGCTCTGTATGCCAGATAAGATCTCTGCCCACTGAACTATCTCTGTAGCTACTGCACTTCTGAATGAGAGCAAGCCCTCTCCCTTCTGTTTGTGTGGCTGTGAAAGGCCACTGCTAATGCATTCTGGGCAGTAAAAGATGGGGAGTAAACTTAGGGGATGCTCTGGCAGGAAGCTGCCACAGGTCAGTTCACTTTTGTGCCCACTAGGTCCCCAAAGCCTTCTCAGGGCTTAGGGGAAAGGTGGGCACCTGGCTAGAGCCAGAGGGTTTCAGTGAGGGAAGTCGGGATGCAACAGCCGGTCTGGGAAGCTGAAAGGAAGAACACGGAGAAAGCAATCCTTTTCTGGCCTTCCCTGGGCTCTTGGAAAAGTGGCTATTCTCTTGGGCAAGCAAGATGGCAAAGATCCGTGCTGCAAACAGACAACCAGAGTTCCATCCCTGGGAACAGCATGGTGGATGGAGAGAACAGACTCCTGAAGTTCCGTCCCTGGGAACAGCACGGTGGATGGAGAGAACAGACTCCTGAAGTTCCGTCCCTGGGAACAGCACGGTGGATGGAGAGAACAGACTCCTAAATGTGTAAGCCCTCCTCCCCAAATAAAGTAAAAGAATTTTTTTTTGGTCTTTTTGATACAGGGTCTCCCTGTAGCCACATTTGGCTTGGAAGTCACTATGTAGACCAGGCTGGATTCCATCTCACAGATCCGACTGCCTCTACCTCCCAAGTGCTGGGATTAAAGGCATACACCACCACACCTATCCTAAAAATATAATTTAAAAAAGGCCACTCTCATCTTCTCACTGCAGCCAGACAGCACCAACTCTAGCCCCTGGTAGCCAGTTGCAGAATCTGTGACATGTGCCTGTCCCCTCAAGGCTTGGGCTTGCTTGGCTGGTACTGACCTAAACTGCTCCACTGAATCAACTATGTGATCTTTTCCACAAGCCTCAGTTTCTCTTTTGTAAATGAAGCGAACACAACTTGCTTCTAAACATAGGGCTGGAAGCTGGTCCCAGAGGGAATCCTGGCAGAGGGTAAGCAGGTGACTCAAGGATGGTCAGTTGTCATCTGGGCTGGGATTGTCACTGGAGTTACAGTTGGAGCCTGGGTCCTGGGAGCCACAGCAAGGTAGATTCCAGTCTTCAACAAGCCACGAGGACAGAAAAACCAACAGAGAAAAACAGAGTTAGTCAGGGGGCCACACTGGGGAAAATGACAAGTGATTCCTTCCCTACTCTACCTCCAAGTCCAAATTCAGAAACCTAACTGGAGGGTGGCCTCTATGCAGAGGGCAGGAAGCAGAGAACATTATCTGTGTCCACTAAGGTGTCCCCATCATCAACCCATCATTGCCAGGCCCAAGGCTCTCTTTAGAGCACCAAATAGTGGTATAAGAATAAGGAAGATGCCAGCTCGCATGGTGGCGCACGCCTTTAATCCCAGCACTCAGGAGGCAGAGGCAGGCGGATCTTTGTGAGTTCAAGGCCAGCCTGGTCTACAGAGTGAGTTCCAGGACAGCTGGGGCTACAGGGAGACCCTGTCTCCAAAAAGACAAAAAAAAAAAAAAAAAAAGTAAAATAAAGAAGATGGAGAAGTAGAGGATGGCGGCTATTTGGCGGATAATGATGAATGGGTGTCACCTGGTTGTCCTCAGAAAACTCTTCCAAAGCCATTGTGGCTGTATATCCAAACACTACTAACATTCCCCCTAAATAAATAAAAAACACTATTAACCCTAAAAACTGCCCCTTCCTCCCCAGTCTCTAGCAAGGTGATGTGAACAGTTTGTAAATCTTTCTCCAGGAGACAAATTCCTCCTCTAGTTGCCCCCAGGGCCTCATCCTTTTCTTCTCACAGCAGGAGATTCCTGGGGGAATTCCTATTTCTCAGGGCCCATTGTTTTGATTGTCAGGTAGCCAAAGGGAGGGATACTGAAGAGTCCTTTTTTTGGGGGGGGTATTTTTGAGAAAGGGTCTCCCTGTAGCTCTGGCTGTCCTGGAACTCACTATGTAGACCAGGCTGGCCTTGAACTCACAGAGATCCACCTGCCTCTGACCTCCAACTGCTAGGATTAAAGGCATGCATCATCACACCCTGCCTGAAGAGTGTTTTTAAAATACCCTTACCTCCGGACTTTCTGATGGCTTCCCAGCCACCGAATTCTCTCTGACCTTTCCTTCCTCTCTTTCCCCCTGGCCTCTCTGACCTAGCCTCCCGCTGCTCCCAGCAACTGTACATTTAGCCATGCGCACAGTACAGGGGCCATGTTGTCAATGTGATGGGAGGCTGGACTGTGAGCTCCCCGGAACTTGGCATGTGTCCTCAGTGTCTTCTCTTTTTTTTTTTAATTTACTATTTATTATTATTATTTTTTTAGTGTCTTCTCATTGTTCCTGTGGATAGTACCTGTTCTAATCTGCAGGGTGTGACAGTGCTACCCTAACAAGGACAAGTGGAGGCAAAAGGATCTAAGATGAGTCTCTCCCTCAGGGAATTCACTGACTTAGTTTCTGTCCTGGGAAATTGTGGAAGCTTGGTCATAAGAAATGTTGGGTGTTGGGATTTGGAGTGACTGTAGAGTCTAGAGACAGGACTTTACCAAGGATCTGTCCTCCACATGCATTCAAGCCTCCAACCACCTGGACTTTGTTCATGAACCAGTCTGCCCTGGCAGCTCATGTCTCTCTGCTGCTCCAAGCAGAACATTCTATTCCTGTCCTTTCTCAACAATGGGCAGGTAAGGTAACACTTTGAGCTCAAAGTTGCTTATCCTGGCCACACAGTGTGGCTTTACCAGCATGGTGGAGCAGTCATGGACTGACAAACAGAGTGTAAAGGTGCTTGGGTTAGGCATGGTGGTGCACACACTTGTACTGCTGGTATTCAGTGGCTGAGGCCAGCCTGGGCTACATACAACTTACAAAAAAAAAAAAAATTAAAAGCAAATAAAAATGAGGGAAAATAAGAGAGAAAACCAAAGCTGCTTCATCTATCCACCTGGCTTTGAGGGTGCATTAGCCTCCAAGCTTTAACACAAACTGGCGTGGAGTCAGAGGGATTCAGCAACTTGCCCAAGCTAGTAAGTGGCCAAGCTGGAATTTCAACCTTGGTCTCAAACAGCAGGAATCCTTGCCATTTTTCCAAACTACATCTCTACAGGGTATGGATCTGATTCCCTAGAAGTTTCTATGGTCTAGGGTGGGAGGGTGGATAAGCCTCACCCAAAGATGCTCTGGGAGTGAGAACAGAAGGAAGGATGGAAGACCCAAGTTGGGATGGGGTTAAAACAGTGGAGACAAGACTTGCTTGCCTTCAGGGCCTAGAGGAGAGGAAGTTCCAAGGTAACAAACTCCAGGGGTCATAAACGTGGGTTTTCCCTTCTAGACCCTGGGGTGCTGAAGCAGAGAGCTGGAACAAAGCACTGGAGTAAACTCTGAGCTTTGAGGTGGTGATGGCTAACGGGATGATCACAAGACCTGGAGAAGTGTAACATATCCCAGGACAAAACAAGCTGGCATCTAGTTCCTGGAAATCTAGAAAAAACGTGCTAGATGGCAGTTTCATTGTTGTTGAGGGGTGAAAGGTGTACAAAGCCACTTGCTAGGACCGTCTACAACCACTAGAAGAAATACTGATAAAGGGTACATATTATCCAGGCAAGGTGTGCACGCCTTTAATCCCAACACTCTGGAGGAAAGGCAGGAAGATCTCTGTGAATTCAAGCCCAGCCTGGTCTACATAGTGAGTTTCAGCTGAGGCCACAGGGAGAACCTAACTCAAAAAGACCAAAAAAAAAAAGAAAAGAAAAGAAAGAAATGTTATTTAAAAACAAGCAAACATCCAGGTGTAGTGGCATGGGCTGTTAATCCCAGCACTCCAGAGGAAGAGGCAGGTGGGTCTCTGTGAGGGCAGNAAAAAAGGCATGTTAAGTAATAAAATGATTACAATAAGTGACAACTTGATGCAAAGTTACAATGTCTAGTATAAGCAACATCCTAGCTAATAGTAACAGTATCAGCCAGGTAAGAAAACTGGCTGGAAAAAGACACACAATGAAATGCTAGTAACAGCAGTTAGGATCACAAGACCTATCAGTGTTTTTCTCCTTATCGCTACCTTTTCTACTTCCCTAGTTGTCATTTTACATTTATTTATTTAGTGTGTGTGTATGTTTGGTAGGTGCACATGTGTCAAGGCATGCGTGTGCAAGTCAGAGGACAACCTGCAGGAGTCGGTTCTCCCCTTCACCCCATGTGGGTCCAGAGGATCGAACTCAGGTCGTCCGGTTTGCGGGCAGGCGGCTTTACCCGCTGAGCTATCTCGCCTTTTGCGGTCATTTTCAATGGTTACGTAGCCTTCTCTTAAGGCAAGCAGGATAGAGATGTAAAGAAGCTAACCAATGCAAACCACCCAGCATTAAGACCCGGCACAAGATGTGAAAGCGTCGCCAGGGACGCTAAAGGGTCACTGCCCCGGAGAGCTAGGCCCAGCGGCTCCCGCAGAGCCTGCAGCCAGAGCGAACCTGCAGACTTGGGTCCCGGCCGCGAAGCTTCACACAGCCCTTGACAACCCCGCACGACGTCGCGCGCATCCACGGCCCCACCCCCCGCGGCGGAACCCGAGGGGGCGGGATCGGCCAGGCCCCGCCCCCGGCTGCTCCCATTGGTTGTCTCGCTGTCACCACGTCGCGGGAAGCTGGCTGGGTGTGTGTGTATGTGTGTGGGGTTTGCTTTGTCATTCGTACCCACGGCGCACGCGGCCGTCTTGGCCGCACGCTCCTGCGCCCCGCAGAAGGGGCCTCGGCGCCGCTCTCGGGACGTCTTCTTACATAAAGATCCGGCTGAGTAAAGCATATGTCAGCGCCAGGTCCCTACAAGCCGCACACCCGGACCACCCGGTTCTCACACTCCAGATGGGAGCCCGGAGCGCCACACGCCACGATGTGCTCCGGCGCTGGTCATCCCACAGCAAGACGCAACCCCATAACCAAGAAGCGAACCTTCGCAACAAGGCATAATATAGGATGTTATATTTATAGGGCCTATTTATAAGCCTCTATTTAAATCTTTTCTGATAGGCCCAGCCACGCGTCTAGGCCCCATCTCGATAGGCGCATTCGTCTGTCCCTCAAAGAGGCGGGCCCAAGGGTCCATGTTGGCTCAGGGGACCCTGGGATTGGTCGGCGGCGGCGGACCGGTGCCTTCGATTGGCTTGACGCGCTGTCCATCGGCGTTGAGAGGCGGGGCGGGCGGCTGGCTGGTGCTGGGCGGGCGGGCCCCGGAATTGTCATTTCTTTGTTTCCGAAGGCGGAGGCGGCTCGGAGCCCCCCCCCTCCCGGCCCCCCTCCCTCCGGGTGCTGGCTCCATGTCTCTGTGACCGGTCGCAGGGGTAGAGTCCAGGCCCGACGCGGGGCGGGCGGGTGGCGGCTGCTGCAGTGAGAAGCGGAGGCGGTGGCGGCGCGGGCACTAGCACCCCAGCGGGAGGATGAAGCGGCGGAACGCCGACTGCAGTAAGCTCCGCCGCCCCCTAAAGCGGAACCGGATCACCGAGGGCATCTACGGCAGGTGAGCGGCGGCTCTCGTCGGCCCGGCGTGGGCCCGCGCGGTACCCTCAGCCCCGCTCCAGAGGGGCCCGGCCCCGTTATGTAACCCCCGACTAGGCCGCACGCCCGCGCCGGGGGCTCTCCTGGGTCGCGCTGCCCAGGAAGCCGCCGTCCGGCCCCGCCGGGGGGCCGCCCGGGGCCGCGGGGTGTGGCGAGGGCCGGGCGGAGGGCGCGGCGGGCGCGGGCCGCGGAGCCGCGGGGCCGCTGTTGGCCGTGGTCCGCCGGGGGGAGGGGCGGCCCCCCTGCGGTCCGGCGCCTGGAAGCCCCGGGGTCTCCCAGCGAGCGCCGGGTTGGGCCCCCGACGGAGCTCGGGCGGCCCGGCCAGACTCGACCCCGGGAGTTGGCCGGAGCGCGAGGTGCGTGGACCGGTGCCGGGGGTGGGGGAGGCTGCCGAAGTTGGGCGCTGACAGCCGCCCTGGACCCCCGTGGTTCCCGGCAGGCAGTGTGGGGGCCACGCTGGCCCCTCTTCCGCCTTCTGCGGTTTCCTGGAGACCTCCCACTTAGCACGCAGGAGGTGAATCCCCCCAAATCTTGCCCTGTGGCCCGGTTCCAGACCCGGGCTGCTATCAGCTTCTCAGGAAACATTATTTTGGCAATTCCAAGCACACACGTTCCTTTGAATCTGTAGAAGGATTCTCTCTCAACTCAGCTTTGGGGTATTTTTCTCCGTTCGTAAAGGAAAGTAGTGTCCCTTTAAATCGAAATTGAATCCACTCCTCCTGGACAGAAGGACAACAGAACAGGTTCATGGGGCAACTTGGTGACTGTCATAGCTTCCCCAAGCCCAATTTGTGCATGACTGTTATTTTCTGGGAATGCCTTGGTAAAGAAACGATTTCAGTGAAGTTAGTTTACAAAGGAGAAATGTCTGCGTGTGGATATAGGCTTCAGTGAGTCCTCATGGTGGGTTAACAGTTTACTACTTCTTGCTGTGGGACTTGGAGAAATATGGGAGTATCTAATGACAGTCAAGTTGTCTTAACATGACTGTACACCTCGCACATGCTGTTGTTTACACACGTGAAGTGGCTGCTCTCCATAGGCAGCTGACTGACCCAAACATTAGGGGGTTTCTTCAAGTTTAGAAACATTAAGAAGTCAAAGTCAAAAGCCTTTGGATAGATCCATGTGTAATGAGCTGTAGATCATAGGACCCATTCATTCATTCTACCAATGCAAACACATACGTGCTTTAAAAAAAAAGTGTTGGAGCCAGTGGATACCGCAGTAGAACAGACCATCAGCATGGATGTGGAATTAGTCAGATCTGACCATTTAACTAAAACTGAAAGCAAAACCAAAATTTCCTGAAGATTTAACAGGTGGAGAAAAAGTCTCCTTAAGCTGTACATACTATAAATTCTTGAATGAAGGAAGGCCTTTTTCCTTGGCCATTGAAATAGCTTTGAAGAATTTCTCATTAATGATAACACAATAGAAAAAGTGTGTTAAACAAAGTTGGTAGACATAGGGGAACTGTGACATTTTAATAGCTATCTGCAGGAACATAAGATGAGGTACAGTCTTTAAAACAAGAGAGTTGAAAGTCCTATATTGTTTACATGTTTCTGAATGTATTATAACTTCTTCTGTTTAAACAAATATAGGTAGGTTATGACACCAAAGTAGCCACTCTGAATTAAGATGAAGTGAGTTCATTGTTTAATGAAGATCTGTTGTTTTATAATGGGATTTAGAATTTCCTTACCTTACAGGTTAATAGTAAATACACTGTATAAGTCATTTAGAGTTCTGTATGTAAATTATTAAAAAGCCAAACAGTGCTCTGGCTCCCAAATCTGTCTGCTTTGTTAAATTTTAATAAAGGAACCTAAATCTTTTTGCCTTGTTGTCCCTTCATGTATCTAATGAGTATTTCAATTCACTTGTTTCTTAATGGTAGTGGAGTATCGGACTGAAAAATAAGACCATATTTTCTCCCCCATTCTGTTTTTGAGGGTTGACTTGGAAAACTTCCAGTTATTTTTTTAAAGAAAACAGAATGAGTTATAAATTAGGACGTTTGAGGATTCATGAATATCAAATTTCTGTTGATCATCAAATTTAAGCCTATAGTCAATTCTGTTTCACACCATCACGCCTATTTTGTTAATGAACATCTGGCCAATTTACTCTCATTAAAGAGAGTCCCACCCCCCACGGGCTGGGCTAGGTTGACAGTTTTGATAACCACTGACTACTGTTTCATAGTCTAACCTTTCTTGGACTTAACTGTGTTCATGTTCTCAGGCTGCACAGCTCTCTGAGCCCTGGCATAGGGAGGAAGCAGCTGTGGTAAAGAGTATTGGACTGCAGCCTGTCTGAGACCCAGGGTCAGACTCGGAGTCCCAGCTCTGCTGCTTTGGACAGGCAGGACATCCCCTGCTTTGAACTCCAGTCCTCCCATTTGTGAAATAAGTTTCAAAGACTTAAAAAACGTGCACAGGGTGTGAAACTCCTTATTCTACTGTCTATTCAAATATTTATTTACCATGTTGTTGCTGTCACAGTTAACATGTGTGACTTAATTCTTTGAGGAGACAAGAAAGACCATTAGATTTGATGCAGTATAAACAAAAATTGAGTAGTCAAAACAAGGGCAAGTGTTAGTGAGACGATTGTCAAAAGCTCGCATTCACTGTTGGTAGCATAGCTGTGTTGGAATTTTGTTTCAGGGGCTAAGATACTAGAAAATTAATCTTAGGTTTGTTTTTTTTGGGGGGGGGTTTTTTTTTTTTTTGGTCTTTTTGGTCTTTTTGAGACGGTCTCCCTGTAGCCCCAGCTGGTGGCCTGGAACTCACTCTGTAGACCAGGCTGGCCTTGAACTCACAGAGATCCGCCTGCATCTGCCTCCCGAGTGCTGGGATTAAAGGCATGTGCCACCAGGCTCGGCTTAAAGATGGTTCTTAGCCACCATGTGGGTGCTGGGAATCAAACCCCAGTCCTCTGCAAGAGCAGTCAGTGCTCTTAACCGCTGAGCCATCTCTCCAGCCCCAACCTTAGGTACTATATGAATGCATGTATATATATATACCCATCACCTGAAAATTCAAACATACTCTGAAAAATGTTATTCCAACGAATTAATAATCAAGAGTAACAGGAAAGAAGCAGGAACAGGGATCCTTATATTACTAAGAGTTTGATATTCGGTGTAATTTAAATAAAATCTGAGCCTCCTGAGAACCTAGCACAGTAGGCAATCATTGTTCAATAAATGTTGACTGAATAAATTAAGAAGTGAATATAAGCTAATGTATTCCATTTATTCAAAACCTACACTGTTCAGGGAGTTTAGAGGCTATAGGGTAAGGCTTCCAGGTTTCAGGGATTTAGTGTGGTAGCCCATAGTAATACTGTCTTAAATTCATAAATGCCTTAGAGGTTCCAAAGAACTTGGAGTTCTGTTCAAGTAAAATATTTCTGTTGGACCAAATTTCAACTTTGTGTTTTATTTTCTCACCTGACATTTAGCAGCTGTATTCTCCCCTGTGGTATTTTATGCAGGAGACAGTTGCCACTCTGTGAGAGAGTGCCTGCTAACTCAAATGATGCTGACTTGAAAATTCTGGAAGCAAGTTACTAATAATGAAAACCCCTCTTAAGTCCCTGGACTTCCTGCTGTGATTCTCTCTCCAGGCTGCCCTCACATGTGGGCTGCAGACTCACTGGGAACATCTCCTTCTGGGGATGCCTCTCAGGAGAGGCAGGGATGGTACTGGGTAATGTCTGAGCCTTGAAGGATCCTAGGTGATGCCCCCACCTCTCTCTCTCTGCCACACTCTCCACTCCCTTCAAGATGGGAAGGCAAGGATGTTAAAATGTGTTAGGTAGAAGAGGAAAGCAAAACATTAAAGTTAAAGGTACGGGCTGGAGAGATGGCCTAGCGGTTAAGAGCGCCGACCGCTCTTACGGAGGACCCGGGTTCGATCCCCAGTACCCACATGGCGGCCGAGAACCGTCTGAAACTCCGATTCCAGGAGAACTCCAGTTCCAGGGGAATCCGAGACCCTCTTCTGACCTCCGCGGCATTGCACGACATGGGTGCACAGACTTGCATGCAGACAGTACATTCATACACATACAGAAATAAAATTAAAAAAAAAAAGTTAAAGGTACATTTTAAGATGACAATTAAGACTTTCTTTCTTTTGGAGGGGGTCTTTTTGAGACAGGGTCTGTCCTGGAACTCACTATGTAGTCCAGGCTGGCCTTGAACTCAGAGATCCACCTGCCTCTGCCTTCCAAGTGTTGGCATTACAGGCATGTGCCACCATGCCTGGCTAAGACTTACTTTTTTTTTTTTTGGTCTTTTTGAGACAGGGTCTCCCTTTAGTCCTAGCTGGCCTGGAGCTGGCTCTGTAGACCAGGCTGGCTTTGAACTCACAGAGAACCGCCTGCCCCTGCCTCCCAAATGCTGGGATTAAAAGTGTGCTGGGCTTAAAGGTGTGGGCCACCATGCCAGGCAAGACTTTCTTATACAAGTTAAATATAAATAAAAATTTAAATTCAGTCATATGTTTGAAGCTTCAGGAAACAATTTTATATCTCTGTTACTGGTAGTTGAAGGAACCACCCCTTCATTGTGAATTTATGACCACTTCCTGTTCTGGATTCTACTTGAAGCAAGGGCTGAAATTTGCAGTGCCAAGCTGTACCTGAGGGTCAGGTTTTTAGTGCTCCATGCCTTGAAACTATAAGTGTGGGGGCCCAGGCCTGTCTGAGTGTCTGGGATACCTTTCCACCTGTTTTTTTTTTATTATTATTTTTTTTATTTTTTTTTAAATTTTTTATTTTTTTATTTTTTTTTATTTTTGTATGTGTATGAATGTACTGTCTGCATGCAGGTCTGTGCACCCGTGTCGTGCAATGCCGCGGAGGTCAGAAGAGGGTCTCGGATTCCCCTGGAACTGGAGTTCTCCTGGAATTGGAGTTACAGATGGTTCTCAGCCGCCATGTGGGTGCTGGGGATCGAACCCGGGTCCTCTGCAAGAGCGTCGGCGCTCCTAACCGCCAGGTTATCTCTCCAGCCCCTCCACCTGTTTTTCAAGAAGAGTTCTCTGGTCTCTGGGGCACATCCAAAGTGACTTTTAGAAACCATCACTTTTTTTTTTTTTTTTTTTTTTTTTTTTTTTTTTTTTTTTTTTTGCCTCCTCACCTTTCCAGTTTCCTCTTCCAGATCCTTGCTAAATAGCACAGTCCCCTGGGATTTTGCTTGATTGTTGTTCCTGCCTCCTTAATGGTGTTTTCTAAGCCTGGTTTTAGATTCCTTAGGGCTATGCTTATTAAAGCCACTGGAGGCTGTCTGCCTTGATTGTACATGTGTTCTGCAACTGCAACTCCAGATTCGTGTTGCAATCTCACTGCCTAAGAACATTTCTGTAATCTTGGTAGGCATTGACTTCAGCAGTGCTGGAATAGACATAGACTACATAGGTTCTGTATGTTTTAGAGGGGTGGGGAAAGGGGTAAGTATAATGGATAAATTGAAGTGTTCAGCTAAACCCTTAATGTTTGTGGTTTCCTTAAAATATATTTAAACAATTTGTCACACTGGAATGTTTGTACTTAATTTTTGTCAGTAGTATATTCCCTTAAAAAAAAAATCATTTCCAAAAAAAAAAACAATAATTTCCTCCAACTTTGAATATGATTCTCTCTGGCTGAGCAGTCTCAGAGGGCTAGTTTTATTAGGTGTTTTGAAAATCCCTTTAAATCAGCCAGGCGTTGTGGCGCAAGCCTTTAATCCCAGCACTCCTGAGGAAGAGGTTGGTGGATCTCTGTGAGTTCAAGGCCAGCCTGGTCTACAGAGTGAGCTCCAGGACAGCTGGGACTAAAAGGGAGACCCTGCCTCAAAAATACCAAAAAAAAGGAAAAAACTTTAAATCCTTTCTGCTGCATTGAGGAATAAAGGAGGGATGGCACGCAGTTCAGTTATTTGTGTGACGCTTCCTGTGGTATTAGCAGGATCCCTTTGTCTCCACTCTGATTTCTCAGGGTCTTTCTTGAACCTATTCAGACACGGGGATTGATTTAACTGTGGGCTTAGTAACTTGATGCTTCCACTTTCTTACTACGTGCCCAATTATGGATGGATGGATCCGCTTGGTTTTTCTGTAAACGCTTGTATTTCCAGAGGCTTTTTCTGTGGCCATTTCTTCGAGATTTGCCCTCAGGGTTTTATGTGTGTTGTGTTTTGTCATTTTCTAGGCTGCTAGCATCTTGTGGAGTTTAGAGATGAGATAACATTTCACAAAACACAGGGCCACCAAGATAGCTCAGCAGGTAGAGGCGGGCGCTTGCTACCCAGCCTGACAACTTGAATTCCATCTCAGGGACCCACACAGTGGAAGGAGCCAGCTGACTCCTGCAAGATGTTCTCTGACCTCCACACACATACTGTATACGTATGAGGCGTGCATACACATGAATAAATAAAATTAAACATTTTTTTCAGATCTAGTTAAGTGAAATATTGTAATTGAGTTACTCTTCTTCATGAAGTGTAGTGTGCTCTCCAAATACACCGATCGCTTTATTCTCCGGGCTTACTCAATTTGGGTGTAATTATTTTACTTGGACCATTTTCAAGAATTAGGTCCAAGAAGAAAGAGTTGGCTGTGCAGTAAGCAGCATAAGTGAGATTGGCACAGGGCCTTTGCTAGATGTTTCCATTGTGCATTTCTTCAAATCCTTAAGTGAGTGTTTTCCTCATGCTCCATCACCTGTAAGTGAATGTAACCTGGCAGTGGAAACTTTAAGGAAAAAAATTTTTTGCTTTTTTTTTGAGACAGGGTCTCCCTGTAGCCCCATCTGGCCTGGAACTTGCTATCCAGACCAGGCTGGCCTCCATCTCATAGAGATACACCTGCCTCTGCCTCCCAAGTGCTGAGATTAAAGGTGTGTGCCACCATGCCTGGCTCAAGGAAAATGTAATAAACTGCTGTGAATATATTTTGAGGCTTTGCATCTTTAACTTGACATTTGGCTTAATTGACATTAATTTGTCTTTGTCCGTTAAAGTCCTTGCTCACTTTGAGATTTTGGGCTTATAAAATCAGAAGCAATTTATTATCCTGCTGTCTCTCCTCTTTTGTTCGCCCTCCCTTCCTTCTTTCCTTTCTTTCTTTCTTTCTTTCTTTCTTTCTTTCTTTCTTTCTTTCTTTCTTTCTTTCTTTCTTTCTTTCTTTCCTTCCTTCCTTCCTTCCTTCCTTCCTTCCTTCTTTCCTTCTTTCCTTCTTTCCTTCTTTCCTTCTTTCCTTCTTTTCTTTCCTTCTTTCCTTCTTTCCTTCTTTCCTTCCTTCCTTCCTTCCTTCCTTCCTTCCTTCCTTCCTTCCTTCCTTCCTCCTTCCTCTTTGTTTCTCTTTCCCTCCCTCCTTCCTTTTCTCCCTCCCTTCCTTTCTTTTTTGTTGTTTTTTTGAGACAGGGTCTCCCTGTAGCCCCAGCTGGTCTGGAACCCCCTATGTAGACCAGGCTGGCTTTGAACTCACAGAGATCTATTTGCCTCTGCTGGGATTAAAGGTGTGCACCACCATGCCTGTCAAGATTGCCTTTTCTTTTCTTTCCTTTTTTAAAAATTTTATTTATTTTTTATGTGTATAAATGTACTGTCTTTTATGTGTATAAATGGCGTGTAGGTTTGTACAATGCCGTGCAATGCTGCTGAGGTCAGAAGAGGGTGTTGGATTCCCTGAATCTGGAGTTAAAGACAGCCACCATGTGGGTGCTGGGAATTTATTTTTTTAATTAATTTTATTTATTTCCGTATGTGTATGAATGTACTGTCTGCATGCAAGTCTGTGCACCCGTGTCGTGCAATGCCGCAGAGGTCAGAAGAAGGTGTTGGATTCCCCTGGAAGTGGAGTTCTCCTGGAATTGGAGTTTCAGACGGTTCTCGGCCGCCATGTGGGTGCTGGGGATCGAACCCGGGTCCTCTGCAAGAGCGGTTGGCACTCTTAACCGCTAGGCCATCTCTCCAGCCCCCGGGTGCAGGGAATTGAACCTGGGTTCTCTGCAAGAGCAGTCAGCACTCTTAACCGCTAGGTCATCTCTTCAGTCCTGCCTTTCTTTTTCTGAGGCTTTGGGTTTAGTAACTCAGTGATGCAGCTAGCCTACTTTAGATAGCCCATCTGTATCGGTGATACATTTGAGCTCTTTGGGATACCAGACAGAGAAAGGAGGTGGCTGGAAATAACTTCACTTTGTTTTTAAATTAATATTGTTACTTTGCTCACCTTAAACAGCTTTAAAACTTAAGTGGTCTACATGGCGGCCAAGAACCATCTGAGACTCCAGTTCCGGGCGAATCCAGCACCCTTTTCTGGCCTCCGCAGCATTGCACGACACAGGTGCACACACCTGCATGCAGACAATACATTCATACACATACAGAAATAAAAAAAAAAACAAAAAACAAAACAAAACTTAAGTGGTCTAAAGTCAGTACGTCACTAATCTTGTACAGAGGGCACCAGAGAGAATGAATGCTGTTGGTCAAAATAAGTATTTCTGTCCCAAATGAGAAACTGAGGTGTGAATCATTCTCACACAAAATGAACTGTTGTCATTTTCTAAGCTTAAAAAGATATGACTTAGGCCTGGCATGGTGGCGCATGCCTTTAATCCTAGCACTTGGCAGGCAGAGGCAGGGGGATCTCTGTGAGTTCAAGGCCAGCCTGGTCTACAGAGTGAGTTCCAGGACAGCCAGAGCTAGAGGGAGACCCTGTCTCAAAAAGAACAACAACAAAAAAATATATGACTTGTAGGTTATTATTATTTTATATGTCTGCCTTTATTAAAGAGGTTCTGTCTTTTATTCTCAAGTGATGTTTCTCTAACATGACCACATTTATTTATTTATTTATTTATTTATTTTTATTTTTTTGTCTTTTTGAGACGGGTCTTCCTGTAGCCCCAGCTGCCTGGAACTCACTCTTTAGACCAGGCTGGCCTTGAACTCACTCTTTAGACCAGGCTGGCCTTGAACTCACAGATCTGCCTGCCTCTGCCTCCCGAGTGCTGAGATTAAAGGTGTGAGCCACCATGCCCAGCCTATGACTACTCAGAAGAGTATGAATATTGGGGGCTGGAGAGATGGTTCAGTGGTTAAGAGCACCGACTGGTCTTGCAGAGGACCTGGGTTTGATTCTCAGCACCAACATGGGGGCTAAGAACTGCCTTAGGCCAGGCCCATGCCCTTAATCCTAGCACTCAGGAGGCAGGGGCAAGTGGATTTCTGTGAGTTCAAGGCCAGCCTGGTCTACATAGTAAGTTCCAGGTCACCTGGGGCTATAAGGAGATCCTGTTTCAAACGAAACAAAAAAANAAAAACACCCAAAACACAAACCACTGTTGAGATATAGAGATATAGAGATATAGATATAGATATATAGCTATATGGTCTTTTTGAGACAGCCTCAACTGTCCTGGAACTCTCTATGTAGACCAGGCTGTCCTTGAACTCACAGAGATCCACCTGCCTCTGTCTCCCAAGTGCTGGGATTAAAGATGTGTGCCACTTGGTTCCCTTGGAGAATTAATTTACACAACTTGCATATGTATGTAGGGATGAATATAAAGAGAAAGATCTCTGGTGAACACCTACCAGGATGAGAAAGTCTGGTGAGTTCATGGCCAGCCTGGTCTACATAGTGGGTTCCATCCAGGCCAGCTGGGGCTACAGAGAGACCCTGTCTCAAAAAGACCAAAACCAAATAAAACAAAACAAAAAACTAAGTACAAGTGACACTAATGTAAAAATATGACCCTAGATCTGAATTACTCAGTATACTGGATAACTTTACTGTCAACTTGACACACAGGTTGAGGAAGCCTCAGTTGGGGAATTGTCTCCACTGGACTGGCCTGTGGCCATGTCTGTGGGGGATTTTCCTGATTGTTGGGTGATGTGGGAGGGCCCAGCTCACTGTGGGTAATGCCACCCCTGGGCAGGTTGTTCTGTATCATCTAGGAAAGCAGTCTGAGCATGGGCCCGGGGAGCAAGCCAGTAAGCAGCGTCCTTCAATGGCCTGTGCTTCAGCTCCTGCTTTCAGGTTCCTGCCCTGGTTCCTATCTTGGGCTCCTTCCGTGAACTCTGACCTGGGAGATGTAAGCTGAATAAACCCTTTTCTCCCAAAGTTGGGGGTCAGACTATTTTGTCACAGCAATTGAAAACAAACTAGAACAATCAGTATATCCATCTGTCTATCTTCCCTGGAAGTAATTGCTAAAATTTGAGTAAGATCTATAGACTGGATGACAATACTACATTAGTATTTCCTTGATTTTGATCATTATAGTGTGGTTATCTAAGACATTCTTTTTTTTTTTTTTTTTTTTTTTTT
>VZQC01000119.1:875414-989250 GCA_009823505.1 Rhizomys pruinosus | reverse complement strand
TTTTATTTATTTTTGTATGTGTATGAGTGTATTGTCTGCATGTAGTTTTGTGCACCCGTGTCGTGCAATGCCGAGGAGGTTAGAAGAGGGTCTCGGATTCCCCTGGAACTGGAGTTCTCCTGGAATTGGAGTTACAGACGGTTCTTAGCCGCCATGTGGGTGCTGGGGATCAAACCCAGGTCCTCTGCAAGAGCAGTCTGTGCTCTTAACCGCTAGGCCATCTCTCCAGCCCCCCTCTTACTCTTTTTATGAAGCCATTAGCCTTCAAGAGGGCCTCAGCCTGATCACACTATATAATCCCACCTCCAACTACCATCAATATGTATTTAAAGATCAAATTTCAACATGATTTTGGAGGAAACATTGAAATCAAATTATGTCATGGTACCAGTGTTTCTCAAATTTTAGTATATGCCTGGGAGTCTGGTTAAAGTATAGGTGTATATTAAATAGGTCTGGAATGGCCTGAAAATTTGCATTTCCATAAAGCTTATATATGATGCTGATGCAGCTGTGCTGTAGACTATACTTTTTTTGTTTGTTTTTTGACATAGGGTCTCTGTTTAGCCCCAGCTGGCCTAGAACTCACTGTGTAGTCCAGGCTGGCCTTGAACTCTCAGAGATCCACTTGCCTCTGCCTCCCGAGCAATGGGATTAAAGGCATGTATGTGCCACCAGGCCTGGCTTCTGTAGACTATACTTTGAGTAGCAAGACTACAATTATAGTTGGCCAGTGTGAGACTTACACAAATCAGATAAAGGGCTGGAGGAGTACTCCAGAAGTGCTTGATAACAGAGAAGACAAAATGGTTTAGTGTGGGAAGTATGCCACATTCTGAATATGAAAGGTGATTTATAATTGCCATTACCAAGAGGATAAGAAAGCTGGGATTAAGTGGCTGGCTACCAATATAGCCAGTGAGATATTTTGCACTTAATGTCTGTGCTGAGGACCAAGTGAATTAAATGGTCATTAGTCTGCCTAGGGAAAAGTTCTGGGGAGGCAGAGGCAGGGAGATCTCTGTGAGTTCAAGGCTAGCCTGGTCTACAGAGTGAGCTCCAAGCCAGCTGGGACTGAGGAGAGACCCTGTCTCAAAAAAAAAAAAAGGTTGTAAATGACACTAGAAGACTAGTATGAAAATTTTTGTAGTGAGTACATCCTTGGAAAGATTCACCATAGTGAAGCCAAATACTTACCTGTGTGTGTTTTTAAAGATTTTTATGTGTATGAGTATTTTGCCTACATGTATATAAGTGCATGACATGTGTGCCTGGTGCCTATAGAGGCCAGAAGAGGACATTGGGTCCTCTGGAACTGGAGTTGGAGATGGTTGTGAGCTGCCATGTGGATGCTGGGAACTGCACGTGGTCTTAGCAGCTGAGCCATTGCTCCAGCTCCTCATGTTTCTTTCTTTTCTTTCCTTTTTTTGTTTTGTTTTGTTTTGTTTTGTTTGTTTTGTTTTGTTTTTTGAGACAGAGTCCCCCTTGTAGCCCCAGCTGGCCTGGAACTTGCTATATAGATCAGGCTGTGTTTGGTCTCACAGAGATCCGTCTGTTGCTTTTATCTCCTGAATGCTGGGATTAAAGACAAATAATAGATAGATAGATAGATGGATAGATAGATAGATAGATTGATTGATTTTTCTTAGTATCATCAGAATTCAGAATAGAAGCATATAGAGCTATAAAAAAATGTCATAATTTCCTGGGCATGGTGGCACACACCTCAGCACTTGGGAGGCAGAGGCAGATGGAGTTATGTGAGTTCTGTTCCAGCCAGGGTTGCATAGTGAGACCCTGTCTTGCCCCCCCCCCAAAAAAGTTCTAATTTTGGAAAAAAAAATTTTTTTGTGTGTGGTTAGGCTTTAAATTTTATTCAAGATATTTTATTTTTTCTGATCCAGTTTGTTTGGATCAGAAAATCAAAATAACACCAAGTTAACTATAAGTCATATAATGAGCCGTGTAGGTAAAAGTGTGTTTAATTGTATTTTCTTTTTTTTTAAAGCATTAAAACTATATTTATTTATTTATTTATTTATTTATTTATTTATTTATTTATTTATTGGTAATTTTTGAGACAGGCTCTCCCTTTAAGTCCCAGCTAGCCTGGAGCTCACTCTGTAGACCAGGCTGGCCTTGAACTCACAGAGATCCACCTGCCTCTGCCTCCCGAGTGCTAGGATTAAAGGCATGTGCCACCACGCCCGGCTTAATTGTATTTTCTTTGGTTTAAAAGAGATATTTGGAGATATCCTTGGGATCTCATCTCTTAAATCTTGGCACCTCTGATGGAAGAACAGGGGTGGGTGTTGTTTCTTCTGATGAGTGCTCTTTTAGCTGTCTGCCTTTTAATTTTGTTATCTGTACCTGCATAACGATAAGGTAGTGATTTAGTGATGGAGAGGCTAGGTGAATACTGATTCAGCCAGCTTGCTTAAGCTTTCTAAAAACTCTATAAGGCTGAAACAACTCCATAGAATTCAAGTTCACCATTTCAGTCAGTTCTTTGACGCAGACTTTCTGTTGTTGTTGTTCCTTCCAATATCCATCACTCCAAAATATGCACATATGCATGCCACATATATGGGCTAAAACCTATGGGTTTTAGCATCTTTAGCTATGGCTTTTTTTTTTTTTAAATTAGGCTGAAAGATGTTATGTTTGAAGTCTCCTCCTTGGCAAGCCCAGACCACCATCAGTTCTGCCCTGTGTTCCACACTGGGGTTTTCCCTTCCCATGGTAACCAGATGAGGTCCAGTAAGCACTGCGTCCTATCTTGATCTTCCTGTACTGCACTCCATGATACAGCCTGGGTAGTCCAACAATGGCAGTGTTGAAGAAAGATCTTAGATGTCTTTACTTCAGAACTGAGACTCAGTAAAAAGTCTGAAAGCAATTGTTTGAAAAAATGTGTGTAAAAGAAACTTCTAGCTTGAAGTTACAGCAAAGAATAGTCAGTGGGGCTGGAGAGATGGCCTGCCTAGTGGTTAAGAGCACCGACTGCTCTTGCAGAGGACCTGGGTTTGATCCCCAGCACCCACATGGCGGCTAAGAACCGTCTGTAACTCCAGTTCCAGGGGAATCCGACACCCTTTTCTGACCTCCGAGGCATTGCGCGACACGGTGCACAAACCTACATGCAGACAGTACATTCATACAGATTAAAAAAAAAAAAAAGTAGGGCTGGAGAGATAGCCTAGCGGTTAAGAGCACCGACCGCTCTTGCAGAGGACCCAGGTTCGATCCCCAGCACCCACATGGCGGCTAAGAACCGTCTGTAACTCCAGTTCCAGGAGAACTCCAGTTCCAGGGGAATCCAAGACCCTCTTCTGACCTCCGCAGCATTGCGGAGTGCACAGACTTGCATGCAGACAGTACATTCATACACATACAAAAATAAATAAAATTAATTTAAAAAAATTAAAAAAAAAAGCAACAAAGACTCCTTTTTTTTTTTAATCTTTTCGAGACAGAGTCTCCCTGTAACCCCAGCTATCCTGGAACTCACTCTGTAGACCAGGCTGGGCTTGAACTCACAAAGATTCACCTGCCACTGCCTCCCAAGTGCTAGGATTAAAGGCGTGCGCCACCACGCCTGGCCAAAGACCACTTTTGTATTGTCTTAGGTAAAAATGATTAGGGTACTAAAAATTATTCAGCAGGCTGTGTTTCTTTGGACAGTGCTATCTGACTGTTGGAATGGAGTGTTGTTGGCTAGACTGGGATCCTGTCCTGGCTTGGGTGCCTTCTGCGAATAATGATTGTATTCATCCAGTCACATTCTAGGGACAGCTCAGTGAGAATTACTCTCTTAAGCTAGGGATATAGCTCAGTTATAGGGTGCTTGACTCCTGAGAGAAGCCCTGGGTTAGTTCCCCAGACCCCATCACTGGTGACACGGGACATGGTGGCAACACACCTGTGATTCTAGCACTTGGCATTTGAGGCAGAGCAGGATCAGAAGTTCAGGATCATTGGCCACATGATGTGGTTGAGGTTAGCCTCAGATAAATGAGATGCTGTCTTAAAAAAAAAAATGGCTAGAGTGGCTAGAGACAGGATTCACTGGTTAAAAGCACTTACTGCTCTTGCACAGGATCTGAGTTCAGTTCCTGGCACCCACATTGGACGATTTATAGCCACCTGTAACTCCAGCTCCAGCTGATCCTGCACCCTCTTCTGGCCTCCAGAGCTACTTGCACACATGTGGCACACACAGACACACAAAAATAAAAAAATAAATCAACAATTAAAAAACAAAACCGGGGCTGGAGAGATGGTTCAGCAGTTAAGAGTGTCTACTCCTTTCTCAGAGTCTCACTCCCAGCACCACCCTCAGGCAGCTCGCACCTGCTTATAACTTCAGCTCCAGGGGATCCAGCATTTTCCTGGCTTCTATGGGGACTGCACTCACATGCACATACACATAATTAAAAATAGAAAACAAATTTTTTTTTCAGACAGGGTCTCCCTGTAGTCCCAGCTGGCCTGGAGCTCACTATGTAGACCAGGTTGGCCTTGAACTCACAGAGATCCACCTGCCTCTGCCTCCCAAGTGCTGGAATCAAAGGCGTGTAGCACCATGCCCATCCAGAAAACAAAATCTTAACAAGAAAAACCTTTTTATTCTGTATCAAAAGACAAAGAGGGGTAGGAACCAGAATTCGGGTATAGATTCAAAGGATCATCTGACAGATGGCTAAATAGGAAAGAAATAATGTAGGGATGAAAGAAGCAAACCCCTGGGGCTGGAGAGATGGCCTAGCGGGTAAGAGTACCGACGCTCTTGCAGAGGACCCGGGTTCGATCCCCAGCACCCACATGGCGGCTGAGAACCGTCTGTAACTCCAATTCCAGGAGAACTCCAGCTCCAGGGGAATCCGAGACCCTCTTCTGACCTCCGCGGCATTGCACGACACGGGTGCACAGACCTGCATGCAGACAGTACATTCATACACATGCAAAGAAAAAAAAAATTAAAAAAAAGAAGCAAACCCCAAAATTTGGATGCAGCATTCCTGTGTGAGTCTTTGTGGAGAGAAGTGGGCATTCCTTTAGCTACGAGTACATGCCTGGTGTATGTTTATAGAACTGGCAAGTCATTGTAGACATGCTAAAGTTTCATAATACATAAACGTGTGTGTGTGAGTGTGATGCTGGGAGGGAGCTGGAGGCCCTCTGCATACTGGACAAGTCCTTTACCATTGAGCTATACCTCTCTTCCTGGTAGCCTCATGCCATTTTTTAAGATTTTGTTATTTTGTGTATGGTTGTTTTGCCTGCATATGTGTAAGTGTACCATGTACACGTAATGCCTGAAGCGGCCAGAAGAGGGTGTCTGATCTCTTGGAACTGGAGTTAAGGACAAGTATTAGCTGCCCAGTGGTGCTGGGAACTGAACCTGGGTCCTCTTTGCAAGAGAAGCCAGTGTTCTTAACCTCTGCAGCCACTTCTTTTTTTGAGACACGGTCTCCCTAGCACTGGCCCAGCTGGAACTTACTATGTAGACCAGGCTGGCCTCAGTCTTACAGAGATCCACCTGTCTCTGCCTCCCAAGTGCTGGGATCAGAGGTGTGCACCACCCCACCTGGCATCCCATGCCATTTTCATCCCTTTAAAACGGCCAAGAGGCTGACTTTCCTTCTTCAGTGCCAAGAAACAGTTCTGGACAGCAAGAAATTTTCATTTGGCTTTGAAGTCAAGCAGCATGAAAATCTAGTTTCAAAGTTAATGTATATATTTGTCTGTGTGACTCAGTTCCTTCTAATAAAAAGTGCATTGTTAGCTGGGTATGATGGCGCATGTATTTAATCCCAGCACTCAGAAGGCAGAGGCAGGCAGACCTCTGTGAATTCAAAGCCAGTCTGGTCTACAGAGTGAGTTCCAGGACAGTGGGGCTACAGGGAGACCCTGTCTCAAAACCACACACACACACACACACACAAGTGCATTGTTCTATACAGAGTCTGATTATGACTTTATGTGACTTTAAGGAGAGAATGAGGTAGGGCTTAGAATGGGACCGAGCTGTTTGTTTTGCTTTGGATTCCTTGATTTTTATATCAAATCTCTGAGGAACTCAGAGTTCTAAGAATTAACGTTAGAAGTTAACCCTGACAAATTAGGTATTATCATAAATACTGTGTCACCGAAGGCCGTGTGTGTCTGTTCTTGATGTCTTCTATGAACCATGTGGCTTCCAAGGCAGAGAATCAAGTTGGATTCTGCTTTTGTCCTCCCCAACCCCCAAGCACATAGTTGCTGTTTTTTTATCTTGCTGAAACATATTTCTTTTTAAAAAATAGTTCCAGGGGAATCCAACACCCTCTTCTGACCTCCGCGGCATTGCACCACACGGGTGCACAAACTTGCATGCAGACAGTACAAGACAGTACATTCATACACATACAGAAATAAATAAAAATTAATTAAAAAATTTTTTTAATACTTATTATTTTGGGGGGCTGGAGAGATGGCCTAGCGGTTAAGAGTGCTGACCGCTCTTACAGAGGACCCAGGTTTGATCCCCAGCACCCACATGGTGGCCGAGAACCGTCTGAAACTCCAATTCCAGGAGAACTCCAGTTCCAGGGGAATCCGACACCCTCTTCTGACCTCCCCGGCATTGCATGACACGGGTGCACAAACCCACATGCAGACAGTACATTCATACACATACAGAAATAAATAAAATTAAAAAAATTAAAAAAATCATTATTTTTAAATGTATTGCCTGCATGTATATAAGTGCACCTGATTGTGCAGTGCCCAAGGAAGTCAGAAGAGGGTGTTGGATTTCCCTGGAGTTGGAGTTACAGATTATTGTTAACTGCCATGTGAGTGCTGGGAATTGAACTCTGATCCTCTGTAAGAGCAGCCAGTCCTCTTAGCTACTGAGACATTTCTCCAGCCCCCTGAAATATATTTCTAAATTACTTGTTAAAAATCTTGATTAGGGGCTGGAGAGATGGCTCAGCGGTTAAGAACACCAACTGCTCTTGCAGAGGACCCAGGCTCGATTTCCAGCACCCACGTGGTGACTAAGAACCATCTTTGACTCCAGTTCCAGGGGAATGACAAAAAAAAAGAAATCAGGAATTTGAGTGAATGTCAAATATTAAAAAATAAAAATAAAAATCTTGATTAGTCCTGGGAGTATTAAGAACTCAGTGGTAGAGCACATATTTAGCATCTACAAGACTATGGGTTCATTACCTAGCACCAGGAAAACAAAATCTTGATTTTGTTGGTATTTATTAGATTAGCTAATTTGATCACATCAGTATCAAAATGTTTGCATTGCAAAATACCACTGAAGACTAGCCTAGGTCAAAGAGAGCATTAGGTATTTCCAAACTTTGTTTTAGGAAGCTTTTAAAAATTGAGTTATTTGGGGGCTGGAGAGATGGCCTAGCAGTTAACAGCGCCAACTACTCTTGCAGAGGACCTGGGTTCGATCCCCAGCACCCACATGGTGGCTGAGAACTGTCTTTAACTCCAGTCCCAGGGGAATCCGACGCCCTCTTCTGACCTCCGCGGCATTGCACAACACAGGTGCACAGACCTACATGCAGACGGTACATTGATACACATAAAAAAATTAAGTTATTTATTACTACTATCTAGGCGTAGGTGTGGGTGTGGCGCTCACATGCCAGTAGTCAGAGCACACCTTCTAGGATCCACATCTTTTCTTCTGCTGCAGAACTCAGGTCTTCAGGGCTTGCTTGGTAAGGCTTTACCTGCTAAGTCATCTTCTTGGCCTAAGCTTTTTTCTTTTTAACAATCTTAGAACTCTTTTAAATTATGAATTTATTGGAAGACAGCTGACCTTCTGTATTTAGTGTTTTATTTGTAGCACTTACCAGGAAAAGGATTCCCCACCAAATCTTTGAAAGAATTGGAATAAAAAAGGCAAGTAGCTATTGTGGTGATAAAATATCTTTTACTGGGGCTGGAGAGATGGCTTAGCAGTTAAGAGTGCCGACCGCTCTTGCAGAGGACCCGGGTTCGATCCCGAGCACCCACATGGCAGCTGAGAACCATCTGAAACTCCAATTCCAGGAGAACTCCAGTTCCAGGGGAATCCGAGACCCTTTTCTGACCTCCGCTGCATTGCACGACACGGGTGCACAAACCTGCATGCAGGCAGTACATTCATACACATACAGAAATAAATAAAATAAAATAAAAAACATTAAAAAAATATCTTTTACCCTTGAAGGCTTGGAGCCTGGAGATCCTCTGACACTTTGAGAACCTTCTTCATAACATTGTTAATATGTTGATTGTTTTCAGAGTTCCTAGTTGGGTGCAAATGTCTGGTTTTATTTAGGAATATTTGCTTTTGGTTTGGTTTCAGTGGTTAAGCTTCCTTCTTGAACTTTTTTTTTTTTTTTTTTTTGGTCTTTTTGAGCAGGGTCTCCCTGTAGCCCCAGCTGGTCCTGGACTCACTCCGTAGAACCAGACCTGCCTTGAACTCACAAAGATCCACCTGCCTCTGCCTCCCAAGTCCTTCTTGAATGTTTTAAACTCTGCTTAGACCTTTGTTCTTTAAAGTCTGACTTACATGATTTGCCTTAGTGTTATTTGCCATGACACACCTGAGTAGTGCTGGAGGACCAGCAGCAGCACAGCCTGCGGGACGAGTGGCCGCTTGTCCCACAGCTTTCCTGCTGGTACTTTTCATTCGTTCTCTGTTACCAGGCAACCTCTCATCTCACTCTCTCTAAATTAGTTAATAGTTCCTGAACTTTTATTAAATATAATCATAAGTCGTGTGTCTTTTTTTCTTCACTTTTGGGGGACAAATTCTGAGTTTTTTTCCATGTGGCTTATTACCAGTTTTACTGCTGAGTAGTGTTACTTTGTATAACTATACTAAAAATTGGTTATACTTTCGGGTCTGGGAAGATGCCTAGTGGTTAAGGTGCCAGCTGCTCTTGGCAGAGGACCTCGGGTTCGATCCCCAGCACCCACATGGCGGCTTGAGAACCATCTGAAAACTCCCAATTCCAGGAGAACTCCAGTTCAGGGGCCACAGCCGACACCCTCTTCTGACCTCCCTGCATTGCACCACATGGGTGCACAGACCTGCATGCACGACAGTACATTCAGTACACATAGAGAAAAAATAAATAAATAAAATAATTTTAATAAATAATATATAAATGGTTATACTTTTCTTTTTTTTTTTTTTTTATTTTTTTATTTTTTACCACTCAGACTGCATTCTCTCCCTTCTACTCTCTAGAGAGAGAGAGAAGACGATCATCACATGCAATGAAGTGGCAGTTGCAGTAAAGCACACCAAGGACCGGCTTCCTCTCAGGAGAGAATGCTTACGTCTCCTCTCTCGTGGTTTCTGTACTCTACACAGTCAGAGAAACCTTCTTAGTAACATACATATAGAATTGATCCCTGAAAGTATAGTTCTTGGTTATACTTTCATACTTAATTTACCTATGGTATATCTGCAGCTGGTTGCTATCATCAAAACACTTGGTGCTAAACTTCTATGTGAGTCTTTGTGGACACAAGGGTGATAACTAGGAGTGCGTGTCTTGGTCACAGGGCCACTGTTTGTTAGGAAACTGGGAAGCCGCCGGGCATGGTGGCTTCACGCCCTAAATCTAGCACTTGGGAGGCAGAGGCAGGCAGATCTTTGTGAGTTCAAAGGCCAGCCTGGTCTACAGAAGTAGTTCCAGACAGCTGGGACTACAGGGAGACCCTGTCTCAAAAAAAAGACCAAAAAAAAAGAAACTGGGAAGCCATTTTGGACATAGTCATTAGTTTGTATTCCCTCCATAGTCAATTTAGCAGCTTTACATTTTACCAGTTCACCAGTGCTCCCATATGGTTAGTTTTACATTTCACCAGTACTCCCATATGGTTAGTTTTACATTTCACCAGTACTCCCATATGGTTAGTTTTACATTTCACCAGTGCTCCCATATGGTTAGTTTTACATTTCACCAGTACTCCTGTATGGTTAGTTTTTTAAATTCAATTTAAAACTTTAAGATAAGGTCTTTCTTTCTTTCTTGTCTTTATGTCTTTCTTTCTTTTTTTTTTCTTTTATTTTGTCTTTTCGAGACAGGGTCTCCTTGTAGCCCCAGCTGACCTGGAACTCACTCTGTAGACCAGGCTGGCCTTGAACTCACAAAGATCCACCTGCCTCTGCTTCCCAAGTGCTAGGATTAAAGGCGTGTGCCACCACGCCCGGCTAAATTTTTATTTATTTTTATGTATATGAGTATATCATCTACATGCATGTAAGCGCACCCATATAGTGCAATGCTGGCAGAAGTCAGAAGAAGGTGTTGAATCCCCTGGAACTGGAATTAAAGACAGTTGTTAGCAGCCATGTGGGTGCTGGGAATCAAACCCGGGCTCTCTGCAAGAGCAGTCAATGCTCTTAACTTCTGAGCCATCTCTCCAGCCCTTTATTATTTTTATTTTGTGTATGAATGTATTGCCTGCATGTGGGAAGGAATGTGCACCCATGTTGTGCAATGTCTGCGGAGTCAGAAAAGGGTGTTAGACTCCCCTGGAACTGGAGTTAAAGATGGTTGTTAGCCACCATGTGGGTGCTAGGAATCGAATCCCAGTCCTCTTCAAGACCAGTTGGTGCTCTTAACCACTGAACCATCCCTCCAGCCCCAAGATAAGGTATTTCTATGTACATGCAGGTTGAGTTGGAACCTGCTGTGTCTGAAACTCCCCCCCCCTTTTTAAAAATAAAATATTCACTTATTTAGTGTGTATGAGTGTTTTGCCTGCATGTATATAAATGCAATTATGTGTGCAATGTCCGTGGAGGCCAGAAGAGGGCATAGGCTCCTGTTACTAAAATTCCTTGGGGAGGTAAACCCCCTTGTCCTTTGGTCCCAAGGACAATCCAATTACGGTTTTATCAAGTAGCATTCTAGGAAACCAGGGAGTTTATTGGAATTACTTATAAAGCAGTAGGTATGGATTTATTTAGAGGAATGTGGGTGCCCCACCCCCAAAGTCACACTAAAAAGTCTTCACCCAAGCATGGCTGCACAAAATGGTGAGAGATCCTCCCCTAGTCTTCCTCAGTATATATACTGTAGCCCCTCTCTAGGCCACATGCAGTCAGGGCCCCATTGTTTGCCACTGGTTGGGAGATGTGGCTGGATCCTGTCCCTCCTTCATGGGAAGAGGTGGGTTATGAACAGTCAACAAGTCAGCTGTGATCATCTTCAGCAGGTACAGCTAAACTCAGGAAGATGTCTGTTTGTCAGAGGATTGTTCTACACAATAGATCCCCTGGAACTGGAGTTAAGGATTGTTGTTAGCAGACAATGCCTTTTAACTATTGAGCAATCCCTCTAGCTTTTGGCTTTAAACTCTTGATCTTCCTTCCTCAACTTTCCTTGTGCTGGGATTATAGGTGCGTGCCAAGCATACCTGGTTTAGAGAATCTTTTTTTCTTTTTTTTTTTTTTTCTTTTTATTTATTTCTGTATGTGTATGAATGTACTGTCTGCATGCAGGTCTGTGCACCCGTGTCGTGCAATGCCGCGGAGGTCAGAAGAGAGGTGGTCGGATTCCCCTGGACTGAGTTCTACCTGTAATTGGAGTTTCAGACCGTTTCTCACCGCCATGTGGGTGCTGGGGATCGAACCCGGGTCCTCTGCAAGAGCGGTCGGAGCTCTTACCCGCTGGGCCAATCTCTCCAGCCCCGAGAATCTTTTTTTTTTCATAGCTAAATTTGGCCTGCATTGGAATTGGCAGGATTAGGAATACAGAAATACAGCTTTATATAACAGCTTTGGGGTTTTTTTTGTTTTTTTTTTTTTTTTGTTGTCTTTTTCAAGACAGGGTCCCCTATACCCCAGCTGTCCTAGCAACTCACTCTGTAGGACTGGGCTGGGCCTTGAACTCACAAAGATTCCGCCTGCCCTCTGCCCTCCAGTGCTAGGATTAAAGGTGTGCACCTTTCACGCCTGGCTATTAACGGCTTTTATTATTCATCATGCAGCTAATAATGGAGTTTGGAAAATGGAGTTTCAGATTACATGAAAAAGAATGTTTTTGGTGGATGTGGTGGCACACACCTTTAATCCCAGCATTTAGGAGTTAGAGGCAGGCAGATAGATCTCTGTGAGTGCAAGGCCAGCCTGGTCTAAATAGTTCCAAACAGCTGGGTTTATAGGGAGACCCTGTCTCCAAAAAAAAAAAAAAAAAACAAATCAAAAAAAAAATGACGACAACAGACATCTTTCAGGTGGGTCCATCCCTGGAGCTGCTTATACTACAAGAGTCCCGTGCTTGTAAAGAGGCTCAGACCTCAGCATCTGTTGCCAATTTCCTTAGGTGGGGTTGGAGCTTCTTACTCCTTCATGTCTGTGCTAGGAAAGTTTTTTGGTTCTGGTTGAGCTTGCATTGGACTTGTGGCATGCTGTCGCCACTGCCTGAGTTTCTAGGTAGGGAGTAATTGACAAGCTGTTTTGGCAAACTCTGTTAACTTGTGGTCATCTACTACCTGTGGCTCTTAGCAAGTCCTTTCTGCCCTGCTGCCCTCCCCTTTTCATGAGCCCTGAGCGTGTAGGGGTTGGGGGAGATGTGTTGATTAGAGTCTCCTATTCAGGGGATAAGCTCTCTGCCCGCAGTATCTCGTCACGAGTGTTGAGCAGTTGTGGGGTTCTCTGTGTCAATCATGTAATCGTTTGTAATAAGAAAACTTCTCCTGGTCGAGTTGAGGAATGCAGTAGATAACTAGTATTAGGTTTTCCTTTTTGTCCTGTGACCTGTTTAGCATCAGGTTCCTAAGCCCAATATCAGATGTCAAGGACATGGGTGCATCGTTGGAAGTGCAAACCTTTTTTTATTTATTTTCAATATGTGATGAAGTGCTAAATCATGGCAAGATTGCATCATCTTGCGTGGGGGCCAATGCTAACTTTTCTCTGTATTCCTTCCAATTTAGTATATTGTGCTGCTGAAGCGAGCAAGGAAGTGCACCCTTATAATTCAAGATTAAAAAAGTGGTTGATTACTCCATAATATTTTGTGCTTACATTGCACTGGTGGGAGACATATTCTTTGTCAGGCAGCTTTTTGTAGTTCACAGGATTTACAACAAACTTTTTGTGCCTTCACAGTCCTTGGTAGTGACTAGTATCTGCCCCTAAGTTAGTTTTGGTAATGACAGTTCAGCGCCTTAGGTTAGCTTCAGCATAATTTTCGGGAAGCGTCATTTACATTTTGTTTTGGTCAACTTGCTGATGAATGCTAGTGTAGAAAATGCAAATGGAGGAGGAAAAAAGGCCAGAATTCTTGAAGCATGGTAGGGGTGTCACCGCCAGGAATTTCAGACTCTCAACGCGAGGATATGGAGAAGCGTGGGAAGGAGAACTGTGTAGATTCGTTCTTTTTTTTTTTAGTTTTTTTTTTTTTTTTTTTTTTTTTTTCCTTTTTGAGGCAGGGTCTCCCTTTAGTCCCAGCTGGCCTGGAGCTTGCTAGCCTTGAATTCACAGAGATCCCCCTGCCTCTGCCTCCCCAGTACTGGAATCAAAGGTGTGCACTACCACGCCCGGCTTAAAGGCAGTTCTTAGATGCTGGGAATTGAAGCCAGGTCCTCTGCAAGAGCTCAGTGCTCTTAACCACTGAGCCATATCTCCAGCCCAAGAAGGAAGGCAGCACTTTGAAGCCTTTCAGGCATGACATTTTCTTCTAATGAAGAACAGCTAGAAAACTATAATTTTGGGAGTTTTGCAGTATTTTAAAGCCAGACACTTAGCACATTTTTGAAATACTGGCAAGATTTTAGTGTTTTTCCCCAATCTTAAATGGAACTAAGTGTTTTTGGGCATCATCTTACATTGATAGTTGTGAGTCGCAGTGACCTCAAGCCTTTTCCAATCCAGAAAGTTCACAGTGGCATCTCTCATTGTGTTTGTGGTAAATGAAGTTATTTTTGTCTACTTTAAACAGAAACAGTACGATCCTATTTCTGGTTCTCACATGACCTTGAATTCTTTATTTTTATATTTTGCAGTACATTTTTATACCTGAAATTCCTGGTGGTGTGGGCGCTTGTCCTCTTGGCTGACTTTGTCCTGGAGTTCCGATTTGAATACCTGTGGCCATTCTGGCTTTTCATCAGGAGCGTCTATGATTCCTTCAGATACCAGGGACTGGTATGTCTGTCCAGCTCTGAAGGGTTTAATTACCCTTCTAACATACAAGTTGACTTTTTTTTGAGACAGGGTCTTACCATGTAGCCCTGGCTGGCCTACCTCTGCCTCCCTAGTGCTTGGATTAAAGTCTGTACTACCAGGCCTTGCTACAACTGGATGTTATTAGGAATACTTAAGTGTTTGTGTTGGGATAACTGATTTTGAGGCCATCCTAGTTTACATAGCGAGTTCCAGGCTAGCCAGGGCCATACAGTGAAGACCCTGTTTCACATTTTTTAATAAATAAATAAAACTAAAGCAGTGATTCTCAGACTTGTTCTCAGAACTCCTTTTATAATCTTATAAATTATTGCCAGGCGTGGTGGCGCACGCCTTTAATCCTAGCACTCGGGAGGCAGAGACAGGCGGATCTTTGTGAGTTCAAGGCCAGCCTGGTCTACAGAGTGAGTTCCAGGGCAGCTGGGGCTACAGGGAGACCCTGTCTCAAAAAGACCAAAAAATAAATAAATAAATAAATAAATAAATAAAAATAAAAATAATCTTATAAATTATTATTTTTGTTTTGTTTTTTTGAGATGGGTGTCTCACCATGTAGCACTGGCTGACCTGGAACTTGCTATATAGACCAGACTGGCCTCAAATTCACAGAAATGGATTGCTTCTGCCTCCCAAGTGTTGGAATTAAAGTGTACCACCATGCCTGGCCTACTTTTAAAAATTATTGGGCCAGGCGTGGTGGCACACGCCTTTAATCCTAGCACTTGGGAGGCAGAGGCAGGCAGATCTTTGTGAGTTCAAGGCCAGCCTGGTCTACAGAGCGAGTTCCAGGACAGCTGGGGCTACAAGGAGACCCTGTCTCGAAAAGTCCAAAAAAAAAAAATTATTGAAGGCTCCAAAAGCTTTTGTTAATATGGGTTATATGTATTCATATTTTCTATATTAGAAAAATAGCAAAATATTAAATACATATTTATAAGCTCATTACCTGTCAGTACAGATCACAGTTTTAAGTAAAAACTACTTTTGAAAGAAAAGAAAATGGCTCTATTTTTGCAGATCTCTCTTCATGTTTGAGAGGATTTTAGAGATCCTCCAGAAATCTCTAGACCACATTTTTTTACTAGGCCTGGGCATTAGAGCAAGCAAAGAGGCATTGACTGCCTCTTTTGACTTAGGTTATTTGTTATGTTCTATAGCCAAAGCCATATTTTATAATCTACTCTCTAATCCAGGCCTGGTGCTTTGGTCAGAGAAAAATCCATGCTTCTAAAACATGAGTTCAAGCTTGTGTCTTGTTGTTGGTAAGTGGTAGTGTCTAGAGAAAGGCATTATTACTATTACTATCAGCATATCTCTTGCCAATATTTTGATTCACCTGGATTCCAATAAACCTCTTCTTTAAGAATAAAGTTCTTGCCGGGCGTGGTGGCGCACGCCTTACACACGCACTCGGGAGGCAGAGGCAGGTCGGATCTTGTGATTTTAAGGCCAGCCTGGGTCTACAGAGTGAGTTCCAGGACAGCTGGAGCTACAGGGAGCACACTGTCTAAAAAAAAGAAAAAAAAAAAAAAAAAAAAAAAAAGAATAAAGTTCTTGGCTGGGCATGGTGGCATATGCCTTTAATCCTAGCACTTGGGAGGCAGAGGCAGGCTGATCTTTGTGAGTTCAAGCCCAGCCTGATCTACATAGTGAGTTCTAGGACAGCTGGAGCTACAGGGAAACCCTGTCTCAAAAAGAAAAAAAAAAAAGCTCTTGGGTTGGAGAGATAGGTCAGTGGTTAAGAGCACCAGTTGTTCTTGCAGAAGACTGGGGTTCTATTCCCAGCACCCACATGGTGGCCAACAGCCATCCATACTTCCAGTTCCAGGGGAATCCGATGCCCTCTTCTGAATCTATGGGCATGGCACAACACGGGTACACTTACACACATGCAGCAATACACTCATATACATAAAAGATAAAATAGGGCTGGAGAAATGGCTCAGCGGTTAAGAGCACTGACTGCTCTTGCAGAGGACCCAGGTTCGATTCCCGGCACCCACATGGTGGCTAAGAACTGTCTGTAAAAAATAAAAAAATAATAATAATAATAAAAAAAAGAACTGTCTGTAAGCCAGGTGTGGTGGTTGCACGCCTGTCTTTAATCCTAGCACTCAGGAGGCAGAGGAGGCAGGTGGATTTCCATGAGTTCAAGGCCAGCCTGGTCTACAGAGTGAGTTCCAGGCCAGCTGCGGCTATAGGGGAGACCCTGTATCAAAATGAATGAATGAATGAATGAACAAATAAATACATAGAGTTCCAGGACAGCTGGGGCTATAGGGAGACCCTGCCTCAAAATGAATGAATGAATGAATGAATGAATGAGTAAATAAATAGAGTTCCAGGCCAGCTGGGGCTATAGGGAAATCCTGCCTATAAATAAGTAAATTTTAAAAAAGAATAAAGCTCTTTATGAATAGTTTATGAGAGTGTAGAAGGCTTTTCTGGGCTACAGTTCTTATTTATTTCTATTTTATATGTATGTGTTTTTCCTGCATGTAAGTGCACCATGTGCATGCAATGCCCATGGAGGCCAAAACAGGGCATTGGGGGTAGCAATGTGGATGCTAAGAAACAGATCCAGGTTCTCTGCAAGAGCAACTAGTGCTTTTAACCACTGCGCCATCTTTGTATCCCCACCCCCTTAAAAAATTAATTTTTTCTGTGTTAAAACTTGTTCATTTAGGTAAGGTGCCTATAGAATCCTAGTGAGTTTACTGTGGTCAACCTCTACGTGGTTTATGCAGCATGAATAATACCAGTCTTTTTATTTTGTCTTTTTGACACAGGGTCTCCCTGTAGCCCCAGCTGTCCTGGAGCTCACTATGTAGACCAGGCTGGCCTTGAACTCACAGAGATCTGCCTGCCTCTGCCTTTCCGAGTGCTGGGATTAAAAGTGTGTGCCACCATGCTATCCTAGTCTTTAATATTCAGTTAGCCACTGCTTTTTATATGGTATATTTTAAATGTTTAAGATTTCCTCCTGTTAGGCAGGCGTGGTGGCGCACCCCTTTAATCCCAACACTCAGGAGGCAGAGGCAAGTGAATCTCTGTGAGTTCAAGGCCAGCCTGGTCCACAAAATGAGTTCCAGGCCAGCTGGGGCTACAAGGAGACCCTGTCTCAAAAAAACATCAAAAAAAAAATTTTCTTCCTGTTAACTTACTCTGTATTTAGTAATTTTGCTCAACAAGCTTTTAATACCTGTGTTTGAAAGAAAGAAGAAATTCTAAAGTGTGCTTTTTTGTGTGTTTCTCTTTAGGCCTTTTCAGTATTTTTTGTTTGTGTAGCATTCACATCAAACATAATATGTCTGCTCTTCATTCCCATACAATGGCTTTTCTTTGCTGCTAGCACATATGTGTGGGTTCAGTACGTATGGCACACAGGTAAGTCTTAATGATTTTTTTACACAAATTTATATTCACGTTTTCAGAATATGATGGGTTCTTTGAAGAAATTATTTAGACTTGACATTTTAAGTTGCCTTTACCTAATACATTGTAACATACTAGTATATGTGTGCCTGGGTTGTTTTTGTTACTTGAAATAGTCTTACTGTATAGACCTGGATGGCATGGAATTCCGTGTATAGATTAAGCCAGTTTAGAACTGCAGTGATCGTGCTTCAGCAGCACATACACTAAAATTGGAACAATACAGAAAAAATTAGCATGGCCCCTGCGCAAGAAAGACACACAAATTTGTGAAGCGTTCCATTTTTTTTTTTAAAAAGGGGGGACTGGAGAGATGGCTCATCAGAAAGGGGGGACTGGAGAGATGGCTCAGCAGTTAAGAGCACCGACTGCTCTTGCAGAGGACCCAGGTTCAATTCCCAGCACCCACATAGCAGCTAAGAACTGTCTTTGACTCCAGTTCCAGGGGAATCTGACACCCTCTTCTGACCTGCACGGCATTGCGAGGCACAGGTGTACCAACCTACATGCAGACAGTACACTTATACACATAAAAATAAAAAATAAAAAAAAAAAAAGAACTGCAGTGATCTTCCTGCCTCTGCCTCCTGAATGCTGGGACTACAGGTGTACACCACCATGTCTAGCTGTAACATGCTTTTTGCATGTTTTTTTTTTTTCATTATTTGAATCAAAAGCCTAAAGCTTTTATGATATCTCCATTTCAGTTGCAATGATTACTGCAAAGATACCAATTTTTTTAAGTTGAATTTCTTTTTGTTTAGTAATAACTTGAAAATAGTTATATGCCAAATAAGAAAACATGTTCCCAGCAATTCAGTATTGAATGAAATGTCAGAGGTCATTTTGATGAACCCATGATTTGACACAAAAATCTCTACAGCATCCCTGCTGCACAGCGGTTCTCCCAGAGTTGGAAACTTGCCGGGAGATGGACTAGGACTGCCGTTCTGTTCCATGAACCCACTCTGGGCTGTGAAATAGAAAGTTGTTCTCTACACTGAGCTGCAAGTGTTCTAACTATACTTTTAACCCAGGATGACTTAGCAGTTCCAGGTTTTTGGTGATTCTTAGTGGATCCGAGAAATATTTATCCAGAAACATATGAAAATACACAAAACTTGGCCTTAAAGTTTCAGGGGGCTGTCAGACTGTTTCCGCAAATGGTCCTACAGTGACCCTTCTGCAAGGACCACTTGGAATGAGTGGAATCTCCCTCCCAGCCGCTGTCTCTAATCATCTGAAGACCATGTCCATATCCTCTTTTTAAAAAAAATATTTTACAGCCGGGCGTGGTGGCGCACGCCTTTAATCCTAGCACTTGGGAGGCAGAGGCAGGCGGATCTTTGTGAGTTCAAAGCCAGCCTGGTCTACAGAGTGAGTTCCAGGCCAGCTGGGGCTACAGGGAGACCCTGTCTCGAAAAGACCAAATAAATAAATAAATAAATAAAAATATTTTACTATTTTTATTTTATTTGTAGAAGTATATTGACACCTTTAATCCCAGCACTCAGGAGGCGAAGGCAGGTAGAGCTCTGTGAATTCAAGGCCAGCCTGGGACTAAAGGGAGACCCTGACTTGAAAAGAAAAAAAAAAAAACAGAAGTTTATATTGCCTACATGTCTTAAGTTGCACCAGTTGTACATGTGCCTGTGAAGTCAGCGGAAGGCGCATCAGATCCCATGGAAACTTGATTATGGTGGTTTAGTTGCATGTGGGTGCTGAGAACTGAACATGGGTCTTTTAAGCGCAGTTCTTAACTGGCGCAGCTTTGCTCACGCTTGGTCATCTTTTTGTGTGGTTGGTCTGGTTGGTTGGTTGGTTAGGTTTTTTTTGCTTGTTTGTTTTGTTTTGTTTTTGTCTTTTCTTCAGTGACAGGGTCTCCCTGTTAGCCAGCTTCCTGGAATTTACTTGTGACCAGGCTGGCTGAACTCACAAAAGATCCACCTGCCTCGCCTTCCAAGTGCTAGGGATTAAAGGCATACGCCACCACACCCAGCTCTTTTTTTTTTGTTTTTTTTTTTTTTGTCTTTGAGACCTCCACATGTATGCTATGGTATGCATGTATGTGCATACATAAACTCATATACATACACACAAATAAGTGTAACAGTAAGTATTTTTAAAAAAGAATGCTTGGGCTGGGCATGGTGGCACACACCTTTAATCCCAGCACTTGGGAGGCAGAGGCAGGCAGATCTCTGTAAATTCCGGGACACTCAATCTACATAATGAGTTCCAGTAGCGAGACCCTGTAGGGGGTGTAGGGAAACTGTCTCAAAAAAGACAAAAGAAAAAAAAAGAAAAAAGAATGTTTGGTAAAATTATATACAGTCACAAAAGAATGGTGATACATCAACCTTTTGTTGTTGGTAGTTTATAAGACAGAGTTTCATGTGTCCCAGGGTAGCCTTGTACTTTTTATGTAGCTAAAGGTGACCTTGAACTCTTGATCCTCCTGTCTCCCAAGTATTGGGATTATAGGTATATACTACTATGCTCAGCTATTATATCATAAACTTTTTTTCTTGCTGTTAAAAGCCAGGCTGCAAAACTAAATTTACAGGTTCTTTATAATTAAGAATGGTTGATAAAGTCTAGAAAGATAGCTCAGTGGGTAAAGGTACCGCCTTCAAGCTTGAGTTGGATCCCCAGAATCCAGGTGCATTGCAGAGGACCCAGTTAGGTTCCCAGTACCCATGTGGCTGCTAACAACCATATGTAACTCCCTCTGACCTCCAAAGGCATTGCACAACATGGCTGCACCTACATACACGCAGGCAGGCAATACACTCATGCACATAAAATAAAAAAATAGATAAAATATTAAATAAATGTTTTCAGAGTAGTTTTATTTATTTAGTAGATGTAGAAATACAGGTGTTTTTGCTCTTTTTGAGACAGGGTCTCCCTGTAGCCCCAGCTGTCCTAGAACTCTATATGTAGACTAGGCTGGCCTTGAAACTCACAGGGATTCACCTGCCTCTGCCTCCTGAGTGCTGGGATTACAGGTGTGTGCCACCATGCCTGGGCCCTTGCCTCCTTTTTCATATTTTCTATTATATGTTTATATTATTTATAAATTATCACAGGATGTAGGAAACGTACATTTAAGTTTTATTTACTGTTGTGTATGTGTGTGTGTCCAGGTGAGTTTCTATTTGTTGTGTATGTGTGTGTGTCCAGGTGAGTTTCTATTTGTTGTGTATGTGTGTGTGTCCAGGTGAGTTACTATTTGTTGTGTATGTGTGTGAGTCCAGGTGAGTTCACGTGCACCACATGCATACAGGTGCCCTCAGGGCCCAGAAGAGGATGTTGGATCCCCTAGTCCTGGAGTCACAGGTGGTTGTAAGCCACCCAGTGGGCAGGGGGTGGTATGGTGCTAGGAACCAAAGCTGGGTCCTCTGTAAGAGCAGCAGAAGCACTTAACTGCTAGGATTTTTTTCCAGCCCCAAGAAATATAAACTTTTGAAATGATTTGGAAATGTTGTAATTATAAAAATATCTAGTTTGGTGGGCTGGAGAGATGGCTCAGCGGTTAAGAGCGCCAACTTCTCTTTTTTTTAATTTATTTTTTATTTTTTATTTATTTCTGTATGTGTATGAGTGTACTATCTGCATGCAAGTTTGTGCACTCCTGTCGTGCAGTGCTGGAGAGGTCAGAAGAGAGTGTCGGATTCCCCTGGAACTGGAGTTCTCCTGGAATTGGAGTTTCAGACGGTTCTCGGCCTCCATGTGGGTGCTGGGGATCGAACCCGGGTCCTCTGCAAGAGCGATCGGCACTCTTAACTGCTAGGCCATCTCTCCAGCCCAACGCCAACTTCTCTTGTAGAGGACCCAGGTTCGATTCCCAGCACCCACATGTTGGCTAAGAACTGTCTTTAACTCCAGTTCCAGTGGAATCCGATGCCCTCTTCTGACCTCCGTGGCATTGCACAACACGGGTGTACCAACCTACATGCAGATAGTACATTCATACACATAAAAAATAATAAATAGGGCTGGAGAGAGGGCCTAACGGTTAAGAGGGCCTAACGGTTAAGAGCGCCAACTGTTCTTGCAGAGGATCCGGGTTCGATCCTCAGCACCCACATGGTGGCTGAAAACCGTCTTTAACTGCAGTTCCAGGGGAATCCGACGCCTTCTTCTGACCTCTGTGGCATTGCACCACATGGGTACACAAACCTACACGCAGACAGTAAATTCATACACATACGAAAATAAATAAAATTATAAATAAATAAAATTTAAAAAATATCTAGTTTGGGTATGTTAGGGCTGTAATAGTGATTGAGTTCATTAGTTGCATTTACAGAGAGTTCAAGGTAAACTTAACACAGGGACTATGCATGAGTATCCTGGGTCTTCCTTAGAAGCAGACTTAGTACTATCTCTGTGAACTTGGGCCTGGTATATTTAACTTAGAGGCTTTATTTTTCTTGTCAACAAGTTGAGGGGTTAGATTAGACCCTTATAGAAAGGTTTTATGATTTTTTCCTTAGGTCCATCCTGCTGTTCACAGCACAAAGCCTTTTCCTTCCATACCACGTGTGTGTGTCATCCATGTTCACAAATACCCTATTACTGATCATGTCCTGATGTAGGTGGATACAGCTGGTAGATCTGATCATAGGAGCCAGTGAAAAGTTCCCATTGTTGGCATCTTACTCTGTCGCAAGTGGCATTTTTCTTTCTGGTAAATGTTTTTAATGATAACAAGAGTATGAGCATCTGGTTTGGGAAGTAAATACTTTCAAGTGGCACTTAAGTGTGTTCAAAAACATTTGTTCCCACAGCTAACTCATTCTTTTTTTTTTTTTAATTTTTTTAAATTAATTTTATTTATTTCTGTATGTGTATGAATGTACTGTCTGCATGCAAGTCTGTGCACCCGTGTCGTGCAATGCCGCGGAGGTCAGAAGAGGGTGTCGTATTCCCCTGGAACTGGAGTTCTCCTGGAATTGGAGTTTCAGATGGTTCTCGGCCGCCATGTGAGTGCTGGGGATCGAACCCGGGTCCTCTGCAAGAGCGGTCAGCGCTTTTAACCGCTAGGCCATCTCTCCAGCCCCCTGACTCATTCTTACTTAAGAGTTACTTACTTATTATGGACTGATAAGTCCATAATAGCACAGATATTTAGTCTTTGAAAAACCTTCAACATAGTTTCAATAAACTTTACTTCTTAATATTTTATTTATTTTTTTATATGTATGAGGGTATTCCCTGCATGTATGTATATGTACCTGTGTGATGCAATGCCCATGGAGGTCAGAGGAGGGTGTTAGATCCCCTGGAACTGGAGTTACAAATGATGATTAGCCCTGTTGGTGCTAGGAATCGAATCCAGGTTCTCTGCAAGAGCAGTCAGTGCTTTTAACTCCAGTCCCATATCAGTTTATTATAATTAGTTTCCTGTTAGTAAGCATTTAATTTAATTATAAATTTTTGTTACATAAGTGTTATCACAGCAAATATTCATTCTGTTGTATTTCTGTAGGGTAGAGATACAGCAGTGGAATTTCTGGGTTAAAAACATGAGCATTTTTGTGTGTGTGTGTGTGTGTGTGTGTGTGTGTGTGTGTGTGTGTGTGTATATGAATGTATTGTCTGCATGAAGGTCTGTGCACCCGTGTCGTGCAATGCCGTGGAGGTCAGAAGAGGGTCTCTGAGATTCCCCTGGAACTGGGTTTCTCCTGGAATTGGAGTTACAGACGTGTCTAGCCGCCATGTGGGTGCTGGGGATCGAACCCGGTCCTCTGTCAAGAGCGTCGGCGCCTCTTAACCGCTAGGCCATCTCTCCAGCCCCAAACATTAGCATTTTTGACAGATGTGGTGGTGTACACCTTTAATCCCAGCAATTAGGAGGCAGAGGATCTCTGGAGTTTTCAGGCCAGCCAGAGCTACACAGTTGAGACACTGTCTTTAAAAAAAAAAAATATTATATATATATATATATATAATATAGTTGGCATTTTGAATTTTAATTATACTCCAAGTTACTTCCAAAATGTTGCGCACAATTATATTAGTTTGTCAAGCTTCAGAATAAAACTTTCCCTGTGTTCTCCTTATACTATTACCTGTCTTTAATATATATGTGTATATATATTGTATATATAATGTTTATATATTTACTAATAGCTTAAATTAGGAATCTGAGTGTTTTAGTTGTGTTTTTTTATAAAATTGTACATTCATGTTTTTTAGTCATATATATATATATATATTCTGATTTAAAATTTTCAGTTGTGTGTGTATGTTTTGTGTGTGTGAATACGGTGCCCATGGAGGCCAGAAGAGAGTGTTGGATCTCCCTGGAACTGAATTAAAGGCAGTTATAAGCTGCCTGATGTCATTTCTGGGAATCAAACTTGAGTCTTCTGCAGGCGCAGTGTATGTTCTTAACCTCTAAGCCATCTCTGTACCTCTTCTTATCTCCACTCCTCTTTTTTTGTGTGTGAGGAGTGGAGCTGTGTTTGAACCCCTGGCCTTGCACTTGGTGAGTGTGTACTCTGCCACTGTATTACACCTTCTACTGTCTGTGGTTTTGTTTTTGTTTATTTGTTAAGTCAGAATGTCATTATTTTGCCCAGGCTGGTTTCAAAGTCCTCTTGGGCTTAAGCCTCCCCCTGTCTCTGTGACCCAAGTGCTTGGAGTCAAGCAAGCTCACAGTAGTAACATCTCCCATTTGATTGCTTTTTTTTTTTTTTTTTTTTTTAATTTGTAGGTTTTGTAATTCAAGATATATGAATCTTTGTTGTATGGTGGTGGTCAGTTGTATTTGAGCCAGGGTCACCTTTAAGCCCCAGCTAGCTGTATTGCGTGTGTTATGAGGTAACTAGGTGTTGTCCTTTGAAAACAGGAATCCTGACAGCATCGCGCATAGCATCTCTGGCTGCGATCCAAAATAGTGCTGGAATTAAATGATAAATTTTGGACACCGCACCCAGCAAGATAATCTTTTGTTGGACGTACATTTTGAATATTTTCTGCCCGACTATTTGCTTATTTTATTTTTTCATTTTTGTATTTTCTCTTGGTTGCTTCTTTTAATTTTTTTAAAAAAAAAAAAAAAGTATCAAAAAAAAAAAAAAAAAGCCGGTTGTGGTGGTGCACGCCTTTAATCCTAGCACTTGGGAGGCAGAGGCAGGCGGATCTTTGCGAGTTCAAGGCCAGCCTGGTCTACAGAGTGAGTTCCAGGACAGCTGGGACTACAGGGAGACTCTGTCTCGAAAAGACCAAAAAAAAAAAGCTTTCAGTTTGGATCAAATTGCTTTTTAGTTTAGTTGAAAATCTTAAAGTTACTATCATTGACTGAATCCCCCAAAACAACCCATTTGCATTGTTCAGTTGATGTATTATTGATACCTCTCTCTGCTGCTTTTCCACAGAAAGGGGAGTATGTTTGCCTACAGTGTCCCTTTGGATACTCTTTGTTTATATTGAAGCAGCAATTAGATTTAAAGATCTCAAAAACTTTCATGTAGACCTTTGTCGTCCATTTGCTGCTCACTGGTGAGTATTATCTACATTTCCCATCTGTAATTCATTTCAGTATAGAACGTATACTCAGCTGAACCGGAGGCAATGCAGCCTGCTGGAGCCCTGTTCAGACAGATGGGATTGGAGTGCTGTCCTTGTCTCTAAGCTTCAGCTGTCTTACATATCTTCTAGGGTTGTGGAAAAGAGGAAATGTTCAAGTTAATGCCAAGCACCTAGATGCCTGATAAGTGATTTTGATGATTCCAACAAGTCTTGAGCTATGCCTGTTTCATAAAGCTTAAAGAACTTAGAGCTTCTTTTGCCTGTTTATAGACATAAGAGTATTATTAATAATTTTAAGAGGATTATTTCTTCTTATAAAATGTAAGTGAATATTGAGATATATTTCATTTAACCTTAACTAAAACTATTTTGAAAATGAGATTGATTGCTGTTTTATTCTATTGTGGAAATCACCACTCGATGTGTTTATTATCTTAAATACCTGTTTTTGCTAATTTTATGGCAAGCCCCAAAATAAGCAGGAATTACTTTTGGTGTTTTCACAAACAAGTGAATTAAATAAATGTGGTTATTAAAACTTCTCTTTAAATTTGTAGTGAGGCCACATTTAGAGTAATTACAAATTGATACATTTTAATGTTAATGAGGCTTAATATAGGTTTGACAGTGTTTGTAGAGGCTTTAAAATGGCATTCAGCAGTGTGATACATTGAATGAAAAATATTTTTGCTTTCTGTCTCAGAGAATATTAGAGTTATAAGTACACCTGGTTTAACTTGAAAGCAAAACCCAAATGATATTTGATACTTTTTTTTTTGTCTTTTTGAGACAGGGTCTCCCTGTAGCTCCAGCTGTCCTGGAACTCACTATGTAGACCAGGCTGTCCTTGAACTTACAGAGATCTGCCTGCCTCTGCCTCCCGAGTGCTGGGATTAAAGATATTTGATACTTATTCTATGACAGTGTTTAACGAATCAATTTTCTACACATAGCTGGTGGTATTACTCCCAGGGCAACAAGATTAATTAATGTAATTACCTGAAATTGAATCTTCCTTCTGATATTAAACATGAAATAATGCCCCTATGATTTTTAAGATTTAGTACATTTACTCATGGATACCTGTAAAAATCTCTTTTATTCCTCTTTTTTTTGGGGGGGTCTTTTCGAGACAGGGTCTCCCTGTAGCCCCAGCTGTCCTGGAGTTCCCTCTGTAGACCAGGCTGGCCTTGAACTCATAAAAATCCACCTGCCTCTGCCTCCCAAGTGCTGGGATTAAAGGCATGTGCCACCACGCCCGACTCTTTTATTCCTTTTTTAAAAAATTAGCGTGGGGTTAGAGAGGTGACTCAGCAGTTAAGGGCACTGGCTGCTCTTGCCAAGGACCCAGATTCGGTTCTCAGAACCCACATGGTAGCTAACAACCATCTGTAACTCCAGTTCCAGGGGATCCATTGTCCTCTTCTGATTGCTGCAGGCATTGCATGACAGATGCAGGAAATACATTCCTACACATAAAAAAAGTTCACATGAATATAATATGCTTTGATCAAATCTGCCTCCTCACTCCCTGCCCTGAAGGCCCTCCTACAAACCCTCCCACACTTTTTCCTCCCAACTTCATGTACTCTTTTTTAAATTTTTTTTTTTGTGTGTGTGTTTTCAAGACAGGGTCTCCCTATAGCCCCAGCTGTCTTGGAACTCACTCTGTAGACCAGGCTGGCCACAAAGATCCGCCTGCCTTATGATATTAAAAATGAAATAATGCCCCCATGATTTTTAACATTTAGTACATTTACTCATGGATACCTATAAAAATCTCTTTTATTCCTTTTTTTTTTTTTTTTTTTGGTCTTTTCAAGACAGGGTCTCCCTGTAGCCCCAGCTGTCCTGGAGTTCCCTCTGTAGACCAGGCTGGCCTTGAACTCATAAAGATCCACCTGCCTCTGCCTCCCAAGTGCTAGGATTAAAGGCGTGCGCCACCACACCCAGCTTTAAATTTTTTTTATGTGTATGAATGTATTGCCTGCCTGTATACAAATGCACCCATGTCATGCACTACCCATGGAGGTCAGAACAAGGTGTTGGATTTCATGGAACTGGAGTTACAGGCGATTGTTAGCTGCCATGTGGGTGCTAGGAATCAAACCTGGGTTCTCTATAAGAGCAGCCAGTGCACTTAACCACTGATCCATCTCCCCAGCCCCCATGTGCTCCTTTTTCAAATCCACTGAGTATACTTAGTACTGCCAATGTATAGTAGGGCCATCTACGGGAACATGGGGAGTCTTTTGGATTGCATCCAAAGAAGACTGGTTCTCCCTCCTGGGGCAACCATCAGTTGCCAGTAGCTCCTAGTTAGGGGTGGTACTCTTGCGAGTTCTTCCCCCACCCATGCTAGAATTTTGGCTGGCTTTATCTTATATGGGTCTCCTTAAAAGCATTAGCTGTCAGGCGTGGTGGCGCACACATTTAATCCTAGCACGTGGGAGGCAGAGGCAGGCAGATCTCTGTGAGTTCAAGGCCAGCCATGAATAGTGAGTTCCAGGAAAGCTGGAGCTACAGGGAGACCCTGTCTCAAAAAGACAAAAAAAAAAAAAAAGCATTATCCTCGATATCTGATAGTCCCTGAGGTGACTCCTAAAGTTACTCTCAAGAGCCTTGAATTCCAATGGGAAGTATTTTCTTGTGGTCCAGCAAACCTGTAGCCTGGGAGTTTGTTCTACATGTACCTGCCTCTGGTTTCCACAGCATGACATACACGTGTCATGTTCATCTTCATTAACTAGATTTTTATTTCCTAATTTTAAATCTTAAGTATCCTCATGTATTTGATACATGTATTGTTTGCTTTAAGCTTGCATTTACTGGCTGGATTATCTTCTTTCTAGTATTGGGTACCCAGTGGTAACTTTGGGCTTTGGCTTCAAAAGTTATGTGAGCTACAAAATGCGGTTAAGGAAGCAAAAGGAAGTTCAAAAGGAGAATGAATTTTACATGCAGCTTCTTCAGCAGGCCCTTCCTCCAGAACAACAGATGCTGCAGAAGCAAGAAAAAGAGGCTGAAGAAGGTAGGTCTTTACCCTAAAGCTTCTTTTCCAATTATGTTAGTCAGATTTTGTCCCAGTAGAAGATTCTCTTCAGGAGAAATAGCTAGGATTTTAGATTATCCAGTTTTTTGATGTTCCTCCTCAGGGCCATTGTTTGGTCATAAAATACAGAGGGTGACCATCTGTTTCTAAAATTATTTAGTATTTTGTTACAAATTTAAAATATTTGTTATTCATAACAAAAGAACATAATTGTGAAGTTGTAATTGAAGTAAGTCAAGAACCAAAGTCTGAGAAAGATAACAATGTACACATGCAGAGATGAGTCTTAAAGTCAGAATTCTTCCAATTAGACCAAAGACACATGAATTCTATTCTGTTTCATATACTGTTCTGTAGATCTTATTTTGTTTTATTTGTTTTTATTTTGTGTGAATGAGTGTTTGCATGAATGCATGTAATGCCCACAAAGGCCAGAAGAGGGTACTGTGTCCCCTGGAACTGGAGTTACAGGTGGTTGTTAGCCACCATGTCAGTGCTGGGAACTGAACCTATGTCCTCTCCAAGAGCAGCCAATGCTCTTAAGCACTGAGCCATCTCTGAGCCAGTGCTTTTAAACACTGAACCACAGCCCATGAATTGTGGATTTTATATGGAATATTTCTAATGGGACCTGGCTCATGGACATTTAGCCAGTATAGATGAATTGGCAGCCATACTAATTTTTTTGGTTTGGGAATTAGAAGATTGAAATTATCCTTTTTAGTTAATTTATGTCAGAATATTTTTCTCTGAGGTGGTGCAAGCAGACCATAACAAATTGAAATGTATATAGCTGATATGGGAAATTCTAAGTGGCCTGGTGAATGATAGAAACTTAATACCTTAACACTGGAGTCAGGAAAAGAATAGATGTCTATGATTTGAAATTATACCTTTTCTTGTGTTTCATTTAGCTCTTGTTTTCAGTAACATTATTAGCATTTTGTTTAATCCAGGCATCTTTATTATTTGTGCCGGGCGTGGTGGCGCACACGTTTAATCCCAGCACTCGGGAGGCAGAGGCAGGCGGATATCTGTGAGTTCAAGGCCAGCCTGGTCTCCATAGTGAGTTCCAGGCCAGCTGGGGCTACAGGGAGACCTGGTCTCAAAAAAGAAAAAAGACAAAATTATTGTTTGTTTGTTTGTTTGTGTGTGTGTGTGTGTGTGTGTGTGTGCGTGCGTGCGTGCGCGCACATGTGTGTGTGTGTCTGTGTCTTTGTGTGTGTCTGTGTGTGTGTGATGTTTATGTGGGTGCACATGTGGAGGTCAGAAGACAACTTTGTATGTTCAGTTCGCTCCACTTTTATGTGGGTTCTGGGGATTGAACTTGGCATTTACCAGGCTTGCACTGCCATCTCCTTTACATGTTGAGCCATCTCCCTGGCCCAATATAGGCATCTTTTAAAATAGGGCCTCTTGGGAAGGCATCTGTTTTGGACTACCCTGCCTGTATCATGTAAGCCAATCTTATAAATCCCTTTTCATAATAGATGTTTTTTAAAAGTAGATCCTCTTAGAAAAATGACCTGTCTTTGTCTTCTTAGCCCTGTGACAGATATGAGTTGACTAATATTTCTATGTATTATCTTAATTAATTTATACATATATGACTTAATTTTAAAAGTCTAATTTTATTTTAAAGCTAAATCGTTTATAAATGGTAGTGATTTTCTAAATGTACAGCATCTCATGTATCTGGATTTGCTCCTCGAAGCTAATATAAAATATTGTCCTTATTACTTCTCAATGAGTTTGTGAATTAATGTAGTGAACTTCTAAGCCTAGCTAGCATAGTTTTACTAAATCATTCTAGTCTGTGTTTTTAAAAAGCTAAATATTCCAGTTTGGGTTTTTTTGTTTGTTGGTTTGTTTTTGGTATTGTAGCAGCCAAGGGATTACCTGACATGGACTCCTCAATCCTTATACACCACAATGGAGGCATCCCAGCCAACAAAAAACTTTCTACAACTTTGCCAGAGATAGAATATCGAGAAAAAGGGAAAGAAAAGGACAAGGATTCCAAAAAACATAACCTTGGAATAAATAACAACAATATTCTACAACCTGTAGACTCTAAAATACAAGAAATTGAGTATATGGAAAACCATATCAATAGTAAAAGATTAAATAATGATCTCGTGGGAAGTACAGAAAATCTCCTAAAAGAGGACTCATGCACTGCTTCCTCCAAGAATTACAAGAATGCCAGCGGAGTTGTAAACTCCTCACCTCGGAGTCACAGCGCTGCCAACGGAAGCCTCCCTTCCTCAGCGAGTAAAAACGAGAAGAAGCAGAAGTGTGCCAGCAAAAGTCCGAGTGCGCACAAGGACTTAATGGAGAATTGTATCCCTAACAACCAGCTAAGCAAGCCAGACGCCCTGCTAAGGTGAGTGTGTTGAGTCCTCCCTGACTCCTCAGGAAACAGCAAACATTCCCTGTGGGCCTGTTGGAATTGTTTGTGAACAAATGTGGTGACTAGTGACATTTTGCTGTCTATTTTGCACAGGTTTGTTGACCACTTGTGTTGTCGTATTAAGCTTTGGTTCTGAATATAGGTGGTGGTGATTTCTTTCCACATGTGACAGATTTACATGCAACCTGATTCTCAGGTGGTGGTGAAAGATACTGCTTAGTCCTGTCCTTTCATGTTTGCATATCCAAAGTTCTTTTGGCAGAAACACAAAAAGAAGTTTGTAACCTGTTCATGTAAATCTCTTTATGGTCAAAGAGACACAGGTAGGAGGCGTACCAGCTTGGGCTTGTTTTGCTTATTTTGTTAGTTTCTTATTCTGTAATTAAAATTTAAATTATCCATAGGTAATTCTGGAGTAATTGGGCTTGGAAAGTCATCTGTTGGGCCTATAAAGTAGCTCAGGGTGTAAAGGGGTTCACTGTCAAGCCTAAATTCAATCCCTGGGACCCACATGGTAGGAGAGAACTGACTTGGGCAAATTGTCCACATGTGTATAACATGATATGTGTCTGTGGGTACACACACAATAATTTTTTTAAAAAGTAATCTTTTGCTAAAAATTTCATAAATGAATACGATGTGTTAAAGGTAGAATTTAATAAAAAATATTCCCTTTTCCAACCTTAATTTAAAAGAGTAACATTTTATCATACTAACTGGCTCAGACTTAGTTTTACTGATTTCTGTGTGACTTGGTTAGGCAAACACACAAGGTATTTATCTGGTTCTTCAGTCTGAAAGCTAAGAGAAGAACTGAGGTTTGTATGGTTTGTTTTTGTTTTGTTTTTGCTATAAGTAACTCAAGAGAGTAATTGTAACTCAGCCAGTCCAGTAAGTTTCTTTTTTTTTTTTTTTTATTTATTTTTGTATGTGTATGAATGTATTGTTTGCATGCAGGTCTGTGCACCCGTGTCGTGCAATGCCGCGGAGGTCAGAAGAGGGTCTCGGATTCCCCTGGAGCTGGAGTTCTCCTGGAACTGGAGTTTCAGACGGTTCTCGGCCGCCATGTGGGTGCTGGGGATCGAACCCGGGTCCTCTGCAAGAGCGGTCGGCGCTCTTAACCGCTAGGCCATCTCTCCAGCCCCAGTAAGTTTCTTACATTACACTTCCTTTGTCTGACTTAAAGGGTCAAGACAGTTTATTCTAGGAGGGAGGTTTTCTAGCATTATAAATATGAACCCAAGCATTAGTTTTAATTTTGTAATTGATAACTGGATGCAGAGAATACATGTGGTTCTATTGCTCTGTCTCCCTTCTGCAGCGGGCTCCACATAGCCCTTGCGCCACCTTTGGAAGCATGTTGCTGATGCCAGGCAAGCATCTGCATCCTGCCCATGCCCCCACAGTAAACAGTAGAGAGCCCTCTTCCTGATAACCAGGAGAGAAAATCCAGTTAGTAAACCTTTTATTTCAAAAGGAATTTCTCAAAATTCAATAGGTGCAGCAGGTAAAACATCTGCCCCACGTCATTTAATGTCCTTTTTTATTTTTTTTAATTTTTTTTAATTTTCTCTGTGTATGAATGTACTGTCTGCATGTAGGTTTGTGCACCCGTGTTGTGCAATGCCTTGGAGGTCAGAAGAGGGTGTTGGATTCCCCTGGAACTGGAGTTCTCCTGGAATTGGAGTTACAGACAGTTCTCAGCCGCCATGTGGGTGCTGGGGATTGAACCCAGGTCCTCTGCAAGAGCAGTCGGCTCTCTTAACCACTAGGCCATCTCTCCAGCCCCTTAATGTCCTTCTTAATTTGATTTTAATTTCAGCAGTCAACTCAAAAGAGTTCCTGTGTTGGGTATTGCCCAGAGCAGTGAAAGCACATTCTTGGGCACCAGCTAATATGCCTTTAACAGAAAAGATGGAGGAGCCAGTTATCTGGCTATGCAGTTATTTGGTGAAGTAGGGATGACACTGTGGGTCTTGTGCCTGTTGGCTGCTCCTGTGGGATTTTCTTCTTCCTACAGTCATCACTGTGTACTCCGCCTTGACTTGTAGTGCACTGTTAAAAGTTTAAAAGAATGCCGGGCGTGTTGGCACACGCCTTTAATCCTAGCACTTGGGAGGCAGAGGCAGGCGGATCTTTGTGAGTTCAAGGCCAGCCTGCTCTACAAAGCGAGTTCCAGGACAGCTGGAGCTACAAGGAGACCCTGTTTCAAAAAGACCAAAAAAAAAAAAAAGTTTAAAAGAAGTACTTGTTATCAAATAATTAAATAGGAAATGTTATTTTTAGGTAGTTTTATAAGCTTCTGTAGGGTTATTTTCAGGTCAAAAATATGTATTTATTTGTTTGTTTGTCTTTTTTTTTTATTAATTTTTATTTATTTCTGTATGTGTATGAATGTACTGTCTGCATGCAAGTCTGTGCACCCGTGTCGTGCAACACCGCGGAGTTCAGAAGAGGGTCTCGGATTCCCCTGGAACTGGAGTTCTCCTGGATTTGGAGCTTCAGACGGTTCTCAGCCGCCATGTGGTTGCTGGGGATCGAACCCGGGTCCTCTGCAAGAGCGGTCGGCGCTCTTAACCGCTAGGCCATCTCTCCAGCCCTGTTTGTTTGTCTTTTATAGACAAGGTCTTCCTGCACTGAGCTGTCCTGAAACTTACTATGTAGACCAGGCTGGGCTTGAACTCACAGAGATCTATCTGCCTGCCTCTGACTCCCCAGTGCTGGGATTAAAGGTGTGTGCTACCACACCCGGCCCATTATTATTAATTTTTTATGTTTAGGAGTATATTGCTTGCGTGTATGTAACTGTTCTAATTTATGCATTCCCCATGGTGGTCAGAGGAGGATATTGGAATCCCTGGAACCAGAGTTAAGGATGGTTGTTAGCCACCATGTAGGCCCTGGGAAGTGAACCTGGGTCCTTTGTAAGCAGTTGGTAATATTAAGCACTGAGCCACCTCTTTATTTTCAACTTTTAGTGTAACATGAAAATAAAATGGATGACCTAAATATCCAATGAGAGAAGTTTAAATAAATTGTGACCCATTTATTTAATGGATTATTAATATGGATATTGCAAAATCCTACTTTTGAGAGGTTAGATGGCTCACCAGGTAGGAGCACTGGCTGGTCTTGCAGAGGACCAAGGTTCAGTTCCCAGCACCCACATGGCAGCTAACAATCATCCATAACTCCATTTCCAGAGGATCCTACACCCTCTTCTGACCTCCATTGGCATTGCACAGTGCAGATATACTTACAGACATGCAGGCAACACACCCATACACATAAAATAATAAAATATATATATATTTTTTTAATTTTATTTATTTCTGTATGTGTATGAATGTACTGTCTGCATGCAAGTCTGTGCACCTGTGTCGTGCAATGCAGCGGAGGTCAGAAGAGGGTGTCGGATTCCCCTGGAACTGAGTTCTCCTCGAATTGGAGTTTTAGACGGTTCTCAGCCGCCATGTGGGTGGTGGGGATCGAACCTGGGTCCTCCATAAGAGCGGTTGGCGCTCTTAACCGCTAGGCCATCTCTCCAGCCCAATAAAATATTTTTTAAAATTATACTTTTGAGTAATATTAAGTAATTTGGGAGAGTATTCATGATATGTTTCATGAAAAAGGGAGAAAGCAATTTAATTAAAAAGTTTTTTTCTGATGTATACGTAAAAGATTGAAATTGAGAGGAAAACGAAAATGTTGACAAAAATTATTCCCTGTGATAGGTAGTATGAGGAATTTATGGTTTTTTTTTCTTCAAATTTTTATTTTATTTATTATTTATTTATTTATTTATTTATTTATTTTTTTTGTCTTTTCGAGACAGGGTCTCCCTGTAGCTCCAGCTGTCCTGGAACTCACTCTGTATACCAGGCTGGCCTTGAACTCACAAAGATCTGCCTGCCTCTGCCTCCCAAGTGCTAGGATTAAAGGCGTGCACCACCACGCCCTGCCGTCAAATTTTTATTTTATGAGTGTCATTTTGTTTTATTTTTTGTCTCCTCCCACTCTATAGCCACAGTTTGCTTAGAACTTGCTACGTAGGCTGGCTGTGGTGGCGGCACGCCTTTAATCCCAGCATTTAGGAGGCAGAGGCAGGTGGATCTCTGTGAGTTCAAGGCCAGCCTGGTCTACAAAGTGAGTTCCAGGCCAGCTGGGACTATGGGGAGACCCTGTCTCAAAAAAAAAAAAAATTCCAAAAATAACTCACAAAAACTTGCTATGTAGACCTGGCTGGCCTTAAACTCACAAACATCTGCTTGGCTCTGCCTCTTAAGTGCTAGAATTAAGTGTCTGAGTGTATTGCCTGCATGTATGTAAGTGTACGGTCCAGGACAGCTGGGGCTACAGGGAGACCCTGTCTCAAAAAAAAAAAAAATTCCAAAAATAACTCACAAAAACTTGCTATGTAGACCTGGCTGGCCTTAAACTCACAAACATCTGCTTGGCTCTGCCTCTTAAGTGCTAGAATTAAGTGTCTGAGTGTATTGCCTGCATGTATGTAAGTGTACGGTCCAGGACAGCTGGGGCTACAGGGAGACCCTGTCTCGAAAAAAGAAAAAGAAAAAGAAAAAAATCTAAGCAAATTCTCCGACTTGGTTGGAGGAAGTCTTACCACTTCCTTCCACTCTTGCTTATCTTGTCTCTCTCCACGTGTGGATGAGTACCAATAAGCCTGACTAAGCCTTCTAGTGAGTCGTTAGCTGGCTAGTGGGTGTATCACCTTCAGATGGAGTGGGGTAGGCACATTGATCACAAGTTGTTTATTATTTTATGTGCATGAGTGTATTGCTTGCATGTGTGTAGGTGCATCCATGTTGTGCAATGCCTGCAGAGGTCAGAAGGAGGTGTCAGAGTCCTTGAAATTGGAGTTAACAGACAGTTAGCTGCCACATGAGTGCTGGGAATGAAACCCAGTCCTCTGCAAGAGCTGCTAGTGCTTCTAACCACTGAGCCATCTATCCAACCCCACCTGGCTTATTTTTATTTTTCATAGTGTGTGTGTGTGTGTGTGTGTGTGTGTGTGTGTGTGTGTGTGTGTGGAGAGAGAAAGAGAGAGAGAGAGAGAGAACATGTGAATTTAAGCATGTGAATGCAATGCCTGTGGAGGCCAGAACAGCATCATATACTCTAGAGCTAGAGTTGTGAATTCCAAGAGCAAGGGGTTCTTACCTACTAAGCCCTCTCCAGCCCTGCACTGTCTGTTTTTGTAGATATAAATCTTGTTGGAGCACACCCCCCTCTCAGTTACATAATACCAGTGGCTGCTTTCGTGGCAGAGCTGAGTAGATGCCACACAGACTGTCACTACAATGCCAGAAATACTTCCTTTCTGGCCCTGTTCAGAAAAAGTGTACTGACCTCTCTGTACAGTGCTTACTTGTTCTCAGGGTTACTTTCCTCTTACCAGATTGTGATTTTCAGAACCAGGTATCTTCATTTCTGGTTTTCTTCTTAGAGACTGTAGGGCCCAGCTCATCTGAAATTTGCTATGTAGATAAGGCTGGTGTCAGTCTCCCAAAGATCTGCCTGCCTCTGCCTCCTGAGTGCTGGAATTAAAGGCATATACCACCTTGCCCAGCATTTGATTTCTGTTTGTTTGTTTGTTTGTTTGTTTATTTAATGTGTATGAATGTACTGTCTGCATGTAGGTTTGTGCACCTGTGTCGTGCAATGCCTCGGAGGTCAGAAGAGGGTGTCGGATTCCCCTGGAACTGGAGTTCTCCTGGAATTGGAGTTACAGACGGTTCTCAGCCACCATGTGGGTGCTGGGGATCGAACCCGGGTCCTCTGCAAGAGCAGTGGGTGCTCTTAACCGCTAGGCCGTCTCTCCAGCCCTCATTTCTGTTTTTTTATGAAAATAAAGTTCTTAGTGACTGGGTGTTGGTTTAAGAAACTGAGTGATGGGGGCTGGAGTGAGTTCCAGACCAGAGTGAGTTCCAGACCGGCTAGGGCTAAAGTGAGACTCTGTCTCAATTTAAAAAAATTAAAAATTCAGTCTCTCTAGCACTGCAAAAAAAAAGTGTGAAAACTTCTTGGGGGGGGTGCATATTTGGGGGCTTTGAACTAGAAGACAGGCCAAGGATAGAACTGTCAACTTGCCCTATAGAGAGTCATCCTTGATTGGGTTCCTCTTTCAGCTTGGGAGACCTCTAGTCCTGCATGTGAGGGTTGATAGCAGGATCCCAGAGATGGGAAGATGCAGAAGGAGAAAAAAACCTGAAATAGGAAAATAGAAATCTGGATAACACCATATACTGAGTCCACCAAAATTAATTATTTTGCTAGGTATGGTGGCACACATGTTTAATCCTAGCACTCAGGAGGCAGAGGCAGGTAGATCTGGTCTACCTAGTGAGTAGGCCAGCTGGGGCTACAGGGAAGGTTCTGTTGCAAAAAGACCAAAGGGAAAAAAATGGAATTACTTAAAAGTTAATGTGCTCCTATAAAAGGTTCTGCTTATTTATTGACCTGAAAGCTTGAAAAGGAATGAAAAAAGAAGTCTCAAGATTTTCCAAGTCATTTTTTATATTTATTATTTTCATTTTATGTGTAGGAGTGTATACCTGTGTTGTGCAATGCCCACAGAGGTCAGATGGGGGCGTCAGATTCCCCTGGAACTGGGGTTACAAATGATTGTTAGCCACCATGTGGATGCCAGGAATTGAACCCAGATCCTCTACAAGAGCAGCCAGTGCTCTTAACCACTGAGCCATCTCTACAGTCTTCTTTCCCTCAAATCTTTTTTTTTTTTTTTTTTTTTTNTGAGACAGGGTCTCCCTGTAGCTCTGGATGTCCTGGAACTCACTCTGTAGACCAGGCTGGCCTTGAACTCACAGAGATCCGCGTGCCTCTGCCTCCCAAGTGCTAGGATTAAAGGCGTGCACCACCACGCCCAGCATTTATTTCTTTCTTTATGTGTATCAATGTACTGTCTGCATGGAAGTTTGTGCACCCGTATCGTGCAATGCCGCGGAGGTCAGAAGAGGGTGTCGGATTCCCCTGGAACTGGAGTTCTCTTGGAATTGGAGTTTCAGACGGTTCTCAGCCACCATGTGGGTGCTGGAGATCAAACCCGGGTCCTCTGTAAGAGTAGTCGGTGCTCTTAACCGCTACGCTAGGCCATCTCTCCAGCCCCCCTCAAATCTTTAAACAACTGATGACCTGGCTTTGGGGAGGAATATAAAGAAACACGTCCAGCCGGGCGTGGTGGCGCATGCCTTTAATCCTAGCACTTGGGAGACAGAGGCAGGCGGATCTTTGTGAGTTCAAGGCCAGCCTGGTCTACAGAGCGAGTTCCAGGACAGCCGAGGCTACAGGGAGACACTGTCTGGGGGGGGGGGGATTTACAGGTTCAGGGGAAGAAGCCTCTGAAGGATTGCTGTCAAGGAGGCTGTTTGCTCCAGCAGTTGTTTGGCCATACTTGTGGGGACAGGCTGCCTCTCAGCAAGAACTTGGGAAGTCTGTTTGCTTTGCCTTCCTCACCTGTCCTGCTGGCTCTGACCCTGGCTCCCTCAGTCTAGGACTGGCCTCTGACCTCTGTCCTTGTTGCTGCTTGAGAGAACTCAGATTCCACATTTCTGCTCCTTCCTTCTCTCCTAAGAAACCCCCTAGGTGGAGAAATACAATATCTCTAGAACAGAAAATAGAATGGTACATTTGTTTATGCTCTATTGTGTCTGAATACATTTTGCCTAGTGTCAGGAATAGTTTGTGGAAGAAAGTCTGATCTTAGGGAGAAGGTATGCCACCTGCTGTCAATTGCTGCTGCAGAATGATCTGCTGACCCCACCGTGAGTGACTGCTGAAGCCTTTCTGCTTGTCCGGGACCTATAAACAGTTACTTGAAATGACATCTTTTCTAGCTAAGAGGTGAAAAATGTGAAATTTTAGAATGAGGACTATGAAAACCAGACACAAATGTTCTGGCCATATTGGCTTAAATATTTTAGAGGCAGTGTTACTAAATTATTTGGAAAACAATAAGTGGAAAAAAATCAGAAATAGACTCATGTCTATATTTTTTTCTAAATTTTTATTTATTTATGTGTATGAATGTACTCTCTGCATGTAGGTTTGTGCACCCGTGTCTTGTAATGCCGTGGAGGTCAGAAGAGGGTGTCGGACTCCCCTGGAACTGGAGTTCTCCTGGAATTGGAGTTACAGACGGTTCTCAGCCGCCATGTGGGTGCTGGGGATCGAACCCGGGTCCTCTGCAAGAGCAGTGGGTGCTCTTAACCGCTAGGCCATCTCTCCAGCTCCGTCTATTTTTTTTATATGTCTATTTTTAAATTTTGGTGTGTTTTTTGTCTTTTTGGACTCATCTATGTTTGCCTGGCACTATGTCTGAACACGTATACTTTGGCAGACTTATTTTCATTTTCTGTTATGTCCATAATATTTTAGGTTTCTGTAGTTTTACTTGGTTAGCCTTGTTTGTATGAATTCACAAGCTAGATTGTACTTATTTTAACCATTGCATAATTTTTTTTTTATCTTTTCGAGTCAGGATCTCCCTGTAGCCCCAGCTGTCCTGGAACTCATTCTGTAGACCAGGCTGGCCTTGAACTCACAAAGATCCTCCTGCTTCTACCTCCCAAGTGCTAGAATTAAAGGCGTGCGCCACCACACCCGGCCATCAAAATTTATTTTTGTTTATTTATTTTTTTTGGTCTTTTCCAGACAGGGTCTCCCTATAGCCCCAGCTGTCCTGGAACTCACTCTGTAGACCAGGCTGGCCTTGAACTCACAAAGATCCGCCTGCTTCTGCCTCCCAAGTGCTAGGATTAAAGGCATGCGCCACCACGCCCGGCTATTTTTATTTTTTATGTGTATGAATGCACTGTCTGCATGTAGGTCTGTGCACCTTGTCATGCAATGCCATGGAGGTCAGAAGAGGGCATCAGATTCCCCTGGAACTGGAGTTAAAGATGGTTCTCAGCCGTCATGTAGGTTCTGGGGATCGAACCTGGGTCCTGTGCAAGAGCAGTTGGCGCTATTAACGAACAGCTAAGCCATCTCTCCAGCCCCACCATTGGGTAATTTTAAAACTATAGTCTCAGATATAAACAGGGTAATAGAAACATGATTTTATACTTAAGTATACTTATGACTCAAAAACCATATAGCATCTTAGAAACTAAGAGTATATGAATTTAAATAAGTACTTTATTTATAGTCTCCATTTCCAAGTAGTCAAACAAGATGGTGACTTACTTGGGCAGGTGTATCATGAAATAGCTCATTAGTTACTAGGTGGTGTTCATGTAAGAAACTTTACAAGGTTTTTTTATTTATTTATTTTTTTATGTGTATGAATGTACTGTCTGCATGTAGGTTTGTGCACCCGTGTCGTGCAATGCCTCGGAGGTCAGAAGAGGGTCTTGGATTCCCCTGGAACTGAAGTTCTCCTGGAATTGGAGTTACAGACGGTTCTCAGCCACCATGTGGGTGCTGGGGATCGAACCCAGGTCCTCTGCAAGAGCGGTTGGTGCTCTTAACTCCTAGGCTATCTCTCCAGCCCCCATGTAAAAAACTTTAATGAGTCCTGAGAGTTTAGTTTGTCAAAACAGTGTCAAAATAGATGGAAGCTTTCTTCACTCCAGTTGAGAAGAAACTACCTAGATTTGGAAAAGCTTCCTATCCTGCTTTGAGCCAGAGCCTCCCTGGCACATGATGGATTGAGATTTCCAGCTACGGGGAAGGTGTGGATTCTCTGAAAGGGAGAACTGTATTCTTGAAATATTACCCATGCTATCAGCTAGAAATTGGCTCTTTGGGTACTTGGCCAGCCAGTGCAGGCTTATATTAATATTTATCAGTCTCGGGAAGTCAGGGGGAAGGCTCTTGAATTTTTTTTCCGTACCTGGGAATCTCAGGATTAAAACATGTTTGATTTCTGGGGCTGGAGAGCTGGCTCAGCAGTTAAGAGCAGTAACTACTCTTGCAGAAGACCCATGGCAGCAACAACCATCCTTAACTCCAGTTCCAGGGGAATGTGACACCCTCTTCTGACCAGGCATGGCATGGCAGGGGTGCACTTGCATATATGCAGGCAATACACTCATACACATTAAAAAAAAAATTTTTTTTTAAGTTTTTTTTGTCTTTTTGAGACAGGGTCTCCCTGTAGCCCCAGCTGTCCTGGAATTCACTCTTTAGACCAGGCTGGCCTTGAAGTCACAAAGCTCTGCCTGCCTCTGCCTCCCAAGTGCTAGGATTAAAGACGTGCGCCACCACGCCCGGCTGGAAGTTTGATTTCTTAAAAAGGGAGAATTGAGCCAGGCGTGGTGGTGGCACACGCCTTTAATCCTAGCACTTGGGAGGCAGAGGCAGGCGGATCTTTGTGAGTTCAAGGCCAGCCTGGTCTACACAGTGAGTTCCAGGACAGCTGGGACTACAGGGAGACCCTGTCTCAAAAAGACCAAAAAAACAAAAAAATAAAAAAAGGGAGAATTGATAATTTCTCTTCATCACAAGGTCCATTTCATTGTGCTAGTTAGTGTTCCACCAGATCTAAGATAGAAACACGAGATACTGAACAGAGAGGACCCTTTGCCACTTCTGACTTGTCGGTTCTAGTGAAGGCAGTGCAGACCCGGGAATGAGTGCACCTGGAGAGGTCAGTGTCCTGGGTCTGAGCTGTCCTCTTCCCAGTTCAGTACTGCCCCTACCCTCCACTCCACAGCCCCGCGTCCATGTATACACCAGGGAGTTTGGGAGTCCAAACTCTTTTTTTTGTTGTTGTTGTTCTTTTTGAGACAAGGTCTCCCTGTAGCCCCCACTGGCCTGGAACTCACTCTGTGGACCAGGCTGGCCTTGAACTCACAAAGATCCGCCTGCCTCTGCCTCCCAAGTGCTAGGATTAAAGGCGTGCGCCACCACTCCTAGCTGCTTATGCTGTTTTGAGGAGATGCCAATAATAGATTGTGAACAGTTTTATTTATTTTTTTATGGTAGGGAAGGGCTAAACAAAACACTAGTTTGCCACCTGTGCTCCTGATCTTTCTTATGCTTGTTTTGTTCCCGCCTACTCCCTGGGCCCACCAATCAGTGAGACTCTCAGATAGCAAGGGCTTTTAGCTTTTCTATCAGGGAATAGCTAGAGATCCTGTGACCTGATCTGCCATGTCTGGACAGAACCCTGTTGTGTTCTCCACTTCCTCAGTTTGCTTTGCTCCTAGAAAACAAGCATGTGGTTGGTGACAGTGCCACTTCAGAGTTACAGATCACCCCATACTGTTGAATCTGCACACCTAAGTGAGCTGTCAGCTAGGGCATGATGCTCGAAGACCCTCAACAGTGCCCTTGTGATATGTGCAGTTGAGTAGAGCCCAGTGTTGGATTGTGCCTGTGTACCAGGTCCCGCATAGGACACAGTCAAGAGAGCATTTTGTAGAGAGCCAGGACAAAGGAGAAGCTGTTCTCAGATCTAGATTTAGGAAAATCAATTTTTTGATAGGAACTGATAAGTAGCAAGAGGTTTATTTATATTTTAGTAACTGAGGCATTTTCTGTTTCAGAAAGGTAAGTTCCAGTGCTGGAGAGATAGCTCAGTGGTTAAGACCACTGACCATTCTTGCAGAGGACCCGGGTTTGGTTCCTAGCGCCTATATGGTAGCTAACAACTGTCTATAAGCTCCAGTTCTAGGGGATCCAACACTCTCTTCTGACATCTGTGGCATTACATGACAGATACACATACATGCAGGCAATACACTCATACACATAAAAATAAAAATAATAATTTAAAAGAAAAGTAAGTTTTTGTTTTTTTGGGTCTGATTTTGAGACAAGGTTTCCCTATAGCTCCAGCTGTCCTGGAAATTGCTATGTAGATCAGGCTGGCCTTGAAACTGGTCTGAGAACCTCGGCAGATCTAAGTAACAGGGAATAGTAACCAGCTGTGCAAAGCAAACTAATAGCTTTCTATCTTAAAGTAACTTTTTGCCCCAATTACATAGTAATGAAAGTATTTTATTATTATTTTTTTAATTAGTTTTTATTGATGCTTTGTGCATTTCATACATTTTTTCCAATTCAGTTCAGGCTTATTTCCCTTTCCCTCCCCCCCCACCCCCATCCCATCCCAGATCATGCATTCTGCCATAACTGTCCTGCATCTTTCTCTCAGTTTTTTTTTTTATTTTTTAGCTATAAGTGATAATCCATGAGTACAAGCATCCTTCATGCAAAACCTATCTGCAGGCTGTTGTGCCCAAACACCTACAGCCCCACCATCCAGTGGGGGGTGACAGGTTGTTTGTTCAATCAAGTTGATCAAATGAGTGTCCAGACTACATTGCTGTAGTTTCACCATTCACCCCAATCGCAGCCCTTACATTCTACCACGCCCCCTCTTCCGCAGGTTGTTCCCTAGGCTTAGAAAAGGGGCACAGGTGGATGAGAGGTAAAACAGTCCACTCTCTCTGGAGCTGTTGACTTGGACTCTGGTCAATTCTGGCTGTTTCCTTTCATGGGCTGACAGTTTGTCCAGGAATAACCTTTCGATCCTACTAATGAAGAACAAGCAATTAGATATATAGGTATTTAAGCAGCACTAATAGTTATGGTAGGTTACTTTAGCATAGACACATGTTTGGATATGTTAATCCATGAATTACAATTTTCCCCCCTGTTAAATATGACAGGGTCTTACTGTGGCTTATAACATCTCCTAACCTGTAGAGGATGTAAGCTTGTGGCATCAGCCATGGGTTATTTCTCCAAGGGGAGAGCCAATAGCCAATTAGATTTGGGATATACAGGCACATGGCTGCCTCTGCTGCACAGTATTTCCAGGCAGGTGAGGTGTAGCTGGTGCTGACGGTGGAGTCTTGCTTGACTCAGGGAGACCCATATTTGCTTTATTGGTTTAGTGGCCTTTGGTAACACTCTCTGGCATTCCAGAGGCCATCTGTACACTTGCATGTGTGGTCTCAATACATCCCTCCCATGTTAACGTCAGGTCTTCGGCAGCAGGGTCTTATTGCCTCTCCTCCTGTAGGTATCCCAACTTAGAGGCAAGGAGCCCTTACCTTTTGTGGGGCCTTGGATCCCCTGGCCAACATCCACCTGGTAGAACAATCCATTGCTGATGTCAGAGCTCCTGTATTAATATATTTTGCCTGAGTGCATAGCCCTAGGACTTTAGTATTATATTTGGTTCTGAACAGAGAGTAATCCCTTCCACAGTTCCCATGTCTAGTAGTCAATTAAAGAAAGCAGTTTTACCGGTTTTATAAGAGATTACCTCTACAATAGTTGTCTCCAATTTACAGTTGGGGAGCGACCTCATCATTGTCATATTTCTCCTTGTTCTATGGGTGGGAAGGCAAGGAAGTCTCTCATATATGAAAGTATTTTAAAATGTATGTATTTCTTTTGTCTGGTTCTGGAGAAGAGATAATTACTGATTATAAGTCATCTCAGCAGTTATCTCATATCTATGTACTATTTATAAAACTAAGATTTTTCTGCATTGGTATATCCACATGTGTTTATAGATGTTTGTATATGTGTGTCCATGTTTTATAACTATAACGATGTGTCCATTGTTTGTAGCGTGAATATTATTCCTCACCACTGAATAGTCTTGAGTGAGTTTTTTAGTTATTTTATTATTTATTTTTTTGCAGGATATGGTGGTGCACGCCTCTAATCGCAGCACTAGGGAAGCAGGGGCAGGCATATCTCTGTGAGTTCAAGGCCAGCCTGGTCTGTATAGTAAGTTCCAGGACAGCTGGGGCTACAGGGAGACCCTGTCTCAAAAATACCAAAAGAAAAGTTATTTTTCTTTTCTGTGTATGAGTATTATGCCTGGATATATGTGCGGACACCCATGTCATGCAGTGCCCACAGACAACATAAGAGGGCACTGGATGCCCTGGAACCAGCGTTAAGTATGGTTGTTAGCCATCATGTGGGTGACAGGATTCCAACCCGAATCTTCTGCAAGAACAAGCAGTGATCTTAACCACTATACATCTCTCCAGCCCCCCATGATTTTATTTTTAGATTTATTTTATTATTTATGCACGTGTCTGTCAGCTGCATGGAGGCCAGAAGAGGGCTTTGCATCCCACAGAGTTGGAGCTACAGTCAGCTGTGAGCTGCCTGCCTGATGCAGGTGCCTAGGGTCCACTCCTGGAAGAGCAGTAAGTGTATTTTTAGCCACTGAGCTATTTTTTCATTTCCAGTGATTTTTAGTTTTAATGGCAAATATATGACAGTGTATCCAGTCTTTTGCTGAATAATCAAATGCTTTTACTGTTTTCTTATCACAAGTAATTTTTTTCTTCCGGTCTTTTTGAGACAGAGTCTCCCTGTAGGCCTAGTTGGCCTTGAACTCACAGAGATCCACCTGCCTCTGCCTCCTGTGTGCTAGGATTAAAGGCCTGCGCCATCATGCCTGGTGGTCACAGTATGTTTTTATGTTATTCTGTGTGCACCTCTTAATTGTTCCATCAACAGATAAAGCATTTAAGAATTAAAAAGTGTGGGCTGGAGAGATAGCCTAGCGGTTAAGAGCACCGATGCTCTTGCAGAGGACCCGGGTTCGATCCCCAGCACCCACATGGCAGCTAAGAACCGTCTGAAACTCCAATTCCAGGAGAACTCCAGTTCCAGGGGAATCTGACACCCTCTTCTGATCTCCGCAGCATTGCACGACACGGGTGCACAGACCTGCATGCAGACACATTCATACACATGCAAAAATAAATAAAAGCTGGGGCCTACAGGAGAGCCCTGTGTCAAAAAGACCAGAAAGAAAGGGTTTGTTTTTCTTTTCTGATGTTATGAGTAATTAGTGCCGTGAGGATGATATGGTTGCGGGCCAGGAAAAAACCCAAGATAAGTCATGCAGTGCCCCACAGAACACATAAAGGCACTAGGGGGATGGCCGGGTGGAAGCCAGCGTTAGTATGGGTTGTTAGCCATCATGTGGGTGGACAGGTATATCCAACCCGAATCTCCTGCAAGATACAAGGCGAAGTGATCTTAACCGACTTACATCTCTCTAGCCCCCCATGATTTTATTTTAGATTATTTTATTATTATGCACGTGTCTGTCAGCATGCATGGAGCCAGGAAGAGGTGGCATTTGGGGTGGACATCCCACGATGTTGGAAGCTAAACAGTTTTCAGCGTGAGCTGCCTGCACTGTATTGCAGGGTGCCAGGGTCCACTCCTGGAAGAGCGAGTGTGTATTTGTGTAGCCACAGCTATTTGTTTATCCGATTTCCAGGGATTATTTAGTTAATGGCAAATATATGACAGTGTATCAGGCTCTTGGGCGTGAATAACAAATGCGGTGTTACTGGGGTTCTTGACACGAGGTGAATTGTTTTGCGTCCGGTCTTTTTGAGCAGAGTCTCCCGTAGGCCTGGTGGCCGATTGAACTCACAGAGAAGTCGCACCTGCCTCTGGCCTCCTGGTGTGCGTAGGAGTGAAGGGCCTGCGCCATCAAGTGCCGTGGATGGTCAAGTATGTTTTTTAGGTGTATTCTGTGTGCACCGTCTAATTGTTCCAAGGTCAACAGGATAAACATTTAAGAATTAAAAAAGAAAGTTGTGGGCTGGAGAGGTAGGGCCTCAGACGTTAGAGGATCACCGATGCGCTTGGAAAAGGACAGAAGGACGCGGGGTTCGCGTCCCAGAACACCCACATGGCACAGCGTAAGAACCGTCTGAAACTAAAGGGGTGGTGGGGAGGGAAAAAGCCAATGATGGTATCACAGGGAGAAACCTCACAGTGTTGTCCATGAGGAATCTGAACACGCCTCTTCGGAATCGTCCGTCAGTGGGGCATTGCAGGCGGAAACACGGAATTGCACCAGACCTGGGCATGTCATACACAGTTGCTGAGGCGGACGAGTTCAAAAAGAAAAAAAAGAAAAGTAAGAAGAAAAAAAAAAAAAAAAAAAAAAAAAAAAAAAAAGGAAAGAAAAGAAATGAAAAATCAAAGAGTTAAGCGAGTTATGTGAGTCGACAATCCAGGAATCGAAAAGCGATGCGCAAGCTCAAGTCCTTCTTGTTGGTGGTCAAGGCAACTTGTATTCATAAATGAGGGCCGAGGTCTGGTGCCCATCATTTCGAGTTTATCAAGGCTTTTGGTTTTTTTTTTTTTTTTGTTTTTTTTTTTTTTTTTTTGGTCTTNTCGAGACAGGGTCTCCCTGTAGCCCCAGCTGTCCTGGAACTCACTCTGTAGACCAGGCTGGCCTTGAACTCACAAAGATCTGCCTGCCTCTGCCTCCCAAGTGCTAGGATTAAAGGCGTGCGCCACCATGCCCGGCCAATTTCAAGCATTTTAAAAATTTTGCTTATTATTTTTATTTTTATGTATATGAGAGTGTATTTCCTGCATGTATGTAAGTGCACCTGTGTTGCGCAATCCCCACAGAGGATAGAAGAAGGTATTGGATCCTTTGGAACTGGAGTTATAGACAGTTATTAGCTGCCATGTGGGTGCTGGGATTTGAACTGGGTCTTCTGCAAGAACAGCCAGTACTCTTAACCGCTGAGCCATCTCTCCAGTCCCATTTTAAGCATTTTTTATATGAACTATCAAATCTAATTACATCCCTTTAAGGTGCTAGTTTTTGATGCTCATAGATAGCTTTATTTTAGAAGAACTTAAAAAGAAGTCCGTACCATATTTCCCTAAATGATCAGTTATATGCGAGACTCTACAATACTTTGTCTCCATATTCTTTAAGGAACACTTCATGTGTTTGACAGATTCTGAAGCAGAGACATAAGGTACTTTGTAATACAGTTTCACCTTGTAATCAGGTCACCAGGCTATTGTGTATTTTTGGACCCTTGTGTCTGGTAAGCAGTTGTCACTACAGTGAGGCATCAGGTACCTCATTTTGGTGTTTGGCCACCAGCAGTTTATAAAATATAGTGGAACAGCTTCAGGTCAGTGTAGGCTTCATGTAAGGTGGGGTTATCTCCTTCATGTACACAGCATATGCTTTGCTGTGAATGACCCATGCTGCCTGGCCTGTCAGTGTGGTAACAGGGAACAGTGGGAGAAGAGGGGAAAAGTTGGTACGGAGGGTTATCAGTATTTCTTCTAGGGACAAAGATTTGACTTAAAAAGCTCTGTGTGGTCCCCAAACAAGTGTTGTCTTGTGTGATTAATATACACAGGGGCTTCCTGGTGGAACTAGGTACCAACCAGATAAGGCTGTTCATTTGCTGTTCTCTTGTACAACTGCCTTCTTCACAAGCACACAGGCATATACTCTGTCTCCCTCAGCCAAATTTAAAATCTGGCCACCTGTGTGGGTAGGTTGCTCCCACAGCTCTCCGTCAATAACACTGGCCAGCTTTATTCTGTTCTGAGGACTGAGGAGAGGGACAGAGTGTGAGGATTCCTGGCATGATGTGTAAAGATTGAGCGGAACTTTAGAAATACGGTTTCTGGGGGTGAAGAGATGGCTCAATGGTTAAGAGCACTGACTGCTCTTGCAGAAGACCCAAGTTCAGTTCCCAGCACCCACATGGCAGCTAACAACAGTCTGTAACTCCAGTTCCCAGGGAATCTGACACCTTCTTCTGACTCCGTGGGCATTGCACGACACACATGCAGGCAGTACATTCATGTATACACACACAAACAAAAATAAATAAATGAATAAAGTTTCTTATTCTTTTTTTTTTTTCTGTCTTTTTGAGTCAGGGTCTCCCTGTAGCTCTAGCTGTCCTGGAACTCATTCTGTAGACCAGGCTGGCCTTGAACTCACAAAGATCCGCCTGCCTCTGCCTCCTGAGTGCTAGGATTATAGGCGTGCATCACCATGCCCGGCAAATAATGTTTCTTTATAACATGGTCAGTCCTGCACTTTAAAGAACGTATATTCTTCTTAGAAATAAGACACATCTGTATAACCCAAACATAGTGGCAAAGGAATCCTAACACTTGGGAAGCAGAGGCAGGTGGATCTCTGTGAGTCCCAGGACAGCTGGGGCTACAGAGAGACCCTGTCTCAAAAAAGGAACCCCCCCCCCCCCGAAAAAAAGACTTGCTGCCCAGCAAGTTTCCCCTGTGCTCACAATCACATTTCATGAAGCTTGAGTCAGGCTGTATACAGCGGGAGACTATTTGACAGTGCCTACTGGAGGCCTTTAAACTTAGGGAAATCGGAATCCTAGCTGCGGGCTGTAATTGAAGGCATTCACCAAGAGAGCCACAAGCATTTAGCTGCTGGCTCTTTGTAACTTCACCATGGGGTACCATGGCCAGGACCAGACGGTGCAGAATGTAATGGTATAGCTGTCAGCCTCATCTTCAGACTCTGGTCATTGCATGCAAGTGGTCATGCAATGACCAGAGTCTGAAGTACATGCAGGTAGACACTCATACACATAAATAAAAATAAACAGAAAAAAATTTTTGAAAAAGAAAGTGGTAAGAATAGCTTTTTCAAGAGATCTCTTCAGAATGTATTATAGGATAAGAGAGCAGGACTTAAGTCTGATGAAATGAGTCTAAGCTTGTAGGTAAATTATTTTCTTCCATTCTTTTGATGTTTCTTTTTTTTTTAATTTTATTAATTTTATTTATTTCTGTATGTGTATGAATGTACTGTCTGCATGCAGGTCTGCGCACCCGTGTCGTGCAATGCCGCGGAGGTCAGAAGAGGGTGTCAGATTCCCCTGGAACTGGAGTTCTCCTAGAATTGGAGTTTCAGACGGTTCTTTATTGTAATTCATTTAAAGGGCTAAATTATTACTTTTGCTCATTTCTTCTCCTACTTTTAATTTGGATTGCAGCAATTGGCAGTTTAATAGAATCCCATGAATACATCTGAAGACTTTTTTTTTTTGCGTTAACCTCTTAACATCATTTAATCAGAACTTCTTCATGCTAATAAATTATATGTCTTCATTTTTCTTAAGGAAGGATTGACCTTCAGCACCAAGGAGCTAAGTATACCATTAAGACAAGTAGTAGTTATTTGCTTAGATGTTCCTAGTGCTTGAGGGGTTTGATTAGTTCAGTTTAAACTCCTGGCAGCCATCCTTCTATTGAGCAAATTCAAAAATAGAGCCATATCTTCGAAAATAGGATTGTATAAATACAACATAGAGTGGAATTTTTTTTTCATTTATTTACTGAACATGTGGGGATGTAAGTATATGTCATGGTGTGTGTGCGCTGCACAAGTAAGAGGACAATGTGTGGAGGTCAGTTCTCCCTTCCACATAGGTTCCAGGGTCAAACTCAAGTCATTAGGCATGGTGGCAAGTGTCTTTACCCACTGAGCCATCTTACCAGCCCCATAGAGCAGAATGTTTTGCAGCAGTTGTTTATAAGTCGGTAAAGGTACAGATGATGTGTAAGCTTCATGTGTGGTGCCATCTCACTCCTGTGGACTATATTTACATGAATGAAGAAATAGAAGAAATACATGGATAAGAATACCACATACAAGTAGTTTGTGACTGTGCCTTGATAAGAGCAGATGAATTATTACTTTGAAACATTTTTTGTCTTTTTTGAGACAGGATCTCCCTGTAGCCCCAGCTGTCCTGGAACTCACTATGTAGACCAGGTTGGCCTTGAACTCAAAGAGATAACACCTGCTGGGACTAAAGGTGTGCACCATCAAGAAATTATAAGTCATTTTGCAGCCTACCCCAGTAAAGATGTGAAATATGTAGTGGGGCTAAGATTAAAGCAATGCTTTCTATAAGAGGCTGTGAAAATTGTTCATTGTAAATTATTTATTTATTTATTTATTTATTTGTCTTTTTCGAGACAGGCTACAGCTATAGCCCCAACTGTCCTAGAACTCACTCTGTAGACCAGGCTGGCCTTGAACTCACAAAGATCCGCCTGCCTCTGCCTCCCAAGTGCTAGGATTAAAGGCGTGCGCCACCACACCTGGCTAAAAAATTGGTCTTTTTGAGGCAGGGCCTCCCTGTAGCCCCAGCTGTCCTGGAACTCAATATGTAGACCAGGCTGGCCTTGAACTCACAAAGATCCGCCTGCCTCTGCCTCCCAAGTGCTAGGATTAAAGGCGTGCGCCACCATGCCTAGCACATAACCCAGTGTTTCTTAAGTGAGAAGTGAGAATAGTGATATTAACAGGTTTGCTGCTATGGTTTGGAAATCAGCAATTCAGGGTTACAATACTAAGAAAGTAGATAGGAAGATAAACCATTTCTAACCCCAGCATTCAGGCAGAGGCAGGCTGATTGGTCTGCATGGTGAGTTCTAGACCAGCCAAGGCTACATAGCAAAATCCTGCCTCAAAGTAAAAAAAAACAAAAACAAAAACATTCCTAGGACTGGAAACAGCTCAGTGGTGCAGCACTTGCTTAATATACATGGCTCGTTCAATCCCCCAGTACCAAAGTCAGTTTCTTTTTTTTTTTTTTTGGTCTTTTTGAGACAGGGTCTCCCTGTAGCCCCAGCTGTCCTGGAACTCACTCTGTAGACCAGGCTGGCCTTGAACTCACAAAGATCCGCCTGCCTCTGCCTCCCGAGTGCTAGGATTAAAGGTGTGCGCCACCACGCCCGGCCTAAAAGTCAGTTTCTTACTGTACTATAGCATACATATGCAGCAGTATAAATAAACTTTAACCATATAGTTATGACTTCACAAAGTGAGCATACTTCTGTACATTTCATTCTGTTTTTGTATGGTACTGCTATTTTGTCTCTGACAAAATTCTCATAGAAATTCTTTCTTGGCAGGGCCAGGGGGTCGGGGAGATGGAACAGAGTCTCTTTGTAGCCCTGGCTGGCCTGGAGCTTGCTATGCAGACCATGCTGGAATGACAGGGAGACCCTGTAAAGAAGGATTGGAGAGATGGCTCAGCAGGTTTCTGCTCTGCATGGGTACCCTTGCTCACGTGCACACACAGACCCACATACACAATTAAAATAAAAACTTTTAGGAAATTTTTAAAAATTCAAAGAAAACATTGTGGGGAGCCCTTGCCAAGCCTGATTACCTGAATTCAATCTCCAGAATCCTTATCATAGGAGAGAGAACTGGCTCTGGAACATTGTCTCTCTCATCTCCACACGTGTGCATATGCACACACCAAATAAATATGTAAATAAATGTTAAAAAAAAAACTCCTAAAGCATTGTTTTGTGGTCTTCAGAAATTACAATTTTACTTTTTTTGGTGTAACTATATTAGCTCTTTAGATATTTGCAATTTCAAGAAACTCTTAAAACTTCACTCAGATTATTATTCTTAGTTTGTGGGAGGAAAATAGGCTTTTAAAGATTTCTGCCTTTAATCCTAGCACTTGGGAGGCAGAGGCAGGCAGATCTTTGTGAGTTCAAGGCCAGCCTGGTCTACAGAGTGAGTTCCAGGACAGCTGGGGCTACAGGGAGACCCTGTCTCGAAAAGACCAAAAAATAAAGATTTTTAAATGAAAGAAAGTAATAACTACAAAATTACTGACATCTGTATAGCATGTGAAGGGGTTTTGCTTTCAGTCCTCATGGTGCATTGCGATTCGGAACTTGATCCTGTGCATCTGCGTCTGGTGCAGCTTAGGTTGCTAATCAGAAGCAAATCAGCAGCAGTTTTAAGTGTGTCAGGCCGAGAAATCCTAGACCAACTGGGAGAAATGTAGACCAACCGGGAGGAACTTTAGAGATGGTCAACTGCAGATGCCTTGCCCAGTGGCACAGAGTTGGCATCAGTTGTTAGAGCCCCGTGTCAAATCCCATTACCGAGTCATACTAAGACTATATTCTTTTTTAACTAACAGTGTAGTTTCCTCCCTCTGACGCGTTTTCAGCCTCACTTCTTAATGGGGATAAACCTGACAATAAAATTGACCTGTTTAGAGTCTATCCCTTGGACTACTTTAGGTGCATAAAGGACAGCATGGCATCTGTAGTTGCTTAGCACTGTTCTGAGAGTACACTGAACTAGAATAACCCTGGCAACAGGGAAAGTGTGGTGTGACGGACTTACGACACTTCCCTAGGGAATTTCTAGGCCATGCTCCAGGTCTGGGGCAGGAGTACTGATGACCATACCTGCAACGTGACTGGCACAGCAGTTATGATTTGAGACGTTCGAGAGTTTTTGTTTGTTTGTTTGTTTTTTAAAGGTAAGTAGGAGAATATAACTGTTCTTTAATTTTTTTTATGAGAGGGCAAGGAAACATTATTGAGTAAATCTGATCACTGTGGTAGGCCCTAAGGACTTAGTGCTTAATAAAGCATATTTATTGGGCTAGATGTAGTTACACACACCTTTGACCCCAGCACTCAAGAGGCAGAGACAGGTGGATCTCTGTGAGAGGCCAGCAGGGGCTACAGGGAGACCCTGTCTCAAAAAAACAACCAACCAACCAAAAATCATGTGTATAATTTTCTGGTCTGTGGAGCTGACAGTTCCTCAGAGAAATAATTTTTGCCCCCTAGAAGTCTTGGCTCTGTTGGTTTGGTATGCTGGATTACTGACATGTACAAGTTTTGTCAGGGGCTGGAGGTGGTAGTTCAGTGGTAGAGTGTATGCATAGCATGAGCAAGGCCCTGGGTTCAGTCCTCAACACCTGGGGTGTGGGGGGGGAAGAAACTAAAAGAGTGTCTCTCACTGTACAGCTTGCCTGACCTTCAGCTCTGCTGTATGTGCGCCCATTTGGCCGTCCCTGCTCTTTCTAGTATAGGTCTTCCTCAGAGGCCAGACTGAACGCCTGTCTCCAGATATCTGTGGCTATTCCTACCTTTGAATTTCTAAGTATTTAGGATGTTCCCTCCTTCCCTTCTATTTTTCTAAATCCTGTCCAGCCTTCAGGGCCCAATTCCATCTCCATCCTTTCTGCACCAGTCTCTACAGAGCACAGATTAACATGTCTGCCTGTCTTGTGCTGTGGATGAAGCAGCTTATAGCTTGACCTAGTAGGGAAGAGAATGGACTCTGAGGTTACAGCCTGAGGGATCTTCGGCTACAAGATTTTCTTGGCCTATATTACTTCGTCTGGAAAAAATAAGAATAATTCCAATTGGTTGTTGGTCCTACTGATTAATTTAGTTGATACCACTCTAATCTGTAGCACAATGCTGGCTACATCAGTTCTCACCAAGGAATAGCTGCTATCATTATACCTTCTAGTACACCTTTAATCATGGCCTTGCTTATGTTATTCATTGTTTTGTCTATTTTTGACTCCTATTGAAATTATAAAGCCCTGCTATGAAGAAGGGCCTTGATTTGCCCTTTTGTATTGACCTTTTTTTACTGCTTGTTCATATATAGTCTCTAAGACACATCACTTAAAGTGGAATTATTTTGTCTTTATTTTATGTGTATGAGTGTATTGCCTGGATGTAGATAGGTACACTTACATCATGCAGTGCCTGCAAAGACCAGAAAAAGGATGTTGGATCCCTTGGAACTAGAGTTACAGATGGTTGTTAGCCACCATGTGGGTACTGGGAATCAAACCCAGGTCCTCTGCAAGAACAGCCAGTGCTGTTAACCACTAAGCCATCCTCTCCAGCCCCCCAAATGGAATTATTATGTTAAAAATAGAGGGATCAGGCAGTAAGGAATTGAAGAATAAGTAATAAGATAGGGTTCAAGTTACAGAGAGTTTTCTTACATTCTTTCATAGTTTCCTTTCTTGCTGTTAAGTCTGAGTCCTTCTGCCATAGTCACTAAAAATGTGACTGTCAGTTTTAGCAAGGAGGCTAGCAGTTTCAGGAAGTGGACTTTAATTTTTAGCCACCTTCTCTATTCTCCTCTCCTTTATATATAGCTCAGATACTTACTTGCAAGCTCATTGTCACCTGCTAGTGTCACAGACATTGGGAATGGAAATCAAAAGTTACCCTCAGTGAGGAGAGGTCTAAGGTAGAGTCAGGCAGTGAAGTTAAGCACACTACAGATGTCAGTGCAGCAGGACCCCCGCCATTCACAGTCTTTATATTTATTATTTTTTATCTGTATGAATGTACTGTCTGCATGTAGGTTGGTGCACCCATGTCGTGCAATGCCGAGGTCAGAAGAGGGCGTCGGATTCCCCTGGAACTGGAGTTAAAGACGGTTCTCAGCCGCCATGTGGGTGCTGGGGATCGAACCCCAGTCCTCTGCAAGAGCATTCAGTGCTCTTAACCTCTGAGCCATCTCTCCAGCCCCATTCACAGTCTTAAGACTAGCCAGGCTCCCTCCAGAGGCCTTAGGGTACTTTCTTCCAGATGAAAATGCTGCTTTTCTCCCTTTCCTAGGCTGGAACAAGACATTAAAAAGCTAAAGGCTGACCTGCAAGCCAGCCGGCAAGTGGAACAAGAACTTCGAAGTCAGATCAGCTCCCTCTCAAGCACGGAACGAGGGATCCGCTCAGAAATGGGCCAGCTCCGGCAGGAGAATGAACTTCTGCAGAACAAGTATGTGCTCCTCTCGGGCCTTGGGCAGCTGCTGCTGTGTCTTATGTTAGCAGGGGATGAAGCCCCAAATCTGTCGTGCCAGAGAGAGAACAGAAGTTTTGTGTTTGTTAACTCTCAGACGCTCAGCATGTTTTGTACCATCTACACTTTCTCCAACAAAAGTTTGTTAATATTTTGTGTTCTCTCATTTAATAACTATTTAATATTAGTTATTGAGCTTTTGTGATAAGTAAAATCAGTAAGTAGTTCTACAATTTGAAAATCTTGATCCTTTGAAAGGTTCCAAAGGATTAGGTTATATTTACTTGATTCTTAGAACTGAAAAATGACACTGAATTTTTATTTTGAGTAGGCAAGCAGAAGGCTAGGTCTTCTATTTGAATTCTTTTAGACTTTCCTTTAATGCATTCTGTAGTTACTTGTTGACTCCCATGTCAGCTTGTCTGTTAATAATTTCTAAGCAGTGTGTATATATAGTATGTATATATACTGTCACTGGCTTTCCGCATGAGGAGTCTCAGAGTTTCAGGAATGTAACTCCAAAGCTGGAGTACAGCAGGCAAGAAACCTCTCCATCACTTCTGATGGCCATGTGTTAGCATTGATTCCTAGGGTACAGTCTGATGATTAGTTCCCCTCATGTTGACATGGAAAACTTAAGTAATTGGATTTGGACAGTAAGAAAGCCCTTGTGTCTGTCAAGAAAAGATTGCAGCCTGGCTATATTCAGAAGGGCCACTGTGGTGGTGCATGCCCGTAATCCCAGTGCTCAAGAGATAGACAGGAGGACTGTCACAAGTTCAAGGCCAGCCGGAGCTACAGAGTGAGACCCTACCTCAAAAAACAATTGTTGGGGGTGGAGAGAGGGCTCATTGGTTGAGAGCACTGGCTGCTCTTAGAGAGGACCTGGGTTCAAGTCCCAGCACCCACATGGTGGCTAACAACCACCTGTAATTTCAGTTCCAGAGGATCCCATGCCCTCTTCTGACCTCTGTGGGCATTGCAGGACATGGGTGAACTTACACACATTCAGGTAATACACTCATACACATCAAATAAAAATAGATAAAATATTTTGTTTTTAATTGTAACAATTAGGAGGAAAAGAAGAAAGACCTTCCTGTCTGGTTTCAGTGGGACTGTACCATCAGTGTTCTTTGTTTTACTCAGATTTTTTTCAAGGTGCTCTGGGTCATTAGAATTGATTCTACAAGCACATTGTCTATTACAAGCTTTCTGTAGCATATTTTCTGGACTGCCTGTAGTAGATCACTTACAGAGCAGAGGGCAGAGCTGATTCTGGGTCACATAAGGCAGGTGGCTTACTGGTGTTTAGGAACTGTTAAATAGTAATGACTGTGTTTTCTCTGGGCACACTGGAAGTTGATACTTTGCTGTTCAGACCTCCCATTTACCTGCGTAACAGGCAAAGGCTACATTAGAAGCTATGTTTAAGGGCTTATAGCAAGTGTCTCTAATTGGAAGACTCTGTATGACAATTGTTTCCGTAGGTTACATAATGCTGTGCAAATGAAGCAGAAAGACAAGCAGAATATCAGCCAGCTGGAGAAAAAGCTCAAAGCTGAGCAGGAAGCCCGAAGTTTTGTAGAAAAGCAATTAATGGAGGAGAAAAAAAGGAAGAAGTTAGAAGAAGCCACTGCTGCCAGGGCTGTTGCCTTTGCTGCTGCATCTAGGTATGTCTTATTAATCAAGGTTGACTTTCCTTATCCTATAAGGGACATGCAAATTTAATGCTTGGGTGGAATTGGACAGACAACATGCATGCATGCATGGATTGCTTTCTGGGTGCTTTTGGTGGTAGTTTTTAAAAGTTTTATCTATGTGTATGAGTGTTGCTTGCATATATGTTACTATATATATGTTACCATACCTATGTCATGCAATGTCTGTGGAGGTCAGAAGAGAAGTCAGATCCCCTGGAACTGGAATAACAATTGTTAGCCACCATGTGAGTGCTGAGAACTGAACCCAGGTCCCCTGCAAGAGCAGCTAGTGCTAGATATCTCTAGCCCCTCTGGGTGGTTTTCTTAACTGCTTGTTGGCAGATCTTTCTGGGCCATCTTACACTGCCTTCCAACGTTCCATCCCTCGGTGACTATACCTGTGTGAAGTGAAGCAGTTGCCACTCCAAGGGCTACTTACAGAAGGAGGTTTCCAGCCACTTTCTGTAAGACTGGGAGTACTTTGAGAGTGTCCGCCTGCTTTCTACTCTTACCTGCCATTGCTTTTTGCTCTTAGCTATACAGATGTTTTTGTGTTTTTAATCTTTTTTATCTTTTTTGAGACAGAGTCTCCCTATAGCCCCAGCTGGCCTGGAACTCACTCTGTAGACCAGGATGGCCTTGAACTCACAGAGATCTGCCTGCCTGTGCCTCCCAAGTGCTAGGATTGAAGGCGTAGGACACCACGCCTGGCTTAAAGATGGTTCTTAGCTGCCATGTGGGTGCTGGGAATCGAATCTGGGTTCTCTGCAAGAGCAGTTGGTGCTCTTAACCGCTGAGCCAGCTCTCCAGCCCCTGTGGTTTGTTTTTTTGTTTTTGTTTTTAATTTTAATTTTTTTTTAATGTGTGTGAGTGTACTGTCTGCATGTAGGTTGGTGCACCCATGTCGTGCAATGCTGCGGAGGTCAGAAGAGGGCGTCCTGGAACTGGAGTTAAAGATGGTTCTCAGCCGCCATGTGGGTGCTGGGAATTGAACCCTGGTCCTCTGCAAGAGCAGTTGGCGCTCTTAACCACTGAGCCATCTCTCCAGCCCTCCCTGTGTTTTTAATCTATTTTTTTAATGTTTACTTTATCTTTTTAAATTATTTATTTATTTTATGTGTATGAATGTATTGTCTCCATGTGGTTTGTGCACCCATGTTGTGCAATGCCTCGGAGGTCAGAAGAGTGCGTCGGATTCCCCTGCAACTGGAGTTCTCCTGGAATTGGAGTTATGGATGGTTCTCAGCCGCCATGTGGGAGCTGGGGATCGAACCCGGGTCCTCTGCAAGAGCAGTCGGCGCTCTTAACCGCTAGGCCATCTCTCCAGCCCGTGTTTTTAATCTTAAAAAAGACTAGAAAAAGCTCTTCTATCCAAGCACTGTGGACTAATTTCTCAGTGTTGTTTCAAACACAATCTGTGGAGTGATGAAAATCGGCCACTCCATCCTATACTTTGTGCCCCTGTATGCACATGTCCCAGCAATGGATCTGTAGCTGCCCTGTGGTTTTCCACTAAGCAGACAAGGTAGTTCCAACCCTTTGGGCCAGGGGGTGGGAGCTTCCCTTGGTTGCTTGTGTTTCACCTTCTGTTTGCTTTTCTGACAAGTGGCATCCATCTGCATGGCATGGCTGGGGTCAGCTGGAGGGTGGAGGATGCAGAGTGAGAATAAATTATTCCATTCTATGTATATTCATGTGGTGTAATTCAACTGTAATTGTTTTTTGAGTTTCCTTTATTGTATTAAACCAGTAATTTACTATTTTGTCTTCTTGGAGATTTGTAGGATAATGGTGAGTCACCACTTCACCTTTTAGCAAATAGTGGGTAATGGTAACTCTTTCCCGAGTGAGCATGTCCCCCACCTCAGACTTAATGAGATGGTTGATCCCATGTGGTGCTTGTACACTCAGACTCAGAGCCCTTGACTCTCCTTAGATTGAGGTGGCTTATTTGAGTAAGTGTGAACATTTTGGAAGAACTTGGACCTGCAGAAGTGGACCTGGACTCTCCTTTGCTCTTTCTGAACCATCCACAAAGGAGGTTGAGCACACAGCTTGGTGTCTCCTATGCCTGAGAGACAGCTGCCTTCTGTGCCTGCCCCAAGTCCATTTTGCTTCCAGTTCGGCTTTTTTGTTTTGATCTTACTCATTACTTATTGGAGCCTATTTAACTCTTCAATAAATCTCTCACTGGACTTGCCTTTGGAAGGCAAGGACACCTGCTTTTTTCATCAGGCCGTTTCTGGATCCACAGGGGTCTTGGAACCAGTTCCCCAAGAATACTGGGGTAGGGGTGGGGATGTGATGACGTGGTGCTATAAACAGTCTTTCATATCTCTTTGTTTTCTCTCATCTTTTTTAAAAGGGGAGAGTGCACTGAAACCTTGAGGAATCGGATCAGAGAACTAGAAGCAGAGGGCAAGAAGCTCACAATGGACATGAAGGTGAAGGAAGACCAGATTCGAGAGCTAGAACTGAAAGTTCAGGTAATGAAAAAACAGCTTCCTTCATATTCGAATTCCTAGTTCAGCCTAAATTTGTGCTATGGGCTGCAATGTAGAAATAGCACCTTTGGGGGCTGGAGAGATGGCCTAGCGGTTAGGAGCGCCGATCGCTCTTACAGAAGACCCGGGTTCGATCCCCAGCACCCACATGGTGGCTGAGAACCGTCTGAAACTCCAATTCCAGGAGAACTCCAGTTCCAGGGGAATCTGAGACCCTCTTCTGACCTCCGCGGCGTTGCACGATACGGGTGCACAGACCTGCATGCACACAGTACATTCATACACATACAGAAATAAATAAAATTAATAAAAAAAAAAAAATTTAAAAAAAAGAAATAGCACCTTTGGACTAAATCCCATTGCATCTAAAAATCTGTACATGGCGAAAAGGCTTGAAGCTCTACTCTTGTCCTGTTTGATGTTGCCAGGCTCTGACAGTTCATCACACATCACACCAGGGTTTGGCTTACCAAATTCCTGTAACTTTTTTTTTTTGTATGTGTATGAATGTACTGTCTGCATGCAGGTCTGTGCACCCGTGTCATGCAATGCCGCAGAGGTCAGAAGAGGGTGTCAGATTCCCCTGGAACTGGAGTTCGCCTGGAATTAGAGTTTCAGACGGTTCTCAGCCGCCATGTGGGTGCTGGGGATCGAACCCGGGTCCTCTGCAAGAGTAGTTGGCGCTCTTAACCGCTAGGCCATCTCTCCAGCCTGACTTACGAACTTTCTTCAAGGATTTGAAGACCTCACGAGAGGGAGAAATGAAATTAGAGGATTATAAAAACTCAGGGACAGTGTTCTCAGATACCATTAAGCCATTTTTCCTTAGTCATTCTAGGAATGATTGGTTTGCATGTTTCTCCTTGATTGGTAACTTTAATTGTGGTGTTAAACTCTGATGATTGGCTGGTATACTTGATTGGTAACTTTAATTGTGATGCTAAACTCTGATTGTCTGTTGTACTTATAAATTACCCTGTAACCCACACCTCAGGGCCACACCCACTTGAGTTGAGTGTTGGCCCAGCTCCTAATTAAATTAAACCCTCCTTTAAGACTCAAAAAAAAAAAAAAAAAAGAAAAAGAAAAAAGAAAGTACTTGATCTAGAGGCAGAGACCACTGTGTAGCCATGTGCTTTATACAGCCCACTACTTACCCTCTGAGTAACTGTGTCTCATAGTGAGCACTGTGCCATGTACATATAATTGCCATGCCACACACTGTAAGGACTGAAGTCTAAACCCACAAAATGCCGAGTTTCTCTCTTCTAATGACCAGGTCAGTAGTAACAGGGGTTAATTTGTGAGTTCATCAATGCCAAAACTACCTTGTAGAATTGCTGTTTTAATGTTGTTGACAGGAGCTTCGGAAGTATAAGGAAAATGAGAAGGACACTGAGGTGTTAATGTCAGCCCTCTCCGCCATGCAAGACAAAACACAGCACCTGGAGAACAGCCTCAGCGCAGAGACAAGGATCAAGCTGGACCTGTTCTCCGCACTGGGTGATGCAAAGCGGCAGCTGGAGATTGCCCAGGGTACGAGAGCATCCGGCCCTGGTTGGGTAGAATGAGAAGTCAGGGATGCAGAGAGCAGACATCCCCTCAGAACTGAAGCAGAGGGCTCTCCAGTGTTTTTCTTAAGCTGTTTGATGATTGTTCCATGTTGAGCTTAGGAGTCATCACGTTAATGCATCCTGCAGGTGCACTGGAAGTGAGTGTGGGTGAAGTGTGGGACACACAGAGAAAAGTATGGAGATGTGTGTTCAAGGGGTGTGCAGTGTTGAAGAAATAGAGAGCTGCAGTCACCAGTGTGTGCACAGTCTCTACAAGAGAGCAGAAAGGCAGGGCCTAGACCAGCCTTGGGAGCTGAAGAGGGCCTTGTCTCAGTCTGAGCTGAGCCTGAATGAAGGTGGAGTTGGGAATGCAGTGTGGGGGGAGGGTCATGAGGCCTCCTTGCAGAAGACACAGCCTCATGGCATGCTGAGAGGTGAAGAAGAGCCTGCTGCCTTCCAAGCTATAGCTGGCTAGACAGCAGCAGGAGAATCTAGAGAACAGGCAGTCCACTCATCAGATAATTGCTGAGATCTGCTAGAGTTCCTGATACTTGAGATATGCCCCAGTGAGGGCAGACAGTGAGCAAACCAGTAGAGCATGTGGAAGATGGTGGTATGGGCAGTTAAAGAAATAAGACAGGGGACATGGGGTGGGAGGAGGGGGTGCTGCTCTTTTCACATGGCAGTCACAGAAAATCCCTTGAATAGATAGTATTTGAGGAGAGACTGAGGAAGAGAGTGGTGCTAGTAGTGGAAGAAAGTTCTCAGCCCAGAACAGTGATGGCAGGCTCGTGACCTGCCTGGCCGCAGGGCAGGAATAGCAGCAGCCCAGTAGGAGTGTCCCATGGAAAGAACTTAGAACTTTACTGTAAATGACATGAAGGGCTGTAGGAGGGTTCCCACAGAGGCCCGGTGTGACCTCCTCTAAAAAAAATGGTTTTATCCACAAAATTGCTTAGTTACTTAAGTGACAAGAATACCAAACTGGATACTTCTTAGTATCCAGCTTTCAAACAGTTGAATTAGTGAATGGAAAGGATACTTCAGCAGGAACTTGGAGAGTAGCCGTGCTCTGTAAAACATTGCCTAGATACTCCATCTGCTTGAATAGAGGAGCCGCAACTCTTAAAATGACTGAGTACTCCAGACAGGCTTATTTTAGGTAGCTTATCTAGTAATATCTGTCTACTGTGAATTAAAACTTAAAGTGATTAGTAATCTGGGACTGGAGAGATGGCTCAGCAGTTAAGAGTGCTGACTGCTCTTGCAGAGGACCTGGGTTCGATTTCCAGCACCCACATGGCAGCTAAGAACTGTCTTTAACTCCAGTTCCAGGGGAATCTGACACCCTCTTCTGACCTCCGTGTCATTGCACCACATGGTTGCACAAACCTACATGCAGACAGTACACTCATACACATAAAAAATAATTAAAAAAAAAGAAAAAAGTGATTAGTAATCCATTTAAAAATAAAAAATAAACAGGGGGCTGGAGAGATGGCCTAGTGGTTGAGAGTGCCGACTGCTCTTGCAGAGAACCCGGGTTCAATCCCCAGCACCCACATGGAGGCTGAGAACCATCTTTAGCTCCAGTTACAGGGGGAATCCAACACCCTCTTCTGACCTCTGCAGCATTGCACGACACGGGTGCACCAACCTACATGCAGACAGTACATTCGTACACATATGAAAAAAAAATATTTAGGAAATCCTTGAAATACCTATTTTATAAATATTTAGGGCAGATGAAGTTCCTGAGATTATCAGGCAATGACAGAACAAACAAGTCAGGACCTTCTGTTCTCTTTAAACCTATTATTATTATTATTATTATTATTATTATTATTATTATATTTTTGAGACAGGGTCTCCCTGTAGCCCTAGCTGTCCTGGAACTCTATTGACCAAGCTGAGGGTATGATTTTCATATATCAATTAATGATAAAGACAGGAATGTAAGGTGCATGAGGGTATGATTTTCATATATCAATTAATGATAAAGACACGCTTAAAGCTGTTGATTTATTATGTTATTAATACTGTTTGATGAATTATTAGGAANAGTTTCAGACGGTTCTCAGCCACCATGTGGGTGCTGGGGATCGAACCCGGGTCCTCTGTAAGAGCGGTCGGCGCTCTTAACTGCTAGGCCATCTCTCCAGCCCCAATAAAATATTTTTAAAAGAAAACAAATTGTAATGAGAAGTATCACTGCTTACCCTCATCACCTGTCTCCACTATCTCTTAACAGAGGGCATTTCCATCTGTTTTGATGTTTGTTTTGTTGTAGTTTATAGAAGGCTCTAGTTATGCTCATTTATACAGCCCACTGAATAACAGGGTCTCATAATGAGCCATGTACACACAATTGCCATGCCACGCACTCTAAGTATGAAGTCTAAACCCACAGAATGCCAAGTTTCTCTCTTCTAATGGCCAGGTCAGTAGTAACGGGGGTTAACAGGAGGCGAAAACACCTTCGTGCCCTTATCAGGTTGGCCCTGTCGACTGTGACTGCATTTTGAGATTTTCAGTACTAGCGCAAGCCAAGCAGAAAGGCCAGAGGAGACAGGAAGTCTGGGAGGGTCCCATGGAGGTATGAGCATTGAGTAGACTGCAGGATGAACCCTGAGAGCAGAGAATGGCAGAGCGGACATAGGATGAACCGAAGGAAGATAGTGTGGGGGCTGTCCAGGTGAGCAGTGCAGTAGCCGTGAGCCTGCAGCCCATGAAGGAGTGGAGGTGGGGAACTGAAGTGGATTAGAGAGTGCAGTCCAGGAATTCTCCAGAGAAAGAGGGTTGATGCTCACGCAATATTGCGGAGATCTTCCAGTGGCAGCAGGAAGACACAGTTTAGAGTTAGGTGGGAAGGGGGCAGAGTTGCCGGCTTGGAAGTTGTCGCTGTCTTCTAGGAGGCAGTACAAGAGTGAGGGGAGGACGGTGCGTGAAGAAGAGCTGAGGCACCTGAGAAATGGGAGGATCAAGTGCAGGAATCACTGCAGAGGAGGTAGCAGCTCCAGGGGTAGGAGCTGTGTTTGGTTTGAGGCATTTGATTTGCAGGCAATGCCCAGATACCCAGGCAGGAGGCACTCATCAGTTAGTGGGAACGTCTGGTTTTGCCTAGAGAGATTTAGAAGATTTGGAAGGTAAAAAGTTAGTGAGGCCACAGGAGTGGCTTGGGATGGTTCCTGTGACCAAGACTCAGGCTGCAGTGTCTGGCCTCAAGAACAGGCATTTGAAAAGAAGGTTCCACCCAGGCATGGTGGCTCACACCTTTAATCCCAGCACTTGGGAGGCAGAGGCAGGCGGGTCTCTGTGAGTTCAAGGCCAGCCTAGTCTACAATAGTGAGTTCCAGGACAGCTGGAGCTACAGACAGACCCTGTCTCAAAAAGACAAAAGACAAAAGAAAAAGGGAAGGGAAGGGAAGGGAAGAGGGAAGGGAAGAGGGAAGGGAAGAGGGAAGGGAAGGAAGGGAGAAGAAGGTTCCTGCCTAGTAGCTGAGCATCTCACGTGCCCCCCTGTGTCTCACCTCTCTTTGCTGGCATCTGTATGCTGGAAGAGGTCCCTTGGAGTGAAGCAACACCTGCTCTCAGGGGCCAAGGGGAACTGACTTGACCATGTAGCTGTGCTGCCTGCTTAGGCCAAGAGTCTCCTTGGCAGTGAGGAGGGTCCATGCCAAAGCTCATGGGGTGTTTCCTGTTACTGATTAAAAAAAGAAAATAAAACTGAAATCTGCACAGGGGAAAATACAGTGGCTCATATATCAGGTGCCCGTAGGTAATTTATTTATCTGAAAGCTTGCTCTGTTCAAAGAGAAAAAGGGTATTTTATTTTTGTTTTATGTGTTTGAATGTTTTGCCTGCATGTCGTGTGTGTGTGTGTGTGTGTGTGTGTGTTTGTGTGTGTGTGTGTGTGTGTGTGTGTGCATGTTTGAGACTGGGTCTCCCTGTAGCTTCAGTTGGCCTGGAACTCACTCTGTAGACCAGGCTGGCCTTGAACTCACAGAGATCCCCCTGCCTCTACCTCCCAAATGCTAGGATTAAAGGCGTGCACCACCACACCCAGCTTAAAGACGGTTCTTAGCTGCCATGTGAGTGCTGGGAATCGAACCTGGGTCCTGTGCAAGAGCAGTTGGTGCCCTTAACTGCTGAGCGACTTTCTAGCCCAGAAGAAGGGTATTTGATGCTTACTCGAAACTTTGGGGGCCCCTGAAGGAAGCTAGGGTACAGTTCTTTTCTCCTGCTCCTGGCTCCTCCTTGCCCACTACTTCCCTCAAGATCCTGCCCAGTTTTGTAATTCAAACCAAGTCTGTCCCTCTTAGACCATTAGATTCATACTGGTCACAAAGTACCTTTCTTTTTTTTAATTTTTTTTTAATTTTTATTTATTTATGTGTATGAATGTACTGTCTGCATGTAGGTCTGTGCACCCGTGTTATGCAATGCCGTGGAGGTCAGAAGACGGTGTCGGATTCCCCTGGAACTGGAGTTCTCCTGGAGTTGGAGTTACAGACAGTTCTTAGCCGCCATGTGGGTGCTGGGGATCGAACCCAGGTCCTCTGCAAGAGCAGTTGGCGCTCTTAACCGCTAGGCCATCTCTCCAGCCCTAGTACCTTTCATCTCTACTGCATCCTAGGCCACTTGGCTTCTTCACCTCCTACCTAGCAAATAAACTGTGTGTGTGCGCGTGTGTGTATGTGTGTGCGTGTATGTGTGCGTGTGTGTGTGTATGCGTGTGCGTGCATGTGTGTGTATGTGTGTGCATGTATGTGTGCATGCGTGCATATATGTGTGTGTGTGTGTGTCTTCTTACAGTAAGGGCAGCCTCTCCCTTTGCTCATAAGTTCCTCCCCCCCTCAGAGAAAGGCCAGGGCACAAAGCATGGTGGAGACTGCATGGACTTAGAACAGAGCAGTCCTCAACTTTAAAATCCCAGGGTTTTAATAACAAAGTGTTAAATAGTAATAAACTGTGTCTTAATAGCAAGTTGACTTTGAAAACAAGATACATAATTTCTGGAGCAATGGCTCACTACTGGCCAGGGTGCAGGGTCTAGCAATAGGACAGAAGAGACACAGTCTCTGCCTTCTCAGAGTTCATGGTCTGGCAGAGAGATGATGGGCATGGGTCATTGCACAAGATGAAGAATGTCATGATACTGCAACCAGACTACATGGAGTTAGATCCTGGCTCTGCCACTCACAGCCACCTTGACCAAACCACCCAGCCTCCCTGTTATAAGAGATGAATGAGTTAGTGCATGGAGGCACTCAGCCGGTGTCCCTGTGCTAGTCCTGTCCTGACACAGAACAGGGAACAAAAGGAAAGTTTGGGGCATGCTGAGAATCTAGGACTGAGTTTAGAGGGGAAGACCACAGAAACCTCTGCTGAGGAGGAGGAAGCTCAGCAGCAAGTGGGCAGGGGCAGGAGGTGCTCAGAGGGCTGAGTCGGCTGATGTGCCAAAGCAGCCAGCTGCACGCACAGTGATCAGAGGGCACTGTGCCAGCAAACCGGGCAGTAGGCCCAGAGTTTCATCTGTTTTCTGTCAGAGAACCTGATGTGACCAATTTGAGGGCTGTGGTTCTGGATTCCTTGGTGTTGGCATGCAGAGCCCTCCCTCCCAGAAAGCAGTCCCAGCTTAGGAGGTGGAGTTGCGTTTAAAACCACTACCTCTTGGGCTACCTGAGGTGACTGCCTCATTCAGAATGGGGCTCCCTGGAACTGACTGCATTAGTCACACTGATCTGAACAGGACCTTTTCATATCTAAGCCTGGAGCCAGTGAACTCAGGCCCACAACCCAATCTGTCTGGTGCCTGCTTTGTACTACCATGAATAAGAGTATGTCGACGTTGTTCCATAGCTGGAAAGAAAAATGACAAAGAATGGCCTATAGTCCACAGCATCTAAAACACCTGCTGCTGGGTACTTTGTAGGAAGCTCGCCTGCCTTTAACCGTAGTTGAACGTGGGACTGTCACTGACTGGAGTCCTCAGGGGTTGGCCTAAGAGGGCAAATGAGGCCCCCTCCTCACTAATGCTGGATCTTTGATCTTGCAGGACAAATCCTTCAGAAAGACCAGGAAATCAAGGACCTAAAACAGAAGATAGCCGAAGTCATGGCCGTCATGCCCAGCATAGCATACAGTGCCGCCAGCAGCCCCCTGAGCCCCGTGTCCCCCCACTACTCTTCCAAATTTGTGGAGACCAGCCCCTCTGGACTTGATCCCAATGCCTCCGTCTACCAGCCCCTGAAGAAATGAAGGCCAGCTGTGGATTTACCCAACCATTTGGAACCAGAGGCTTCGAAAAGCAGCGTCTCTAGCAGTCAAGATAAAAAAAAAGTTTATATTGTATTTTGTGGGACTGTATATGTTGTCATTTTTAAAAAGGGGGAAAAAATAACATCCAAGTCTGATTAGAACTGCCCATCAGTCGTTCTTGTGAATTTTTAGAAGACCTCACAGAACTTTGCAGATTATTTTTCTTGGCCAACACATTAAACCATTCTTGGATTTCAAGTAGCCAATTTTGCCTTTTATATATTCTTACATAGTTTCCTCTTGAAGAAAAAAAAAGAGTTTTTGCTTTTCAACTCTGTTTTGTTCTTAAATAAGCAAGAAAATTTCACATTGTATTCACATGGGATGACAACAAAAACTTAGTTTCTAGAGTGAGAGGGCTAAGTAACCCAACACAACTTTGATTTCATTGCTGCATTAGGATGATTGTTAGTGTTACAGAAATAAGATTGATTGCCCCTCCAAGGACCAGACAACTGCAGGGAGCATCATTTAGGCTGAGAGAGACTTGGTGAAGAGGCTATGAGTGTGACAGGGCGCTGGAAGCCGTCGTGTCCCCATTGGTGCGTTTTAGTTCCAGAACACGGTTAGAGTAGTCGTCTTTGCAGTGCCTTGGGAAAAGACATTTCAAGAGGAAACTTGATCGTTTTCAACTGTTTTCCCCCTTCTTTGTCATCTGTCTTCTATTTGTCTCAAGCTCACTGCGGATCCTGTGTTACGGCTGGTGGGCAGCTGGGCCACTGCTCAGCATCACGCCTCCCCTCGTTTCCTCCATAGAGAGCAGCAGTGTTCCGTGCTGGCTGTAGTCAAGCACCACGGGGAGGCAGTTGGCGGCCTTCCTGAGGCTGAGGGAAGCTGCGGCCTCCGTCTGGGCCGCACATGTCATTTAACTGTGCTTTCTTCACTTTTCATCATTGTGTTGATGATTGGAAAGAAGCTTGACTATTCCCGAGCTCTTGTGCCAAGGAGGGTTTTTTGTTGTTGTTGTTGTTTGTTTGTTTTTAAGACTTAAGCTCAAAAACTCTGCACAAAGATACTGGTTTCAACTGTGTATTATACATTGGTAGAAAGTGTCTGCACAGGCAACCTTTGGAAGTGTTTGAAGATTCAGGGAGGGGGGAGGGCAGGGGACAGGGACAAAGCAAGGTGGTATTTGGGAGCTTGGAGCAGTTAAGAAACCAAATAGATCGGCTTTGCTTCCTTCCCATGGGTTCTGGAAGGACGTAGCTCTAAATTTCCTGTTAATTGGCATGTATATCTCATTTAAAGCAAATTAAGTAGGACAAACCAGTCAGTAAAATAGAAGTATTAGAGAGAATCATCCTTTTAAAAACAGACCTTATGTTGGGATTAAAAAAAAAAAACAAAAAACTTCTAGCTTTAGCCAGCTGTGCATGTTGCTGCCATTTGCATTTTTGAATCATCTTGTGTAACTGTCACCATGAAAGTGTTACTCAGAATTGTCATAGTTTTTTTTTTCCCCTTTTTTTCATCTTTGTGCAAAAACATGGAAAACTGTCGCTGACTTTGTGTTGAGTTCCCCCATCTGCTGCCTGTGGGACACTATTTTCGTTAAATACTTGGTCTTGGCTGCATTCTTTTTTTTTCCCCCTGTGGGGTTCAAAAGAATAAACATTTTCTTACTGATAAAACTAGTTTTCTGCCTTTTTAACTTTTTAGGAGGAAATGGCAAGGTAGATCCTCTGGGAGGGACTGAGGTGGCCATTCTGCTCTCCCTCATCTCAGCCCTGTGTCACTTGGCAGTGCCCTGCATGGTACTGGGTGGGGACATGGACATCAGGTGCTCCAGCTGGTGTGATTTCCAGTCTTAAAACATGTCCATCTCACGCTTTCCACCTCATCCCTTCTCCAGCATCCATCAGAACCGAAGCTGTCTTTGCTCTGCTATAACCTCTGTTCCTAACCCTAAGCCAGACCTGACCTGGAGAGAGACTGCTTGGTAAGAAACACCTCGAGGATAAATCTGCTTCATGAGGCATTGCAGAATCTTGTTTGTCTACTTAGCAAACCCTGTCGGGTTTCTCGTCATGGGTCCTGGACTGGCCCTCAAGGTGACCACATTTATTGTCCCCTGTGTTTTAGAGGCTTGTCTGTTTCCATCGTCTGAGAACAGCTGCCTCCCTTGGCCACGCTTTCCCATCTTGGCCATTATTACAATTGATCTTGGCTCAAGTTCTGGAAAATTCTACTCTTGGCATCTCATGCTCATCCTTGTTGCTGGATAGCCTTTCTGAATCTTGGCCAGTAAGTCTTGCAGACACACCACTTAATACCATGAGCAGGGCTCCCCAGGGAATGCCCAGGCGGGGCTTTACCTTCCCTGAAGGAACGTGTCTGCCCCCAGCAGTCACGGGCATGTTCTCTTCTACTAGAAATCTCCTGTTGTCTGTTAAGTCCATCACAAAACAGCTCTATGTCCTGGTATATTGTGATTCATTGTGATGCCATAAAGTGGCGTTTGCCATTCTAGATGATTAAATATTTGTAGAAAGGCGGAGCTGAGTGTTTTGACTGGCTGAGTACCCTCTGCTGACACCCCTTCAACTGAAAGTAAGGAAATAGCGATCATATATTCATCCCCCTCTTTCCAAGAGATCCTACAAGGAAGAAGAGACAGTTGTTCATTACTCAGACCTGAGGAAGGGGACAGTCCTTTCCTACCCCCCGTACACCTGCACTACTGGCTTTGTGAGACAGGCTCTGGAAGGCTGAACACTTCAACAGCCATCAGATGGCTGCTTGTAAGACTCACACCACAGCTCTGCATGGTGCTGCACCCTGCAATCTCAACACTGGGGAGGCTCAGTGGCAGATTGCAAGTCCAAGTCCAGAAGAGGCCGGCCTGGGCTCTAGTATGGAGCCCTGTCTCAAAGACACAAATAACAAGATTCAGACCACATGGAGGAAAACAAGAGGGTACCCCAGAGCCAAGTTTGTGAGGAGCTAGTTTGTTTTTTCTTTTTATAGTGTGTGTGTACATGTGCAGAGGCCCTAGGTTAATGTTAAGATCATCCTTAATCACTCTGTGTGTGTGTGTGTGTGTGTGTGTGTGTGTGTACACATGTGCAGAGGCCCTAGGTTAATGTTAAGATCATCCTTAATCACTGTGTGTGTGTGTGTGTGTGTGTGTACACATGTGCAGAGGCCCTAGGTTAATGTTAAGATCATCCTTAATCACTCTGTGTGTGTGTGTGTGTGTGTGTGTGTACACATGTGCAGAGGCCCTAGGTTAATGCTAAGATCATCCTTACTCTGTGTGTGTGTGTGTGTGTGTGTACACATGTGCAGAGGCCCTAGGTTAATGCTAAGATCATCCTTAATCACTCTGTGTGTGTGTGTGTGTGTACACATGTGCAGAAGCCCTAGGTTAATGTTAAGATCATCCTTAATCACTGTGTGTGTGTGTGTGTGTGTACACATGTGCAGAGGCCCTAGGTTAATGCTAAGATCATCCTTACTCTGTGTGTGTGTGTGTGTGTGTGTGTGTACACATGTGCAGAGGCCCTAGGTTAATGCTAAGATCATCCTTAATCACTCGGTGTGTGTGTGTGTGTGTACACATGTGCAGAAGCCCTAGGTTAATGTTAAGATCATCCTTAATCACTGTGTGTGTGTGTGTGTGTGTGTGTGTGTACACATGTGCAGAGGCCCTAGGTTAATGTTAAGATCATCCTTAATCACTGTGTGTGTGTGTGTGTGTGTGTACACATGTGCAGAGGCCCTAGGTTAATGCTAAGATCATCCTTAATCATTTCTACTTTATTCTTTGGCAGGGTCCAGAGCTCTCTGATAGGCATAGCTTTGCCAGTCGGCTTGCTCTGGGGATCCCTTGTCTCTGCCTTCTGAGGCTGAAATTACAGGCAGGCCCCGTACCCACCCAGCAGTTGCGTGGTTTCTAAGGATCCAAACCCCGGCCCTCACACCTGCATGCCACTCCAGCCACTGAGCCATCCCCAGCCCTTAAGCTTGCTTTTTCCCAACCAAGCAGCACTTGCCAAGACCATCCAGTCCAGCTCCCTGCTCCGCTGTAGTCCATGCAGAGCTCTGTGGCCTAGCCGCACTCTAGACGGTGGGACTCGGTTCCCAGCTTTCCCACCACTGGCTCTGCCCTGAACCTCTGTTTCCCTATGAAGGAAGAAGCATATCCTGGCTGCTTTGCCTGCTTAGAGATGCTAAGGGTCTCAGACATGATGCAGAGCACTCAGAATTTCCCAGGGCCTCTGCAAGACCAGACAGACCTGGCTAAAGGGTCTCCCGGGGCTTCCTGGGGCCAGCTGTCTCCACAGCTTGATTCCTAAACCAGTTCGACTCAAATGTGCTCAGCTGCTGTGGGCTAGCAGCACGTGCACCCTTGTTAGAATCTCAGGTTCTGCAGACCCCTCGCTCACATTTCACTCAGCATTTTAATGAGGTCTACAGTGATTTAGCTGCAGAGTTAGAAGCCGCACTCAGAACTGACTATCCTAACCAGAAGACTAGAAACATCCTCTCTTTCTTCCAGTGCAGGAAAGCCAATCTCAGTCCTGGAATTCAGATTGAAGAGCTGCTGGAAGCCAGAAGAGGGCATCCAGATCCCTTAGAGCTAGAGTTGTAAGTGGTTGTGAGCTACCCCATATGGGTGTTGGGAACTGTAGAAGAGCAGTATGCACTCTTAACCACCCCAAGCTCACACCTCTGTGTCCCACCCTTGGAAGCTCTGGATCTTGTGTTTATTACTGTTAGACTCTCAGATCTTACAGTGATGATTGCCACATAGTAGGTGTTCAGTCAGGGTAAAATGACCCCAGTCAGTTTGTTGCTGGAGCATGTGATCTGAAGTTTGAGCATCTATCAGAGTCAAACCATGGGAACTGGTCTAAACAGAACCGTTTCCAGGGCAGAGAGAGAAGGAGCCTGTTTACCGTGGTGTCTTCCCGTCTCCCTCTCTGCTGAAACCTTGCTTTTCTTGTAAGATTTTTCCACAAACGCCTGCTCGATCTAGCCAGGTGCAAAGACTTCCTAAATGGTTGGGTTCCCTGAGAACGATCATTTCTCTGGCAGGAAATTCTGACAGCTACCCCTATGTCCCCCTTACATCCAGTCACAGGGAATGTGGTGAACAGGAGGGAGGACTAGCCATTCTTCCTGCTTAGAGCCCTCACCTGACTGTCCAGAACCAACCCCTCTGTCTAGAGAGCCAGCCCATGTTATTTCCTGCAGGAAGGAATCTGGCTGCCCCTATGTCTCTAAGACCATCCCTCCCTCCTCAGCTTGGTTTGAGGGGCTCCACTTCATCCCATCCCAACATTTGCCATTAGTCTCTCCATCTTGGCTTGAGGTTCAGGTGCCCTCAGGTTGGGCTCCCTAGGTCCTGGAGTCTCCATCCAGTAGTCCGATTCCTCTCAAAGAATCCCAGACTTGGCTTCACACTCTGTCCCCAGAAGCCAAGACCAGCCGTCCCCCAAGAGGTAGTCTGTTCTGTCTCCCAGCATTGTAGTTTCTGGATACCTTAGGGGTGACAGGGAGATGGAGTTGAGGGTAATTGGGACCTTACAGAATGAATTTGACCTGGCCTGTAGCCTGCATGTTTGTTTCTTATTACATTTATTGTGTCACCGTCCACTTGAAGATCAGAGGACAACCTGGGAGGCTCGGTTCTTTCCTTCCACCAGTTGGCTCCAGAAATGAACTCAGGCCATCAAGTTTGGCTGCAAGCCCCTTTACCTACTGACCCAACTCTTCCATTTTTTCCCTGACTGCTTAGCCATGGGTCTTGAGCGAAGATGGGGTTTTGTCCTCAGGAGCCTATGTAGGATACTCACTGTGAAGCTGGCCCATGCAGGCTTCGAATGATGGCTTTGAGATACAGAGTTCATAGGGACAGCCTGAAATAGCTTGTTAAAGCTCAGATTGTTGCCCCCACCTCCCTGCCAAGTTTCTGATGTGCAAGGTCTGGCGCAGCCCCCGTCCCTCCCTAAATGCAACTTGAACAAGTTCTAGGGAGGTTGGTTCCTGGGTCCTTAGCTCTACTTTCAGAACCACTGATTACTGAACTACCAGGGCCCAGTACTGCCTGAAGCCGTGCCTGCCAGCTGCCACCAGAGGGCGCAAGCCGTCTCAGCTGAGTGAAGGCTCCTATCCAGCCACCAGCACCGTGGGCAGCACAGGCTCCTCCCGAAAGACTTCCTCCTTTCCATTTGCTTGTAACTATCTTCAGGAAGAGGAACATTGACCCTCTCAATCCAGCGGGCTCAGACGGGTCCCCACCAGCTGGTGCTGATCCAGTGACGGTTTCCCTGGCCTCTCTCCACTGCATCAGAGACCTTCTTTTCGAACCTTTCTAGTTTAGATGGGAGGTGAGGAGCTGGAGAGATGGCTCAGCAGCTAAGAGCACTGGCTGCTCTTGCAGAAGACTCAGGCTTGATTCCCAGCACCCACATGGCAGCTAACAACTATGTGTAACTCCAGTTCTAGGAGATCTGACTCCCTCTTCTGACCTCTGTGGGCATTGCCTGACACAGGTGCACTTAATACGTGCAGGCAATATACTCATACACATAAAATAAAAGTAATGAAACAAAATTTTTTAAGATGGTAGGTGATTTTTTTGTCTTCTCTGCACCTTACTATAAGATCTCCAAAGTTTTCTACATAAATTTGGTTATTTTATACAAAATTATTCAAAAGTTTGAGGATTTTATTTTTTTATTTTATTGTCTGCATGTGTGCAAGTGTACCTGTATTGTGCAATGCCCATGGAGGACAGAAGAGGGCTCCAGATCCCTTGGATCTGGAGTTAGGGACAGATCACTGCCATATGGGTTCTGAGAACTGAACCCCAGTCCTCTACAAGGGTGACCAGTACTTTTTTTTTTTAATTTTTTATTTATTTCTGTATGTGTATGAATGTACTGTCTGCATGCAGGTCTGTGCACCCGTGTCGTGCAATGCTGCGGAGGTCAGAAGAGGGTGTCGGATTCCCCTGGAACTGGAGTTCTCCTGGAATTGGAGTTTCAGACGGTTCTCGGCCGCCATGTGGGTGCTGGGGATTGAACCCGGGTCCTCTGTAAGAGCGGTCGGCGCTCTTAACCACTAGGCCATCTCTCCAGCCCAACCAGTACTCTTAATCACTGAGCCATTTCTCTAGCCCCTTGAAAATGATTTTTTTTGTTGTCGAGGCAGGGTCTCCCTGTAGCCCCAGCTCCCCTGGAACTCACTATATAGACCAGATTGGCCTTGAACTTACAGAGATCCACCTCCCTCTGCCTCCCGAGTGCTGGGAATTAAAGGCATGTGACACCATACCCAGAGAAAATAATTTTTTAAAACATTTAAGTGTAATTAAAAGCCAGGCGTGGTGGCACATGCCATTAATCCCAGCACTCAGGAGGCAGAGGCAGGCAGATCTCTGTGAGTTCAAGACCAACCTTGTCTACAGAGCGAGCTCCAGGCCAGCTGGGACTAAAAGGGAGACCCTGTCTCAAAAAGACCAAAAAAAAAGTGTAATTAAAAGACAAAAAGCTTTCAAGGAAACGAAAAAGGAAGAAAGAGGGTTTTGAGTTGGCTCAGCAGGTAGAAGCTTACTGAGCCACCTGGGCCACCCCAGCTCCACCCTGGATTCCACTGTGGAAGGAGAGAACCGACTCGAGAAAGTTGTCCTCTGACCTCCACGCACACCATGGCACCCGTGCTCCTGCACACACACATCATAAACACATCATAGGCACATATATCATACATGCACCATACACATACCATACATGTACATCATATACATTACAAACATCATACATCATGTACACACATCCCATATATATACCATACATATATCATACAATACACATTATATACACATTATACACACATCATATATGCACTATACACATACACAAAACATATATATCATACATTACATCATACACTACACAAACCATAGACATATCATATACATCATACACCATACACACATACAACATACATACAACACACACACATCATATACACATTATAACACACACCATACACAACAACCATACACAGAAATTTTAAAAAAGAAGAAAGGAAATCTGAAGAGATTTGGGGTGAATAGCTTAGAAGAGATTTGGGGTGAGTAGCGTAGAAGCCACCACTGATGCTTGCCCCCAGTTGTTGGTTCTACTGGAGTGGTTTCGTAGGCTCACAGTGTGGCCAGCCACTCAAGAATGCAAGGTGGACCTAAGGGCCAGATAGATGGCTCCCTGTCCTCTGCTGGGCCTAGGACTGGGGTCCAGAGTTTGGGTTCAGTCTGTCCAACCCAAACATTGCCCTTAAATCATGCTCATACCTATCTATTCCCACATGCCTAGGGACTTCTGGGGCTTAGTAGCTGGGAGCAGGCTACAGTATTCAGCCTCAGGCATCCTGGTTTATATTCCTGGGGCTTGTGTACTGGACAGCTTTAGTGTCAACTTGACACACCTGGGTGGAGGAAGCCTCAATTGGGGAATCGCCTCCATTGGACTGGCTTGTACCCATGTCTGTGGGGTAGTTTCTCAATTGATCTGAGAAGGCCCAGCCCACTGTGGGTGGTGCCACCCCTGGTGGGCGGTTCTGTACTGTATAAGAAAGCAGGCTGAGCATGGGCCAGGGGAGCAAGCCAGTTCATTCCTCCATGGCCTGTGCTTCGGCTCCTGCCTCCAGGTCCCCACCCTGAGTTCCTACCTTGGGCTCCCTAACTGTGACCTGGGAGATTTAAGATGAATAAACCCTTTCCTCCCCAAGTTGGTACTGGTCAGAGTGTTTTGTCACAGCAATTGAAGACAAACTAGACTAGCTTGCAAACCTACTGTATTAATGCCATAGAATTTCAGACATTTAAACAGTTTTTAAAATTTTATTTATTTTTGTATGTGTATGAATGTACTGTCTGCATTGTAGGTTTGTGCACCTGTGTCGTGCAATGCCGCAGAGGTCAGAAGAGGGCATCAGTCCCCTGGAACTGGAGTTTCAGACGGTTCTCAGCTGCCATGTAGGTGCTGGGGATCAAATCCGGGTCCTCTGCAAGAGCGGTCGGCGCTCTTAACCGCTAGGCCATCTCTTCAGCCCTCAGAATTTCAGACATTTAAAATTGGAAGTTTGGGGGCTGGAGAGATGGCCTAGCGGTTAAGAGCGCTGACCACTCTTGCAGAGGACCCGGGTTCGATCCCCAGCACCCACGTGGCGACCGAGAACCGTCTGAAACTCTAATTCCAGGAGAACTCCAGTTCCAGGGGAATCCGACACCCTCTTCTGACCTCCGCGGCATTGCACGACATGGGTGCACAGACTTGCATGCAGACAGTACATTGATACACATACAGAAATAAATAAAATTAAAAAAAATTAAAATTGGAAGTTTGGGGCCAGGCATGGTGGCCTTTAATCCCAACACTCAGGAGGCAGATGCCGGTAGATCTCTGTGAGTTTAAGGCCAGCCTGGTCTACACAGAGAGTTCTGGGTCTGGAGCTAGGACCCCCATCTCAAAAAAGAATGGGAGAGTTCACATTATCTGAGTTTTGGAGTCTATCTAGCTATCTATCAAGTACCTATCAGCTATCGCTATCTCTGTTTATATCAACCCACTTAGGTACAGCATCTTACTGTGTAGCCGAGGCTAGTCTTGAACTGTATAATTCCCTGCCTCAGCCTCCCAAGTGCTAGGATGGCAGTCTTTAGCTACCATGCCCAGATCTTTTGTTGTGTTGTGTTTTTGAGACAAAGCTATCTGTGTAGCCCAGGCTGGCCTGAACTTCCTGTGCCTCCTGAGTGCTGGGATAACAGACATGTATTATTACACCTGGATGGGGATTGGGGTGGGGGGACTCTGCTAAAACCCTGAAGACCTGGTATCTCAGGGCTGTCATCTTTCTCTATGGACTGCAGCTGCTGGGAGAAGTCCTACCATGGGTCCTGTCCCGCCTACATGTCAGGTGTCAGGATCACAGGGGACCTGGCAATGAGGTCGTGGCCAGCCTTCCAGACAGCCTGGCTGAACTGGGCTGTTTGAATTTGGCAGCAGGGTTGGGAAGCTGGGAACCAATGGACTTCAGAGGAAGCCTGGGTCCTGGTTGGGGCCAGAGCCTCAGAGGACAGATGGCTGTGGGCAATGGACTGGGGCAGGAGCCAGGGCTACATGTGTTGGGCACTGGGATGGAGGTGGGGCAGGTCTGCATTTGCCATCTCTCCCGTGGCTCTTCTTCCTTCTGATCACCAGGCTTTCCTCAGGCTCCGGTCCCAGTTTCCCCTGGCTAGTCACATCTGTCCCACTGATATTTACCAATGTCAATAACCCTAGGATTTGCCAGGGATGGTGATACACACTCAGGAGACAGAGGAAGGTGGATCTCTGTGAGTTCAAGGCCAGCCTGGTCTACATAGTGAGTTCCAGGCCTGCTGGGGCTAAAGGGAGACCCTGTCTCAAAAAAGACCCCCCAAAAAACCCACAAAACTATTTTTAAAAATTTGGGGGCTGGAGAGATGGCCTAGCGGTTAAGAGCACTGACTGCTCTTGCAGAGGACCCGGGTTTGATCCCCAGCACCCACATGGCGGCTGAGAACCGTCTGTAACTCCAGTTCCAGGAGAACTCCAGTTCCAGGGAACCCTCTCTGACCTCCGTGGCATTGCAAGACATGGAGTGCACAAACCTACATGCAAACAGTACATTCATACACATAGAAAATAAAGAAATTTAAAAAAAAGAAAAAAATTTATAAAAAAATTATGTGTATGAATGTTTTCCCTGCATATATGTAAATGCACCCATGTCATGCAATGCTCACAGAAGCCAGAGGAGGACATTAGATCCCCGGGAATTGGAGTTATGGACAGTTGTTCACCAACATGTGGGTGCTGGGAACTGAATCAGGGACCTCTACAAGAGCAGCCAGTGCTTTTAACCACTCACTTAACCATCTCTTTTTTCTTTTATTTTTTTCTTTTCCTTCCCTTTCCTTTCCTTATTCCTTTTCTTTCTTTTCTTTTTTTTTTTTTTTTTTTTTTTGTCTTTTTGAGACAGGGTCTCCCTGTAGCCCCCAGCTGGCCTTGAACTCACTCTGTAGACCTGGCTGGCATGGAACTTACAAAGATCCGCCTGCCTCTGCGTCCCGAGTGCTAAGATTAAAGGCGTGCGCCACCACCCCTGGCTCTTTTTTTTAAAGACAGATTCTCACTATGTAGCCCTAGCTGGACTGACTGACTGACTGACTGACTTGGTTGGAACTGGCTCTGTAGACCAGGCTGGCCTCAAACCCAAAGCTCTGCCTCCTCCCGAGTGCCTCCACACCCAGCTTGTCTTGTTTAGCTTTGGGTCTTAGATGGTCTTGCTTGCCTTAGCCTGTCAGGTATCTGGAATCACAGGCATGCACCACCATAACCAGTTTTATCTGAAGTTTTGCCATAGTAAACCATAGAAAAATGTGACCAGAATAAGTACAAAAGGGACGTGAGTGGACAGGTGAGTGCACAGGTGAGTGGACAGGCCCAGGGCAAGCACACACCGCTCCATCACGGAGGTTGAGGGAGCCAGCCCGAAGCAGTGCAGTCTGATGGGCGGGGCTGCCTCTGGGATGAGCAGTCTGTGTCCCAGATTCCTGGAAGCCACGGTCTGTCCCCTGGGAAGCCTGGTAGGTAGATGTGGTTGCTCCAAGTGACCTACTCCACCTGTGGGTGCCAGAGCCCTCCGTGTGTCCTCTAGTGGTCAGTGGAAGGTAGCATGCTGCAGAGATGGAGCTTAGCTGCTCCCTGTCTGCCGGGAGAACAGGAGTCCCAGGTAGGGGCCACTGCTGGGTGAGAAGAGGCAAAGCCACCCTCAGACCTGGTGGCAAAACTGTCTATTTGTGTTAGATATTTTTTTTTAATTTTATTCATTTCTGAATTGTTGTAATAATGTATCTGTCTGCATGCAGAGTTTGTGTTGTGCACCGTGTCGTGCAGTGCCGCGGAGGTCAAGAGAGAGGTGTCGGATTTCGCCCGGGAACTGGAGTTCTCCTGGAATTGGATTTCAGACGGCGGACCAGTGGGCCCCTGTTTCGGTCCTACCTGTGGCGTGCTGAGGGATCGACCCGGTCCTCTGCAAGAGCGGTCGGCGCTCTTAACCTCTAGGCCATCTCTCCAGATATTGGGGTGTTGGGTTTGTTTGTTAACACAGCAAAAATGACTGGAGAGGACGAGCCCAAGTTGGGGTCACCAGCTCATCCTGTGGCTGAACCCTGGGTTGGCGTTCCGGAGCCTGGGGAGGAGACCTGGGGCACTTCCAAGGTCTAAATATTTGTGTTTGACCAGCCTTTAATCCCAGCAACTCCGCATAGGTGGAGCTCTGTGAGTTCAAAGCCAGCCTGCTCTACAGAGTGAGTTCCAGGGCAGCCATATGCTATTTAATGAGAGGCCCTGTCTCCAAAAAGAAGAATACATACTTGTCTGTCCCCAGTTCCTGTGGTGATACCCTGGCCACCTTCCCCTCAGGGCGATGGTGTGGGAAGGTGGGCCCTCTGAGAGGTGAATGGGTCTCGACACTAAGCCTCATTAATGGGACAGTGACCTCATAAAGGAGGCCTGAGAGAGCCCCTTAGCCCTTCCGCAGGACCACAGCACAGGGAGCTGTTCTTACCAGACACCAAACCTGACGTGCCTTTGTTTTGGACTTCTGGCTTCCAGTTCCAAGGAAAATGCACTTTCTGCTAACTTAAGCCATAGGTCTGTGATGTTTGCCACAGCAGGCTGACTGGACCTCACTTGGACAGAGCCTGGGCCTCCTCCAAACCACACAGAGACCAGGGTGGAGGGGCCCATGAGCTATGGAGGCTGAGCCAGGAGGAATATACAGTCTCGAAGCCTGCCTCGGCTGCAGAATGAGTTCTAGGCTAGCCCGGGCAACTTAGAGAGACCTGCCTCAAAATAAAAGTAAAAAGAGAGAGCTGGACACGGTGGTGTATTCCTTTAATCCCAGCACTCAAGAGGCAGAGGCAGGTGAATCTCTGTGAGTTTAAGGCCAGCCTGGTCTACATAGTGGTAGAGCGTGTGCCTAGGCATGAGTCCCTTAGTGAGGCTAAATAAATAACGAAAGCCAGTGGGAAAAGAGCCACAGATGTGAAGTCTGCTGGGCAGAGGCAGCACCACCCAGGGCGGGGACNAAAAAAAAAAAAAAAAAATAGTAGATCAAATTAAAAAAAAAAAAAACTCTGGGGAAAATTTTAGCAAGGAGATGACAGACTGACTATGTGAGCTTGAAGACAAGGTAGAGAAATTGGAACAATGAAACAAGTACAATCATAAAATAATTAAGGCACCAATAAGAATTCTAAGATATACCTGACACACTGGAGAGACCAAATATACAGATTATAGGCATAGGAAGAGACCGATCTCACTTTAAAGGCATAGAAAACATTTTCAAAAGAATTATAACGGAGAATTTCTCAGAGGTAGGGAAAGAGATATCAATCCAGGAAGTACCTCCTCCTGTCACATTATAATTAAAACACTAAATACAGAGCAAAGTAAGTGTATTGAAAGCATCAAGAGAAAAATACCACGTCACATATAAAGGTAGGCCTGTCAGAATAACAGCAGATTATTTAAGTGAAACTTTAAAAACCAGGTCTTGAGGGGCTGGAGAGATGGCTAAGCGGTTAAGAGCACTGACTGCTCTTGTAGAGGACCCAGGTTTGATTCCCTGCACCCACATGGCAGCTAAGAACTGTCTAAAAAAAAAAAAAATAGGTCAAAAAACCCAGGCGTGGTGGCACACGCCTTTAATCCTAGCACTTGGGAGGGAGAGGCAGGCGGATCTTTGTAAGTTCAAAGTCAGCCTGGTCTACAGAATGAATTCCAGGACAGCTGGGGCTACAGGGAGACCCTGTCTCAAAGAGACAAAAAATAAATAAATTAATTAATTAATTAAACAAAACTCAGGAATCATCTATTTGTTACCACCAAGAAGCACACCTCACCACAAAAGACAGTATCTTAAAGTAAAAAGAGGGCTGGAGAGATGGCCTAGCGGTTAAGAGCGCCGACCGCTCTTGCAGAGGACCCGGGTTCGATCCCCAGCACCCACATGGCGGCCGAGAGCCGTCTGAAACTCCAGTTCCAGGAGAACTCCAGTTCCAGGGGAATCCGAGACCCTCTTCTGACCTCCGCAGCATTGCACGACACGGGTGCACAAACCTGCATGCAGACAGTACATTGATACACATACTGAAATAAATAAAAATAATAAAAAATAAAAAAATAAAAAANCTGTCCTGGAACTCACTCTGTAGACCAGGCTGGCCTTGAACTCACAAAGATCTGCCTGCCTCTGCCTCCCAAGTTCTAGGATTAAAGGCATGCACCACCACGCCCGGCTTAAAATTTTTATTTTTAATAAAGTCTACTATAGCCCGAGAATTAAATGGCTTACTTAACATCACCAGTTCTAGTTTATGTAAGTATAACACATACACACACTCTATTTTGTTTACTTGTATAAGAGAAGGTCTTGCTATGTAATCAAGGCCGGCCTCACAGTTGAAGCAATCCTCTAGCCTTCCTTCCCAAGGGTTGAGATTGATACAAACTGTATTTTAAATTAGGGGAAAATAATTTTTATTTTAAACTATTTTTATTTTTTATGTGTACAGTGTACTATCTGCATGTAGGTAGGTGCACCTGTGTCATGCAATGCTGAGGAGGTCAGAAGAGGGTGTTGGATTCCCCTGGAACCTGGGTTCTCTGCAAGAGCAGTTGGTGCCCTTAACCGCTGAGCTATCTGTCTAGCCCCTTGAAACTATTTTTAAAACTCGATCCAAGAAACAGAAAAATATCTTTTCCACTGTTACAGGCACTGACAAACAGGAGTGCTATCATACTCTTGACCAAACAGCTTCTAAGACGGGGTTGGTCTTCTTACACTGCAAGATCTCTGCTCCACACTGTCTCATTTGGGTTTTTACCTCATTTTTTATAAAAACAGCATTCACTGCAGCTTCTTTATCTTTGGTGGATGGCAAAAGACCAGCTTCTTCAGGTACGATCTGGGACCACTGACCCAGCAACAAGAGGCTTTTAGAAGATAAAATACTCTTCAGTTCCAAATATTCCCATAGAAATATGCAGCCAGCAGAGGTAATAAGCAGAACTCTTTTCCCATTTTCGGCTACATATAAGTACAGTCTCAATGAGCTTGCTGGTTAAAACAAAATAAAACAAATATCAGACTTCCAAAGTCTGAATTTCCAAAGAATGCACTTTTTTTCTTTTTAATTTAAATTTTGAGTTTTTTCTTAATTTTTTTTTTTTTTTTTTTTTTTTTTTTTTTNTTTTTGTCTTTTTGAGACAGGGTCTCCCTTTAGTCCCAGCTGGCCTGGAGCTCACTTTGTAGACCAGGCGGGCCTTGAACTCACAGAGATCCACCTGCCTCTGCCTCCCAAGTGCTAGGATTAAAGGTGTGCGCCACCAAGCCCGGCAAATTATTCTATTTTAAAATAACTCCTGGAAGCCGGGAGTTGTGGCACACACCTTTAATTCCAACACTTGGGAGGCAGAGGCAGGTGGATCCCTGTGAGTTCGTGGCCAGCCTGGTCTACATAGCAAGCTCTAGGCCAGCTGGTGCTGCAGACTCTGTCTCAAAAAGGATCAAAAATAGATAGATAGATAGATAGATAGATAGATAGATAGATAGATAGATAAAATAACTCCTGGGTATATCTCAATAATAAAGTGCTTGTCTAGCATGTACGAGATCCTAACTTCTACACTCAACACTGAAAACAAATAACTAAATCATAAAATACCTCTTGTTAGAATTACTGGTTTAGGTAGTCTAACAGTTACATTTAATTTCTTTCAAGATTAACATCATAGGAGCATTTGCAAAATCAGCAGCCAGAACTAGGTTGGCTATTATTTAATGTGAACATTAGTATGGCCAAGGTTTTACATTGTTTACTTAAATTAAAATACATACAGCTTTAGAAATTCATAAGCCCTTAACTCTGATTTTTTTTTTAATTTATTATTTTATGTGTATGAGTGTACTGTCTGCTTGTAGGTTGGTGCACCCGTGTAGTGCAATGCGGAGGAGGTCAGAAGAGGGAATCTGATTCCCCTGGAACTGGAGTTAAAGATGGTTCACAGCCACCATGTGGGGGCTGGTAATCAAACCCAGGTCCTCTGCAAGAGCAGTCGGAGCTCTTAACTGCTGAGCCATCTCTCCAGCCCCGACTCTGATCATTTTTTGTCCAGAAAAAGAAAGCTACTTTCAATGAAATCTGAGGAGGCAGTAGTAGCAATACCTGAGAACCTGTTAGAAATGCAAATTAGGGGGCTGGAGAGATGGCCAAGCGGTTAAGAGCACCGACTGCTCTTGCAGAGGACCCAGGTTCGATCCCCAGCACCCACATGGCGGCTGAGAACCATCTATAACTCCAATTCCAGGAGAACTCCAGTTCCAGGGGAATCCGACACCCTCTTCTGACCTCCGCGGCATTGCACGACATGGATGCACAAACCTACATGCAGACAGTACATTCATACACATACAAAAATAAATAAAATGAATGTCTCTCACTTGAACCTGAAGTTTCAACAATTGTTAGCCTGGCTGTCTGTGACACTGGATCATTGTCATTTTCCTTTCCACTTCCCCCGGAACCCAAGTGGAATTACACACCTAGGTTATCTTATGTATGGTACCCATCAAGACTCTAACCGCAGATAAAATGCAACTCCTCGTCCATATTCAACCTAAATCTCCCTCAAGCCTGAGCCTCTGCGAGGCACGTTCTTAAACTCGCTTGTAAACTTTTTCAGCACTCCTAGCGGCTCTTACAAATGAAAACTTTGCCACTTTGCTGGGCTATTAGTAGCTGAACTAAACTGTCCACACAATTTCCTCTCTGTTGGGACTGTGCTTTCTCAGCTGTGCAAGCCCCCCTTGTTTGAGACAGCCCTCTGTGGCTTGTTACATGTTACCCTGAATGTTGTCTGAAAACCTTCTTTGTCCTCACCAGCCGTCCACTTCAGAAGTGGTGGTGTTGTTCTGAGGCAGGGTTTGGGATGCCATATAGAATAAAGCTATGATTGTATGAAAGACCAGAGGAGGATAAGCAGCCAATACAAACACCAAGCACATGCCGTACCAGGAGAGAAAATGGGACAAAGCCTTGTTGGGGCGGCTTTGTTTCTGAGGTCTGCATACTCACATGCAGTCCCGACAGTCTTGCTGGTAGGTTTTCATGGTAGGTTCCCATTTGGCAAAGTGTGGGGCTTAAGACCCTACTTCCCAGTAGGTGCCAGGCTAAGTGCCTACCATTCTTTGTGGATGGGGAAGGCACCATGCAATTGTAGACACAAAACACAGTTCCTGCTCCAATAGGAAAGAGTTCATTCTGAGCCAAATATGCGTCATAAAACAAAAGAAAGTGATAAATCAATGTGTTTACCAAATATATTGGTGGGGACGTCAGATAGTCAGGTCACAGCAAAGTGGGGGCATATCTGCCCTGGGGTTTCAGATGCTCTCCAACGACTGAAGCTGGTGGTCTGCTAAGAATACATTAGCTCGTTCTTAAAGATTTTCTCTACACGGACCATCGCCCCGAGTTCAAAGACAGATATCATAAGTGTGAGATTAGAGGTTGTAATGAAATGGACGCCCCTCATTAAGGTCTGCAACTCAAGAGCAGCTCTCAAAAGATAAGAAATTATTATATAGCACTCATATCTCGTAAAAATATTTCCATTCTTTCATAAGCACAAAGTTTTAATCAATTAGTCTAAAGAATCTTCAACACAGAAGCTTTTCCAGGGAAGTACTATTCAGGGATATGGTGGTCATTGACAGTGGACTCACATGAGGACCACCAACTGAGACCGCCTCATATTCATCTTTTAATTCTATGTGGATCTCAGCCTCCTCTTTTAGTAGTTAATGTTCCTTCTAAGTTGTCGCTCTTCTTCTGTTTCTACTCTCTATGTCAAAACACCACACAGCCTCTTCTGCCTCTGATTAATCATCCTCTGTTTTTTATATCTTTTGATAAGGCGAGTGGCATATTACAATTACCATCAAAATGTCCACATAGACTCTTGGGTCTTCATCTAAATTTCAGCTCGTATTGTAGTTCTCCTACCACAAGGAAAACATCTGATGATGTGCAAGTTAGAAAATTTTTTAGTGAAATGCAGGTAGTAAAAATGGATATGGTGGATAAACTTTTATTCTTACTCAAATAATTATATTTTCTCATAGTAGTTCACTTTTTCTTAGTTTTTTTGATGGTACTTACTCTCCGTACTGATTCATTAGTGGCCAGATGCCTCTTGTCCATAACCTAGCGATATGAACTGGAGAGATAAAAGTTAAAGAAATGAAAAACTATTTCATATTGCCCTTTTGGAACTTTCATGGTCGTACTCACTTCTTCCCGTCTCTCTGCTCCCCCTCCCCTTCTTTTGATTCATAAACTTACACCTAGTCCCTCATTTCTCCCTACGTCCCACCCACGTAGGAGCATAGAACAAGAATGGCACAGTGCTGGAGAGCAGAAACCACTATCAAAAATAGGCAGTTAGCCAGGTGTGGTGAGCCGCTGCTTTTGAATCCTGTACGCTACCTTTCTGGGAGCAGAGGCAGGTGGATCTCAGTGGAGGTTCTCTAAGTGCCAGTGACCACTGCGTCTAATCAATGGTGAGGCTTCCAAGGCACAGCTGGAGGCTGCACGTGAGGAAGCTCTTGTCAACAAAAAATATGTGACAAAAAATAAAAAATAACAGAAAAAAGAAATGCGTGAGTTATAGATGATCAAGCACAAACATCTCTAAAGTCCGGAGAAAACTATTGTATTGTTAGTTTTGAATGAGAGAGATAAGTTAGGACGAATAAATAACTGTTAGGAATTTAGACGGGAATTTTACTGGAGTGACATACCCTTTAGGCCAAGACAAATATCTAGCTGGGGCCCAATGGATCTCTATAGGATGCCATTTAGACTTCGCCGCCGATACCGTTGCTCTACATATTGTAGTCGTCTTCCTCCCTGCTGGTGTCCACTTTCCATACTGTCTTAGGCTTTAGGGATAATCACACGCTCCTAGCTGGTCACCTATGCAAACTTGCTATGAGATCTTGCACACACTGTGACTGAATCAAAGTGGAGGAATGCCATCGGGGACTAGAAAGTGTACGTCTTGGTCTGTGTTTCTCTGGATTGTAATTGAGGAGTGAGAGCTGTGTGGAAAAGGTATTTCTAATTGGTGCTGTGCAGTGTGTGTGGGCTCACCCATACACGAACACATGACACTGTTGGTTGCCAGACAAATTTGCAGGAGTTCTGCATGATGTTTCCCTCATGCTCACGACTTGAGGTGGTAATGACATGTCTGTTCCATACCTAATGGTTCTAAGGTTGGGCTGCTCGCATGATGGCAGAGGCGGAGAATAACTCGCTTGGTCAACAATAGAGAAAGAAAAGAAAGATAAGGGAAAAGAGAAGACAATTAATAGAGGACAGAAAAGTGTAAAGTGATGCAATGCTTATTAGCACAAGTCATTGGCAAGGACAGTGGAGAGGATAAGAAAGGAAAGGAGATAGAAGATGAGAGAAAGAAAGAAAGAAGAAAGAAAGAAGAGAAGAAAGAAGAAATGAAAAAGAATGTATAGACCAGAGCAAAAGAAAAGTAACTGATGTTCTAATTACGTTAAATATAAAATTATATTGTATTTTTAATATGTTAATATTTATTCTTATTTATTTATAGGTGGTGGGTCTCTCTTTTTTGGATATACATGGATAATTTTCCTTTGATATGGTATTCCCAATTGGCCTGGAACTTAATATGAAGACCAGGCTGGCTGTAAGTAACTCCCATGGATCGTACCTCACATCCTTGTCCACTCGTAGAGGTCTCTCGTACCGATTGTAGCAGCATTAAAAGGCATGCACACTTTGGGGTGAAGTGCGGGTGATCGAGGAGGTAGGAAGAGGCATCGGATTGCCGTCTGGACTGGGAAAGACACGCTTCATCTGAAGTCTGTCCATGGTGAGCGGCCGGGTGCTCGACTGCGATAGTGCCAAGAAGCGCACGGGTTCGCTCACTATTGCCCAGATCACAGCTCCAGTGACTGCGCTCTACGGCGTTAGGCACACATGTGTCTTCTGCGACCACAGCATGCACTCTCAATTATTCCAGAGAACTTCTCACGTTTACATGAGATGCAGAGTAACAATCTCACAGCTTCTTTCTCGTGCTTGATTGCTCTTATCCGGTGGACATGTGGTGTTACGCCCCTGATTGCGGCAGAGGTCAACAATAACTTGCTGAAACTGTTGCAGTGATCATAGTGTGAAGATCCTTCGCCCTGCCATCATGCTACTCCATTGTTAACAGAGGACAATAAAACTAGAGAGTTTAATATACCTTAATTGAAGATTTGAAAGTTGCTTCAGATCTCGCTACCCATCACCGCTGTCCATGTTGTGGTTTGCTCTATGTGGTTTATTTTCGAACCAGGGCTCCTCTGAGTAGGATTAGCTATTGGTGTGCCTTGCCTCTACACCTGCTATGTCACACTGTACGATCCACTATTTTGCAATAGCGCAATCGCGCTCTAACGAAAGGCTTGAGGAAGGAGACAGTCTGATGGCATGCGACCTGAGAGACTGGAGGTCTTAGGAATTGTGTTGTTAGTGTGCAGAGCGACCATCTAGTTTGCGAGCTTTGGGCCAGCAATAGACCGATGGTGGCCCTCGAGAAGATTCTTTTTGCAAGACGTCAGTTCCTTTGATTATTTCCGAGTCTCCTATAGGGAAATCTACTGGTAACGCACATCTTCTCTCTGACAACGCCCCCAAAGTCGCTATGATTTTTTATCAGTCGCAGCATCTTGGTTGAGGATGTCGCAACAAACACCTTGGTTGTGTGTCAGGCTATGAGGGATGATACGACTGCGACTTATCATACTCTTGCTAGAAAGCACAATTGAAACATAAGAGGACCCACATAGTATATAAGAATACTATATCATTTAATAAAGATTCAAATAAAGTTAAAAAGTGCATCCTTTTTATGATACATATGTAATATTATTATATATTGCTAATATTATTATTCTATTTAATTTCAGATATATTTACTCTTAATTGGCTAGATATGTATGGTTCTTATATCAATGGACGAGGTCCCTGTAAGTTCTCAAGCACTTTGATGTCCTGGAACTCACGTCTGTAGACCAGGCTGGCCTTTAGTATACTCACTGCAAACCGCCTTGGCTACTTCTGCCTCCCAAAGAGTGGGGTTGTTGGATTAACACCGCGGGTCACATAACGCCTCAGCCATGAAGTCTGGGACCAATAAGTTGAATATAGTCATGCCGCGTGGACCCATGGCTGATGTATACTCAAATACACACGACAGTTATATCCCCAAGCCAGCACTTGAGCAGATATAACACAAGATTGTCCCATGACATTAATGCCACACATAATGGTGCAGGAAGGGACCATGAAACGAAGCAAGGCTCACCACACACACATCCAGCACATCACACTTACCTATACTCTACCATCGGACACAAAGTAGAAGGTATGCCTTTGGACCCATCATTACCGATCACAACTAGAGTACTCTGGCAAGAAGCTATTCTTGGGATTCGTTTATCAACTCTGGTGCTATTTCCCCCACCTTATCTTTTTTTTATAACAACTATTAACCTATATTATGCACATAGCGGTATAAGATACCTGTGCAGTATTCGCGGACAGTTAACAACACACTTAGCATAACCCCACAAAACAACAACACATCAACCACCTTGGTCTCTCCTTTTCACACACAAAGGTTAATACCGGTGGATAAAAATGTAAATAATAAATTAATCGTGACAAAACCATCTCTGTAGAAGGACAGAAAGAGAATGACTTTATGCTATGAAAAGCGGTTCGAATTAGAGAATTGACAGAATATTTGGAGACATCCGCATGACGGCACACATTTGCAATCAACCTACGCGATCAAGATGCTCTATAATTGGGAAGAGGTGGAGCTTTTGAGACTGAGGAATCAGGCCTGGTTACATAGCAGGGATGTTGTCTCATAGGCTTTGGCCGATCTAGCGTGGGCTAGGGCGTGAGGACTCTCAGCAACATCCTGGGGCATCTCTGCCAGGAATCCTATCTAAAAAAAAAGCAAAGGATTGCCAGGTTATACTGTATTTTATTATTGAGAAAGAGAAAGGAGTTAGCGCAAAGAAAAGAACGAAAGATATAAGAAAGACAGAACGTAAGAGGAAACGCATTGAAAAGCAAATGAGCAGAGCTGGTTAAAGGACGAGCAGACTGGAGTATGAGAAACTACGGCAGAAATAGCACTTATATACAGGACTACTAGCCTTCTATGTGTGAAGTAGCATGGGGATTAGAAGGTGTGTAGACTCCAATACTGGTCTGGCTTAATACGACTATTTCTTACTGACCAAGTGGGTTGCTGGTGAATCACATACTCATGGGTCTCTGGCAATTGAGCAGTTATGTGATTGTCCTCTGTGTTTAATACACACTGACCTCATACTCCCTGCATTACTCCACTGCTCAAGAATGGGAGGCTCAGTTGCTTCTTAATTGGGAGGACCAGTCTCCCCGCAAGCTCTGCTTAGCTTTCTACGAGAAACGTAATGGTGACCTGGCGCAAGAATGGCTGACGCAAGAACTCCTTTGTGGGAACTACGAATGTCAAGACTTGGTCACAGCATTGTTTTTGCATAGGCAAGATACTGTGGCCAGAATTTTAATCGCCGTGAGAACTGGGGCATGAGTTCAGAGGAATGGGTTAGAAGAACGGTCTTTCCTCCTACAAGTGGTCCTCTAGGCACTTGAGCCTTAGTGATCTCAGAAGGCTTCCTGGGACACAGTAGGATGAATGTAAGAGGAAACCGCAGAAGTTCACCTTCCTAACAGAACTGAGAAATAAAGCCCGTGCTATACTTGCTCCACGCTTGCCAGTGAAATAATAGTGCAAGTCCGCAGCTCGGCTAAGGCCAGGAGAAGCCTTAACGCTCATAGAAAAAGTAACCTCAGAACCTCAGATAGTCTGTGGAGAGAAGGCTGCTTGGGCTAAGGTGTAGTAAAATTAAGGCGCCATATAAGTGCATTTTGTAGCATACCTCTATATGTTACCTTGCCCATACTCACGTTCTAGAGGTATTCTACACTTACATGAAACCCAGCCATTCGCTCTGCTTGGAGTATAAAAGGACTCGGTAGAGAGCCAGTAGACGTGGCATTTATAGAAGGAAAGACCCCGAACCTCTGCCGTGGTTTTGCATTTTTTTGAGACAGGGTCTACTATATAGGTCAGTGACTGGCTGGAATTTTACTATGTAGACAAGCTTGGCCTCAACCTCACAGAGATCCACTCCCCTGTGCCTCCTGAGTTCGCCCCTACCACCTACCTGCTTTAATTCCCTTCATCACGTTCCCCCACCAGAATGTTCTTCAGGCTCCTCTGAGACCACATTAACCCTTCATGATTATCTTGCAGTAATAATGATATGACCAATCTCGTGCTCTTGGGTTCTTGGGGCTTATGAGACCCTTGATTACGTGGCGGGCGCCCGCCCCTACCTCTTTAGTCCCTAAGCAGCTGTCAGTGGGCTCACTTCCTGCTGGGCAGTGGGCGGGGCGGTAGGCGGAGCTTCACCGGTTTCCCGAGCCCCGCACTCCCGCCTCCCGCCCTCGCTGGCCCCTCCCCCTCCTTGGCGGCCAAGGCTCTGCGGGGGCGGGGCTCCAAGTGGGTGGCGCTGCGGACTGGGCTCTGGGGCCGAGGTATCGGGCACCGCGGCGGGTACGCGTGCTGAGCTGCTGTAGGGGAAAGCCCGGCCTTGCACACAGGAGGAGCACTGGCCCGGCTGTGTGGGGCCTTGGACTAAGCGGCGGCCGAGCGGGGCCCTGTGGTTCCGGCAGCGCCTCGCTGGCGGGTGCCGCGCGAGAACGCGGCGAGCCGTGCCTCGAGAAGCCGCGGAGCGGCCATGGCGGGCGGGGACCCCCCAAGGCCTGCGGTCCGCAGGCCGGGCCCACTCCCTGGCGCGACAATTTGCACCGCACCCCCTGGCCTCGGCTCTCATGCGTAGCGAGGCAGGCACGTCGGGGCGGCTACTTTATGAACGCCCAGCCTCGGTACTCTGAAAGAGGCGCCGCGAGCTTCGGTGCACAAGGGATGGGCGCCTCTGGTGCAGTGGGACTCGGGAGCCTCCACTTTACTCCATGGGCGGGGATAGGGAGAATGTGGGATCCAGACCCACCAGCACCGGGCGCGCGCCCACCCTGGGATCGGTTCCCGCACCAGAGTACCTGCTCGGCCCCTGGGCCCTGGGCTCGAGGAGCGTCTCCTCTGCTGACCCCGCGGGGTCGCAGTCGTGGCAGGCGCGCCCGGAGGGGACGGGCTTCTGGGGCAGAGACCGCCCCGAGCGTGGGTGACAGCTGGTGGGGAGGGGTGCTGGCCCGGAGGCGTGCTTTGGGGCGCTCAGCGCCCCTGTCCTGGAAGGGGGAGGTCCTGCGTTTGGCCTGGCAAACGGGGCGGAGAAGTGAGAGTGACAGGGATAAACTGGAGTCACATTGATACTGAAGCTTCAGCAAACCAGTGAAATGGATCAACCAAAAGCAGCGCTTGTGGGACGAGATGTGGGCCGCTTTAGTAAGATAGGTGGATTCTTGCTTGAGTACTGAGACAGACGGTGGGCCAGACGTGTGGGCCGTTTACTGAGACCTGCTCACTGATCCTGATAGGGGCGCGTACTGGCCGAACTATACATGTGCCGCTACGATCATTCTTGGTGCGACCGGCCCTTTTTCAAGCGAAAGACCAAGCAAAGCAGTCTTTCCAGCTAAGGGCTATAGCTGAGTCTATTTCTAGCGGATATTTGGACTTAACTTATCAAAAACTTATAGAGCAAATCATCAAACTTTAGGGCAGGCTCAAGAGAATACTTGTGGGCCCATGCCTCAGGCAGGCCCGCTAACGCATATACAGGCGCTGCCTTTGGAACTCACCAAGATCCACCGTGCCCTGGCCTCCTGATGTGCTGGATTAAAGGTGTGGGCCACGCCTGGCTGGGGCTCATTAGGTTTTGTTTTAAAGACAAGGATGTCATTTGAAACTCAATGTGCCCCGAAACAAGGCGCTCTGAACTTTGCTGATCTCTCTGTTCTCCGACCTCATGAAGCACTTGAACTTTATACCTGACATCCCTGTGCTGGTCTGCACCATCATGATGCTCGCTCTGGAAAATATACAGCACGTCACAACACATATCCTCAGACTATTATGGTGCGTGCTGGAGAATTGAAAGCCCAGGGCACCTCCCCATCTGCCTGATGCGAGAGATATCGCTTCTGGTTCGACTAAGAGCTTCCATCCAGGCCTCGCTCGAGTTTAACCACTCTAGGTCGGTCCCCTTTTTCTACTGGTATGCCCCCCTTACTTTATCTGCTTCCTTGCTTCCTGTTAGTGAAACTTCACCGTGTGGATCATGCCGTCTGTCATGTCTCTTCCATGGCCTCCGGAGTTACGAGGCGGCCCTTAGAACTGCAGCTGCATGTATCATCGCGGATTAGCCCTTCTGACCCATCGACCGGGAGCATTTATGCTGTGCCAAGTTGTCCCATGTTGCATTGTTCGCCACATGGTGCGCATCATCCAACATACCACAGTGCGCATTGTCCTACAAGCTCTACAGCGACCCCCCCAACATCCTTGAGCTCTCCTTCATCACCACCAATATCACCATTATCGCTGATCTGACCACATTCCACATCCACATTCCAGAGGACATAGAAAGGCACCAGACAAGAAACCTTCTTTCACACCACAACTTAACAAGAAATCGAAACTTATAGACATCCTTTCCCTGTCTTCTGCCCCTAGTCGTTCTAGTAGCAATGTTTTTAGCGACCTTCCCTGCTGTATCCCATCACCTTCTCCTATCACCTCGGAGCTGCCTCTTCCTGTACCTGAAGTTGACCCAGGGGCTCCCTCTTCTACTCGGTATTGGATGTGATGCTCTATAGTGTGTCTCAACCAGCATCCCATCAAAAATTCAAAGTCAGTTGAGACATCACAACCCATCCTGTAGCGCTCCGTCTGAGTTGGTGGTTTCTGGCGATGATGTATGGACCACATCATAAGCTGTATAGATAACTGAGGAAGTGTAGTACACATACCCTTAATTGAGAGTGACTTATAATGGACTCCTCAGCCAATGAGTATAATTAGCTATCCTAGACTTGCCTGTCATCTCTGGCTTTACACAGATTAGAGCTGAACCCATGGCACATAGTATGACAATGAGGAATGGCAAATACATAGGCATATCTAAAATTTCCCCTCTCGAGCCTTCGCCACAAACTCCCGCAGGCGAAAGTAAAGGCTTTGTGTGGCTGTGGCCTGGCTGAGTGGGCTGGGGCCACAACAATGTCTCCTTTGCTCCCAGAGGTGTCTCAGCACATACCATGTAGTCTACCCGGGTGACCCCAAAGAGCCTTCAAAATCGATTCTTTGCTCTTAGATGGCAAGAGTATTGAGGTTTGCTCTCAGGAAACTCGATCTAGCAGCATAGAACAGGACGTAGGGCCCCAGACGAACGCCTGCAGGTAAGCCTCACTTTCCATCACTCTATGTTCGGCATTGCTCAACAAAGAATTAAAAGTTAAAAGAAACGAGTATACATGACAGTGGGTGGTCATTTTACCCCATCCATTAGGCTGGCGCGCCGACGAGACATATTGTGTGGATGTGTGATGTGATGTTAGTCAGTTGATGAGATGTCCAATTATCTTTTTTTTTTTTATTTTTGGGTCTTTTGAGACGGGGTCCCTTTTAGTATCCCAGCTTGGCCTGGAGCTCACTAGTAGACCAAGCTCTGGCCCTCTTAGAAATTTCAATTTGGAACTACACAGACAATGGGTGCTTTGTGCCTATTTTTGCCTTCCTCGAGTTTGTTGTGGGTACTTATAAGGTTTAGTTGTTTTGTTTTTGACAAACTTCTCTAGCTCTATTCTATTACTTGCCTTCTTTTTTTCATAAAAACTATATACACAAACTTTTTTAGAATTGAATGCTCTTTAATGGATAAGTTGCTGCTTGTTTGTGGATCCTGTACTGCTAAGTTTGGCCTACTCCTTAGCGCACTCTGCTTACTGCGTTTCTGAACTCTCTCGCTATTCAAGGGTCTTCCTGACTTCTATTGCTTAATCCATAGAGGTCTTCTCGAAGTCTTATTGCACGCTAGACACACCAGTTGGGGGCAGACCCTTCGAACAAATGCTTGAAGCACTGCCCTTGGAAATTCCTAGTTGCCTTAGGGTAGATGGTCTGGAGCAGCCCAGTGCGATGTTTGACTCAAATGTAGACTTCATATTTGCTAATTATTGGTTTTAGTGGCCTTTTGGTAACACTCTCTGGCCAGAGACCATCTGTACACTTTGCATATGTGGTCTCAATTTACATATATCCTCTCCTAATGTTTACATCAGGTCTTCGACGGCAGGGCTTTATCGCCTCTCTTCTTGTTCAGATATCCAGCCTAGAGTGCAAGGAGGCTCCTCCAACCTTTTGTGGTGTGCTCTGCAGCACCAGCTTATTAACCATCACCTGCCTGTGGGGATATCATATCTGTGCTCAGTGCAATAGGCTAATCCATATGTCCTGTTATATACCCAATCTTAATTGGTCTCTTAATTGGACGCTCTTACCTTGGAGGAATAACTCATAGTGGATGCTACAAGCTTATGTCTTCTAGTTGTTAGGAGATGTTTGTAAGCCACAGTAAGACCCTGTTATATCTAACAGAAAAAATGTAACTCATAGATCAACATACCATCCAATAACATCTGTTTCCATACCAAAGTAACCTACGATAACTATTAGTACTGTTTTAAATACCTACTATATCTAATTTGCTTGTGCTTCATTAGTTAGGATCGAAAGGTTTATTCCTGGACAAAACTGTCAGCCCATGAAATGAAACTCAGTCCGAATGTGACCAGTTCCAAGACAACGAGCGCTTCCAGAGAAAAGTAGAGTGTTTCGCTATATCAGTCCACCTGTGCCCCTTTTATAAGGCTAGGGAACAATCTGCGGAGAGGGGACGTGGTAGTATACGCGATGTCAAAGGGTCTTGTAGATTAGGGCGATAATGGGTGATAGTCTCAAGAAATAGCTTAGTCTGGCACACTCATATTATTCAAGCTTGATAATGAACATACAATGTGCCCCCCCCTCTTGGATGGGTGGACCCATGATGCTGTGTGATGGGGAATTTGGGCACAACTGCTTGGCAAATTGGTTTTACACGAAGCAGACAACATCTAATTTTTGGCACAGGCGGGCGATCCTAGTACTAACATAACAAGTTAATATTACTTTACACTGTTCACAAAAATTACCGCATGAAATAGAAAATAACTGATGACTGAACTAATTGCACAACGATCACAGTTCTATTGAGCAGAGTATGCAATGTATGATCTGGGATGGGTGTGGTGGGGTGTGGGGTAAGGGAAAGGGAAAAATGCCAAAACCTGATAAAATGCCAGAATCTGAAATAATCCCTTAAAAAATAGATAAATAAAAAATTAAAAAAAATGAGAAAATTAAAAATAAAAAAAAAGAACTTGATAAAGCCAGAAGGGAAGTAAGATAAGGAGAGGGAGATCATGTGAAATTTCTGTCAGCCAGGCTGGTAGTCGAACTTTCCTGGTTCGAGGCGGATGATTCTCTTTCTGTTGACCACTACTTAAACACTGAAAAGAAAAATTTTAAACTTATAAAAACTATGAAGTGGAAAATTTGAGTTTCACTTGGAAGTGTTTGAGAGGAGGTGTTGTACTTATCTTAACTGGTCGCGCCCCCCTTTATTGAGATTTTTGTGTGTTGTCTGCAAATGGTCTTAGGTTGAAGAGGCTGTGTGTTCACCTGGCCCTTGAGGTTTAAGGAGGTTTTAAGAATGAGGTGGGGAGATGATGAAAGCACCAGCGGAGGAAGTATCTTAGATGGAGCCTGAGCGGTGCTCCAGGGTGGGAAGAACTTTGTGAGTGGTACTGAGAGTCAAGAGCAAATGAGTGGGGTTTGGGGCCTCTCCAGATGGGCCAGTCGGAGAGCCCTGGGGTTAGACAGGGGGTGGAATGCTGACTGGTTACAAGTAGACACGGCAAAAAAAAAATAAGTTGAGGCAAACACGGGCATGGTGGTACACACCTACACCTTTAATCCCAGATTACTCATGATTGCAAGACATGGTGGCAAGCTTGCAGACTGAGGCAGCCAGGTTTTACATTAGAAAGTTCCAGGTCAGGGCGGCAGGGCTACAGGATGATCCTGTCTAAAAAAGATAAGTACAGAGAGAGGTATCTGGATGAGAATCGGCCTAGCGGTTAAAGAGCGCACGTTCTACTACCGAGGACGGATCCCTAGGGTTCGATCCCCAGCACCCACATGGCGGGCCAGAAGAAACCGTGTCCTGTAAGTACTCTCAATATGCCAGGGATGAAAACTCTCAGTATCCACGGGGTATATCCTGAGGGATCCTACTTTAGACTCGCGTCAAGATTCACGACACGGGTGCACAGATTTTCATGCAGGCACAGTCAACGATTTCCATACATTCATGAGGAAAACTTCTCAGAAATTTAGTATCTGTGAATAATTATGGAAGATTTTTCAATTTGGATATTAATGAATATTTAGAAATGTTATATACATGATAACATAAGAAAACCAAAGCCGATCTAGACGGATTGCATTCTCACGGAGAAGGAGAAACTAGCCTCGGTTAATGAAGGTGCAAGAAGAAATATATGGCCATCAAGTTGAGACGCATATAAGGAGAGAAGGAGAGAGAAGGAAAGGAACTGGAGCACAGGAAAGGGAGAGTGAGAGGAATGGAGAAGGAAGGAGAAAAGTGAAGAGCCGATGGCATGATAAAGGACGAGGGAAAGATGAATGTGCACACGGGAAGAGATTGGAGAATCAGTGATCTGTGGAGTTAGTATCACGGATGGGGGAGGTGGACTGTCTCTCATTAGATAGTAGTGGGAGCTGTATAAATATGTATATGGATAGTGTTTAAGACACCTCTAGCTGTTTCTTGTGCATTCTCATGTGGGCCAGTGTTAATATTCGAGTGTAGCTCGCAGATGATAGGTAGATCTCAGGCTATTTGATAGAATGTAGGCTCAGCACCGTGTTCCTTCGTCAACTCGCAAATGCAGACGGTTCACATGTATGAAAGGACAGTTGCTCTCGCGTGCGAGAAGTTCCACCATGTTGCGGCCTCGGACTGGTGATTGAAGATTCTCTTATTTCTATGTATAGCATGAGTGCTCGCAGTTCCGCCTGGGATGAACATAGTGGACTTGACAAACCCACGAGAGTGTCGTGTGCAGAACTGTATACGCGCTACAGCTGTGCTGTCTCGTCTAGAGTATCGAACAGCCTAGTGGCCTGCACATCCGCTACGCCGCGCTCACCTACGCGCAAGAGATAAATGAAAGATTTTTAATCATATAGATCGAAGTATACATATGTCTCCAATACAGAAAAAATAATTAATAATATAGATGTTGTTATGTACGTATCAGTGGACATAATTTGGACGAGTAAGAAGGGAGGCTATGGTCAACCTTTGTCGTATAACCGCTCCTGGGGGATTGATGGATTTAGTGTGAGAGCTGCTAGAGAAAGAACATGTCAGGAGTTAGTTGTTTCGTACAGAAGATGCCTGTGCTCCTTCGCACATCTGATCTCATGAAGTTGCAAGATCCAACTGGTAACAGTCAATGTCTCTTGGGAATTGCAGAGGCAGTTCTTCGTAACGCTGGAGTTTTGCTGCTCTCAAGATAGCTTACGCATGAGGTGGTCTGTGTTCGTGGCTCATGTGTGCTCCTTGATACAACAGTTTCTCCGGTAGTTTTGTGCGCGCCTAGGAGCCAAGGAGGAACATTGGTGGTGCTTTCAGGATAACTCTTCTAGGAAACCAATCTCGCTGTTGTGTGGTTTTTACTCGAGTATTCACCTGCAGAGTAAGTGATGTGAAAGGCAACACGTTTAATTCAGGATTATGAGGCAAGAATTTGGGGCTGCGGATTTCGTAAGAGGAGGAATTAGAGCATGGGTGAGCAGACAAGCACACTTACATTGTGTGTTTGTGTTAGACAGAGGGCAGCAGCGCCTTTATGAAATGAGCTTTGCTCTATGCAGTGAAGTGCATCTTTGAGATGTTTCACTAAGTCTCGCTTCTAACATACACTCCTGGCCACGCATGTGCAGGTGCTAAAGTCCTGGCTCTCTGGAGGAAGATAGCAGTCATATACTCACCATCTCAAGGTCTACAGGGAGGTTATCTCTGCCACGCGAAGATCTATTGGATCGGTAGACCTAGGCTGAGAAGAACAGTTCATCGCTTTAAAGATGTTGCAGTTACAAGGAAGAGAATGGTGGTGCTGCAGCAAAACACGGGTTAGGCGTTGTGGACAAGACAGGATGCGCTCTTCTAGGTTCATACCATTAAACAGAGAATTGTGAGATCAACTAAAACTGGATATCAATTGCTTGAGGGCATTTCCATAAGGTTCACAAATACCACTGTGGGACGGCACCAAAGAACATTAGGCTCGAACTAGAAGGTGTGACAATACCGGTTACCATGGCCAAGAAGATATATGCTCTCAAGAGGATAGAAAAGAGTCTCCAGTGCGCATGGGCTAAAACCTGATGCAAGTTCAGGGACCCACATGGTGGAAAGAGAGACCAGCTCTCACAGGTTGTCCCCTGACCTCCACACATATGCCAGGCACGCAAACCACACACACACACACACACACACNCAAAAATAAATAAAACTTTTGGGGCTGGAGAGGTGGTCCCGTAGGGTTTTAAGGGTGCCGATGCTCTTACAGAGGACCGGGTGTCGATCCCCAGCACCCACCATGGCGGCCCGGAGACCTGGGGACGTTCGAAACTTCCAATTCCAGGAGAACTCCAGCTCCAGGGGACATCCGGACACCCTCCTTCTGAAAACTCCGCGGGCGCTGCACGGACCACGGGTGCACCAACTGCATTTGCAGACAGTTACTTACCACATACAGAAATAAAAAAATAAAAAAAAAAAATAAGTAAAAAAAAAATTTTTTCTTTTTTTATATATTCTTTATAAATAAAATTATTATAAACACAAAAATGCAAATAACCAACTCACCAGCAACAGACTTACTATTATTTGAAAGAAATGCTATGGGGCAGGAAAGTACGAGTATAGTTCTATTTTTTTTATTTTTATTATTTATTTTGTATTGGTATGAATGTTACTGCCTGCATGTCATAGGTTTTTTGGCACCCGTGTGGGTTGCAATGCCGCGGTTGGTCAGAAGAGGGTGTCAGCTTCCCCCTGGAACTAGAGTTTTTTTTTACACACACACACACACACCTGTGTCTCTTCCTTACGCACACAAAATAAGTAAAAATGTAATAAAAAAATCTAAAAATTCAAGCACAGAATGAGACATGCTATGTTAACACTAACGGAAGAAAATGTGGAGCCAGGCATGGCGGCACTCACCTTTAATCCCAGCACTCATGATGCAAAGACAGGTGGAGCTATGAAACTGAGGCCAGCCTGGTCTACATAGCAAGTTCCAGGTCAGGCAGTGCTACATGGTATGATCCTGTCTAAAAAAGAAAGACAGAAAGATAGAAAGACGAAAGAAAGACAAGAAAGAAAGAAAGAAAGAAAGAAAGAAAGAAAGAAAGAAAGAAAGAAAGAAAGAAAGAAAGAAAGAAAGAAAGAAAGAAGGAAAGAAAGAAAGAAAGAAAGAAAGAAAGAAAGAAAGAAAGAAAGAAAGAAAGAAAGAAGGAAAGAAAGAAAGAGAGAGAAAGCAGGAAGGAAGGAAGGAAGGAAGGAAGGAAGGAAGAAAGGAAGGAAGGAAGGAAGGAAGGAAGGAAGGAAGGAAGGAAGGAAGGAAAGAAAGAAAGAAAGAAAGAAAGAAAGAAAGAAAGAAAGAAAGAAAGAAAGAAAGAAAGAAAGAAGAAAGAAAGGAAAGAAAGAAAGAAAGAAAGAAAGAAAGAAAGAAAGAAAGAAAGAAAGAAAGAAAGAAGAAAGAAATATTTTAAAGGAAAAATATTTGTAAAGGAAACATTTTTTAAATTTTTATTTATTATCTTATGTGTATGAATGTACTGTCTCCATGTAAGTAGGTGCACTCATGTCCTGCAATGCTGCAGAGGTCAGAAGAGGGCATCGGATTCCCTTGGAAATGGAGTTAAAGACAGTTCTTAGCTGCCATGTGGGTGCTGGGGATCAAACCCGGGTCCTCTGCAAGAGCAGTCAGTGCTCTTAACCACTTGGCCATCTCTCCAACCCCCGAGGAAATAATTTTATAATAATGAGTCAATTCATCAAAATTCTTTGTTTTTTGTTTTTGAGACAGGGTTTCCCTGTAACCTCAGCTGTCCTGGAACTTGATATGTGTGAGATCTGCCTGTCTATGCCTCCTGATTCAGAACTGGAGTTCTCCTGGAATTGAAGTTACAGACGGTAGTTCTTGGAAGGAGAACTGTGTGTAGAAGTGGTAGATACACAGTATTTAGCTCCAGGGAACAAAATTAGGACTAGAGATAGGTTGCAACTTATGTGTGAAGTTTCAACTCAAGTTGCCTGCGGAGGTACAGAAAGGATCCTACTTGGGCCAGAAATCATGTTAATCACATTGATAGCATATGTGTGTGTGTGTGTGTGTGTGTGTGTGTGTGTGTGTCTGTCTGTCTGTCTGTGTGTGTGTGTCTGTGTCTATGTGTACACATGTCTGTCTGTGTGTGTGTGTCTATGTGTGCGTGTGCATATGTGTGTGTGTGTGTGTGTGTGTGTGTGTGTCTGTGGCTGTGTGTCTGTGTATAATGGCTAATTGTGGTTCTGTTGTTTAGAGAACCCTGACCACTAGAATGTATATTCATGTCGGGGGTCCACATGTGTGTGGAGAGGGGCATGCATACACATGTGTGGGGCTCTGTGTGGAGGTCAGAGGTCAACCCCAGGTGTTGTTTCTCAGGTGCCATCCACCTTGTTCTTCGTTTTAATATTTGTTTTGCTTTCTTTTATGAGATTTATTTTTATTAGTTTTTAGCTCTGTGTATATGTATGCGGGGAGATTACATGTGCCCTTGGAGTCCAGAAGAGGGTGTTGGGTCCCCTGGAGCTGGAGTTATAGGTGGTTGTGAACCATCTGATGTGGGTGCTGGGAACTAAACTCTTAAGGGCTGAACCATGTCTCTAGTCCCTTCTTCTTCAGACAGGTTTGCTTGGCTCGTGCTCTGCTTGCTCACATCCAGACAGATCAAGAGGCAGGGCAGGGAGGAGAGCCTGGGTGCTCAGCTGGCTTTCTCTTCATTCCCCTTTAAAGGGAAATGTCAACTTTTCACTTGTCCGTGTGAGAAAGAGCAACCTTCTGGTGTTTGGCCTGCTGAGGAAAACATACTTCCTTCACGTTCTCTCTGGTAATGGTGTGCCCAGGAAGAAAGAGCACACTGCTGTCCACCACCCAGCTGGGCAGCAGTCACTGACCCAGTGACGTGGGTATCTTTGTGCAAACTAAACATGCTTTTAGAATCTTACCTGTACCATTGACCCTGGTCAAGTGGTATGAATGAGAGTTGTGGTTATTTTACATCTGGGCACTGGTCAATGGAATCAGAGAATCTAGTTCAGAGCGATGGGTGGGGGGATATGCAGAGAGTTACATATGTATCTGGAGAGAAGAACAGGAAGAACAGGGGTCAGAAGGACAGAGTCCATTGGAACAGGGACACCTGTCAACAGGAAGGGAAATCCATGGTGGCTGGGGCAGGCTGATCAACGTCCATCCACACACGGGTCACAGAGAGCCATGTAGCGACACGGTCTCTGGTTTGGCCTAGAGCTTGCCAAGTGGCCAGTCAGCCCAGCCAGTGGGCAGCAAGGACCTACCCATCTCTACTTCCTTGGCACTGAGATTACAATACACACTCGCAGGCCCTGCTTTTTTTTTTTTTTTTTTTAACTTGCAATGGAGAGCAGGCTGGCCTTGATCTCACAGATAATCTGCCTGCCTCTGCTTCCCAGGGCTGGGACTAAAGGTACACACCGTCATGCCCCACATCAGACTGAGAGATCTTCAGCTCCCCACATTGCATAGTTTCTAAGATCCCCTTGACCTCTTAAAATCTAAATTTCGAATTATATGCTTCCTTTTGATAATCATGCATTGATGGATTAATAGTATCCCTTCAATCAGATTTTACTCTTGTTTAAATTAGATTTTGATTTATTTATTGTGTATGTATGGGGAGGGGAGTCATGCATGTCACCACATGTGTGTGGGGTCAGAGCACAACTTTTAGGAGTCAGTTTTCTCCTTCCACCATGTGAGTCCTGGGGATTGAACTGGGGCAGTCAGGCTTGGTAGCAAGGGCTTTTTCTTGCCCACTGAGCAATCTCACAAGCAGGCCCCCTTGCTCAGATTTTAACTGGAGAAGCTGAATGAAGGGACGAATGTCTGGACTAGCTCCTAGGCTCAGCGTACCATTGGGCAGCACCCATTGGTGGGTGCACCATTCAATGTCAATAGACCTTGACTTCTTCATTTGGAAATGAGGAGGGTAGATTTCAGCCTTCCTCCCAGGACAGTTTGAAGACAGTAACTTTCATACAGGTTCTTTAAGGATCAAATGGGACCAAAAGGAAGGAAAGTGCTGAAAATAGCAGCCAGTCTGATGTCGGCGCTCCTGAATATTAGCTTGTGGTATTTCCGTGATTATTTTGTTTCCGATTCTTATGTCCTTGTTCACAAAAGGATTGAGACTTGCTCGCTAGCTTTGCCTCTGATCATGGGAACCAAAAAGTGACCCATGTCCACTGCAGTACCAAGTCCTGCCCAGCAGGTCACTAGGAGCGCAGCACAACCCGCATAGGGCAAGGCCTGGAATAATACTTGGGAACTGGGAACAGTCTGGCAGCAAAGGTGTTGTGTCACTCCATGACCAGCAGAGGGAGCAAAAGAAAAGGAACAAGTCCATCCCTGGATTCAGCAGGAAACAGAAGAGCCGCAAGCTTTTACAGGCTTCCTCATTCAAGACCCCTCTTCTTTCGCTTTATAAACAGCAGAACTGAGGCCAAGAGGGGAAAACGGATTTCCTGAGGTCAGCACTAATGTGGTGACCCCTCAGATAGACAATTCTGTGTCCCCTGCCCCACTTCCAGAGTCTTTGTTCTAGTTTGCTTTCCCATTTCCCATCGTAACCAAAAGCAACTTGGAGGAGAGGGCCTGCAGTCCATCATCATCTAGCGGAGCCTGGCAGGCAGGAACGGAAGCATAGACCATGGAGTAGCGTGGTTTATTGGCTTGCTCCCCTGGCTTGCTCAGCTACCTTTCTTATACAGCTAGGCCCATCTGCCTAGGGTACCCACCGTGGGCTGGGCCCTCCTGTATCAACCAGAAATCAAGGAAATTCCCCACAGATATGACGACAGGCAAATATGAGGGAGGAAGATCCTTAGTTGAGGTTTCCTCTTCCCAGGTGTGTCAAGTCGACAACTGGAGCTAACTAAGAGTCCTTTTAACGTCCCTTGGCAGTGTGTTTCTCGTTAAGAAAGTAAGCTACAGGGGCTGGAGAGATGGCCTAGCAGTTGAGAGCGCCGACTGCTCTTGCAGCACCCACATGGCGGAGGCTGAGAGCCGTCTTTGGCTCCAGTTCCAGGAGAATCCAACACCCTCTTCTGACCTCCACTCGACACAGGTGCACAGCCTGCATGCAGACAGTACATTCATGCACATACAAGAATAAATAAAAATTAAAAAAAAAAAGTAAGCTACAGAGTCTAGAGAGATGGCTCGCTGGTTTGAGAACACTGGCTGCTCTTCTAGAGGACCCGAGTTCAGTTCCCAGCACCCACATCAGCCAGTTCACAGCCACTTGTGACTCCAGCTCCCAAGGGACATGTATCTAAAACACCCTCTTCTGGCTTCCGTGATCATCCACATACATGTGGTATATACACTCATACAGACAAAACACATACACATAACTAAAAATAAAATTTAAAAAGTGAACTATAGATGATTCTATCAGTGGCATCAAAGTCTTTTGCCTTAGTTATGGGGCAGTGTGGGCCCTGGGTTTGAATCCCAGCTCTACTGGTGACTAGCTGTGTAACCCTGGGCAAGTTCCACAACCTCTTCAAGATTGAGAAATGTGCCTTAAAAATTTATAGTAATGACTTTTCTATCAAAGGTTTTCAGAAGGAATAAACAGAATCATGTGTTATGAAATGCCTTGCAAGGTGTCCCGAAGCCCGAGGAGCCATTGGAGATGGGGGAGCAATCATCGTGTCTGAATTCATTGGGACTGGATGACATTCCTCAAACTCAGATGTGTCTGGAGTCAGTCATTTGAATAAAACTGAAGTCACAATACCAGGAACGCGGAGGGATTGGGGAAAACCACAGAATTCAAGCCAACAGAGCTCATCACCTTCCACTGGGAGGAAGTTCAAGATCAGTGCCACTGAGTTCTCCAAGAAAAGTTGGAATCAGGGTTTCTAGGTACAAGCTTCTTATTTTGAAAAATACTGGACAGACCATATAATACCTAAGCCAGCAACTCGTGAGGCTTCTGTGAAAGTCAGTGTGAGAACTTCACACTCAGGTGCACACAGGGACTAGAATTAAGAGACTTGGGTTTGGGCAGATGGCTTAGTCAGCAGTGCGTGCCTTGCAAGCCTGAGGACCAGAGTTCCATCTGGAGAGCCCATGTCTTTACCAAGAAGCCTGGAGGTGTGCTTGACCCCCAGTGCTGAGAAGGCAGAGACAGGCGATCCCTGAGGCTCGCTGGCCAGTCAGCCTAGCCTACTTGGGGAGTTCCAGGCCAAGGACAGACACCCTCCTTCTCCATAGACAACATGGAGGACTCCTGAGGAATGACACTCATCTCTGGCCTCCACACTGACACATATACACATGCATGCATTCCTACACACACACACACACACATACACACACACACACACACACACACACACACACACACACGAAGATAAACCCAAAAAAGGAAATAAAAAAGAAACTCAATCCAATAAATTCAAGAGAAGAAATTATATCTCTCATTTGGAGAAAATGTGTCAGTAACACAACCCCCAGGCTGGTTTTTCTATGGACCCGACTCAGCCATGAAGGGAACTCTGGGAGTTATTTTCAGTCTCTAGAAAAGCCTCCAGCTTTCTTTGAAGACTTTGGATTTTCTGCCTACTCTGTGCCCGATGCCTTTTGATAAGAGTGATCTTTCAGCCTGACTATAAATCATACATTCCACTGATATTTTTTTTCTTTACAGTGGAGAAAAATAACATTTTGCAATTTTATATATAACACTCATTTTTATTTAACAGCTACCTTCATTAAATATTCATTAAAGAAGGGGCTCATTGTAAAGAGAAAAGTAGGGGAGAGGGGCTGGGGGTTTAGAATTCTTATACCAGACTTTCTAATACATATGAAGAATAAAAACCACTTTGTTTCAGTCAAAGGAGAACAGAAGCAGTCAGACTAAGAGAGGAAAAAAAATGCAATGTTAAGAAGTGGATTTCAGCCGGGCGTGATGTGCACACCTTTAATCCTAGCACTTGGGAGGCAGAGGTGGGTGGATCTCTGTGAGTTCAAGGCCAGCCTGGTCTACAGAGTGAGTTCCAGGACAGCTGGGGCTACAGGAAGACCCCATCTCAAAAAGACCAAAAAACAATAAAAATAAATAAATAAATAAAAAAGAAATGGATTGCAGGAGAGAGGTTGGGAGACAAGTCAGCAAGTCTCCTGTGTGTGTGTGTGCGTGCGTGCATGTGTGTGTGTGTGTGTGTGTGAAAGAGGGAGCATTTTCACATGTGTGCAGGAACACATATGTGTGTGCATGTGTTAAGGCCAGAGGACAACCTCAGGTGTTGCTCCTTAAATGCTGTCTGCCTTCTTCCCAAGTAGGGTTGGCTGGCTAGCCCCCAGGATCCTCTGCTTCTCCATCGCTGGCCTGTGGGCTTTTAAAATGTGGGTCCTTGTGGTGGCAAGCACCTACCAAGGCATCATCACCCGAGTCCCTGATCCAGACTCCTACAGATCATTGAGTTATTTTCACTTCTCCAGCTGGGGCTGAAGCTCTTACTTGAGCATGATTTCCACTAAGCATCTCCCCTCTTTCAGAAGAATAAATACAGATTAGGAAATGTGTTTCTTTTTTATTACCCCCCCCTTGCAAAACATTCCTCTGCCAGCTCAGCATGGCAGTTAATGTAGTGTTTTCAAGCATCATCTGCAGGAGGGGCTGTCTTTCTGAGACTGATGTGTCCCTGCCTGGCCCCAAACCAGTGTGTTGAAATCAGAGTGCCCTAACTAGCATAACCATTTTGGTTTTACTTGGTTATGATTTATTCCAATAATGCTAAGGATCCAAGGATCCTTTTGACAATCAGCCCAGAAATCTGAAGGAACCTGACTGACCTTGACCTAGCAGGCTTTTGAGGGAGGCACCCTGCTAAGGAAACAGGGACAGGGCAACAGCTGGCCTGTGAGGTAGGGGACAGGGCCATGGGAACACAGAAGATTCCGGAAGCACAGGCATATCAGCTGACAAGCACCAACGCAGGCGCCGGTGGTCCGGAGGGGAGAGGGCGCCCACGCCGGGGCCAACTACAAACCTTGCCCTTCCAGGCCTTTAGACATGGGAATGTCAGTGCAACGCCAGGAAACATTAAAAAGAGTTTCACATGCCGAAGAGTTGGTTAATTTTCGGGACGGGGAACTAAGCATAGTAGCAGTTAACATCAGATCCATGCCTTGTTTAATTCTATGGCCCTGGGCAAGCTCTTTAACCTCTGGGTTTTAATTAGCTTTGGATTTAATTCCTTCCAATTTATAAAGTGGAAGATTTAAAAGATAAAAATCTGAACTCTTACAGGTCTGCTGTTGTATAGATAGGCATTTCCTCCTTTTTATTTTGAAAAAAATGTCGAGGCTACTGAAAAGAATGAAGCACGGTGCGAACACTAGGCCAGGCTCAGCGGGTGCTGACCTTCTATCTCTTCTGCTTTCTTTTTCTGTCCTGTAGCTATCCACTGAGGAGAGACAAGAGGAATGCGTGCATGTCCAGCTGTATTTTGTTATATCCCAAATATCTGTGACACTTTATCACTAAATACATTACCATGTACCTCCTAAGTTGAAGAATATTCTTTACATCACCACAATGCAGTAATCATACCCAAGACTATTATAACAACTTAGGACCTAAACACATTTATATTCATATTTCTACAACTCTGCCAAGCACTTAATTAAAATCTTTAGCCTTTTGAGGCTTGAGAAATGTCTCAGTTGTTAAGAGCACTGGCCGCTCTTGTAGAGGACTCAGGTTCAAGTCCCAGCACCCACATGGTGGCTAACAGCCATCTGGAACTCCAGTTCCAGGGAATCCAATGCCCCCTTCTGATCTCCAAGAGCATGGCATGACGTGGGTGCACTTACATACATGCAGGCAATATATTCATCACATAAAGTAAAAATAATAAATAAAATAGCTTTAAAAATCTTTAGCTTTGCCAGGTGCGGTGGTGCACACCTTTAATCCCAGCACTTGGGAGGCAGAGGCAGGCAGATTTCTGTGAGTTCAAGGCCAGTCTGGTCTACAGAGTGAGTTCCAGGACAGCTGGGGCTACAGGGAGACCCTGTCTCGAAAAGACCAAAAAAAACTTTAGCCTTTTAAATTCTTCTGCCTTTGCTATTTAAAAATATTAAATAGTGCTTCCTTCCTCCTTCCTTCCTTCCTCCATCCTTCATTCCTCCTTCCTTCCTCCTTCCTCCCTTCCTTCCTTCCTCCATCCTTCATTCCTCCTTCCTTCCTTCCTCCTTCCTTCCTTCCTCCTTCCTTCCTTCCTTCCTCCTTCCTTCCTTCCTTCTTTCCTCCTTCCTCCTTCCTTCCTTCTTCCTTCCTTCCTTCCTTCCTCCTTCCTTTCTTCCTTCCTTCCTTCCTTCCTTCATCCTTCCTTCCTCCTTCCTTCCTTCCTCCTTCCTTCCTTCCTCCTTCCTTCCTCCCTCCTTCCTTCCTTCCTTCATCCTTCCTTCCTCATTCCTTCCTTCCTCCCTCCTTCCTTCCTCCCTCCTTCCTTCCTTCATTCCTCCTTCCTTCCTCCTTCCCTCCTTCCTTCCTCCTTCCCTCCTCCTTCCTTCCTCCATCCTTCCTCCTTCCTTCCTCCATCCTTCCTCCTTCCTTCCTCCATCCTTCCTCCTTCCTTCCTCCTTCCTTCCTTCCTTCCTTNTCTCTCCTTCCTTCCTTCCTTCCTTCCTCCTTCCTTCCTTCCTCCCTCCTTCCTTCCTCCCTCCTTCCTTCCTCCACCTTCCTTCTTTCCTCCTTCCTTCCTTCTTTCCTCCCTCCTTCCCCCTTCCTTCCTTCTTTCCTCCTTCCTTCCTCCTTCCTTCCTCCTTCCTTCCATCCTTCCTTGCCCATCCTCTTCTCCTTTTCTTCCCCCTCCCCTCTCCTTCTTATATGCAGAATATCCAACCCAGAGCCTTGCACAGTACATAGGCAAGTACTCTGCCACAAAGCCTTAGCTCCCATCTTTTTTTTTTAATTTATCGACATTGTCATTTTTGAGGAGACCATTTTCTTTTTATAGAGTGCTCCACACATTCTAAAAGGTTGATTGTCCTCCTCCCACTGTTATGTAGCTTGTTCTTCTATCTCTCTATTTTCTGTATGATGAAAGTTCTGGCAACTCCATCCAGCTCTGGTCAGATATCTCTGGGAAGAGCTCCTCCTCAGAGGCAGCAGTCTGCGTTTCATGCTGGGCCCATCACGAGCCACTTGCTAGTGATGTCACAGTGTCTCAGGACAGGTGATGCTGACATTGATTGAGGTGGCAGCATCCAGAAATCTCTGGACGGAATGTACTCTTCTCCTTTGTTGTCAGTAATCTGTAGGATATACTTGACTCCATCTGAACGAACTGTCCCCAAACTTGCCACCTAGCCACTTTAGGGTTCTCTGAAGGCCCTAGATGACTCTTGCCACTGTGCTATGCTTGCTGGGCTGCCTCACCCAGTCTTCTCTGTGTTCGCTAGCTGTCATCCTGCAGAGATGAGCTTCCTCTCTTTATGCTCTATTCCCTTGGTGGTTTCCATTATAAACCTCTGTGTCTTCTCCCCTTCCTCACCCTCTGCTGCACATTACTGTGGGCTCAAGGATTTCTGTTTTGTTAATAATGTAGAATCAACTTGCCGCCTGATCCAGCCATACCACTCCCATGCATGTACCCTAAAGACTCACCCCACCGCAGAGATACATGCACAGCCATGTTTATTTCAGCTCTCTTCACAATAGCAAGGAGCTGGAACCAACCCAAATGCCCCTCAACTGATGAGTGGATAGAGAAAATGTGGTACATCTACACAATGGAGTTCTATGCAGCAGTAGTACAGAAAGATGATCTATCATGAGATTTTGCAGTAATAATGGACGGTAGCCTAGAAGTTCATACTCAAGTGAAGTAAAATTCACAGTCTCAGGTGCAGAAAAAATACACAAGACAAATGAATATCCCTCATCTGTTGGATGCTAGTGCCAATACTAGTTGTATTTATTTCTTGTGCATGGCCCTCTGTGATGGTTAATCCTGGGTGTCAATTGCCGACCTCTAAGGAACAAAAAATCATGGAGGAGAAGAGAGTGAGGAGAGGAAGAAAGATCTTTGAATTGGACTACCTCAACCCAGATTGTGTTTGGCACCCCCACCCCAACTGTGTGTGTTACCTTCTGCTTTCAGGCAGTATAAAAGGCCATTGCATAGGGAGCTGGTTTCTTTTTTGCTGTGGCTTGCCTCTCTATCTCTCATCTGGTGGTTTGTCTTGCTGCTGTGGATAACTCCCTTCATGTCCTCAGCATGTATTGGAACCGCAGACTCTTCCTGGAATCCATCTTGGGCCTTCCGCACCAGATGGGGGGGTACGCGAGACATTCAGCCTTGTGGACTGAGCAGTTGCCTAGATTCTCACCCTCTCCAGTTTGGCGTGGGCTACTGTTGGACTCCTTGAACTTGTCACATGAGCAAATCAACAAATTATAAATAGCTATATATTCGTCCTGTTACTTCTGTTTCTTTAGCGAACCCCGATAATACAGCTCTTTGGTCCAGAAGTGGTTCTAGAAGACAGATAGAAACAGAATTGAAAGGCTGAATTTCTTTAGTGGGCTTAGTAGTTTCTGGAGCCAGCTCTAAACCCATGAAGCCTAGTAGTACTGAAGGTCTCCTTGGTGGCATGATAGAGGAAGATAATCCTTGGTGCTGACTATTTGATGTAATTATGTAGATAGATCCATTTGACTCAGCTAACTCGCCTTGTGAGGAGCAAGGAATTAAGTGACTCTATATATATAAAACGTTTGAGAAATTCAGGAAAATAAGTAAAATATATGATGTTGCATGGTTGCTACGCAGCATCCCTGGATAAAGTGATAGAGGAAAATAAGGAGCTCAATGATAAAATTGACCAGCTCCAGATTCAAAACACAGTTTAAAGGTTTCCAAGTGTGCTCTGGAAGATAATTTTCTCTCCAGCAGCCAAAGAGTTAAAGTGGCAGAAAATCAAGCTTAGAGCCCCTTATTATGCATTTGGCTGATTTAAACACAAACATTTATTCCCTCCTCCATGAAGAGTGTCCGCAGTCAAAGTGAGAGCACTAGTGGGGAAAGGGTGGAACCCTGAAATTTGGGATGGAGATGTGTGGGCAAACCATGATGATGAGGCTTTGAATCCCTCAGATTCTGAGGGATTTTCTTTCTCTGAGGAATTAACCTCCCCAACCTCAGCAGAGAAACCACACCCTGCAGATTCCCTCCTCTCTACCCTTGCCTGAGGAAGCTAGTCTTCCCCTCCCAGTGGGAGATAACGTCCCTCAGGACCCAATAATTGTTGCCTCTAGACCTATAACCAGATTGAAGGCTGAGCAAGCCCCTCAAGGTGAGATAGAAAATGTGGTCCATGAGGAGGTGCATTAAACCACTAAAGAAATTAATGAATCTTGCCGATTCTTTCTGGCAGAAGCCTAAGGAATCTGTGTGGGAATGGATTTTAAGGGTGTGGGATAATGGTGGAAGGAATATAAAATTGGATCAGACTGAGTTTATCCATATGAACCCACTGATTTCCGAGATTCTAGGTTAACATGGAAGCTTGAGCAGTTAAAATAGGTGTTAAAGTTTATTTGAATGGTTGGCTGACATATTTATTTAAAACATGCCTACTAACAGCCGAGTTAGAGATGCCTGGCATATTCCTTGGCTTATTATGAATGAAGGATATTGTGAGGGTCAGGCAAGATGGGCATGCCTCAAGTGGATTCAAAGTGTAAAAACCACATTCTCCACAATATGAGGACGAGAGGACATGCCTTTCACTGAGTTTATAAGATGGAAAGTACTGAGACACCAGAACATTTGAAGAGCTTGGTTTTTGCTCTATCTTATGTGAGATCTTACCAGTTAGAGAAGTTGTTGCTCACCTTGCATAAATTAAATGACTTCGTAATAGGTTTAACAGGACATCAGGTGTAGGCGGTCAGATGGCAGCACTGAAATCTCAGAAGGCATAGTATCGAGCAGTTAGTTTTGAATTCATTTATGCTTTTTTTTTTTTTTTTTTTTTTTTATTTTTTTTTTTTTTTTTTTTGGTTTTTTTTTTTTTTTCTTTTTTTTTATGTGGTTTTTGTTTTTTTTTTTGTTTATTTTTTTATGTTTTTTTTTGTTTTTTTTTTTTTGCCCCCCCCACCCCCCCCCCCCCCCCCCCTATGGGGCAAAGGCAAAACACTGCTTATAATGGCATGACCAAAATGAAATTTGGGAACTGGCTACTTAATCATGTGTCCCAGGCAACACAAATACATAGAAGCTAACTACTAAGTTTTTATTGATCTGTATAAGCAGAAAAAGCTATAGAACAAATGACAGGAAGTCAATCATTGGCTTTCAGCAGTAGGAATCCATCCAGTTAACAGGTTTCCAGACTTGAGGACAGTTCATCAGACCCCCCAAACCCCCCCCGAAAAACCCCTTGAATGAAGGGGTGGTGGGTTCTGATGAGGAAGGACCTTGTCACATACCAAAGAGTTATGCTGTTTGCTTTCCTCCTGTCCTTCCCCAGAGGGGACCTGAGGCCTTTTACTACGGGTTAACTGTACACTGGGAAAAGGAAATAATCAGACTATTCGAGGCTATTGGATACTGGTTCTGAGTTGACATGATCCTAGAGACCCTAAAAAGCATTGTGGCCCTCCAGTAAAGAGGGGCTAGGAGGTCAGGTGATAAATGGAGTTTGGCTGAAGTCCGACTCACAGTGGACCCAGTGGGTCCCGAACTCATCCTTGAGTTATTTCCCCAGTCTCAGATGTATAATTGGGACTAGATATAATTAAAATTGGCTTAGAATCCCACATTGGTTCCCTGACCTGGAGTGAGGGCTATTATGGTTGGAAAGGCCAAATGGAAACCATTGGTGTTGCCTCTACCAGGGAAAATAGTGAACCAAAAACAGTATCGTATCCCTGGAGGGATTGCAGAAATTAGTGCCACCATCAAGGATTTGAAAGATGCAGGGGTGGTGATTCCTACCACATCTCCATTTAACTCTCCAATTTGGCCTTTGCAAAAGACAGATGGATCATGGAGAATAACAGTTGACTATTGAAAACTCAACCAAGTAGTGACACCAATTGCAGCCACTGTACCAGATGTGGTGTCCTTACTTGAGCAAATTAATATGTCTCCTGGTACCTGGTATGCAGCTTTGATCTAGCCAATGCTTTCTTCTCAATACCGGTTCATAAGGACCACCAGAAGCAATTTGCTTTCAGCTGGCAAGGCCAACAGTATACCTTTACTGTCTTACCTCAAGGGTATGTTAACTCTCCAGCCTTGTGCCATAACTTAGTTAGAAGGGATCTTGATCGCCTGACTCTTCCACAAAATATCACACTGGTCCACTGTATTGATGATGTTATGCTTATTGGACCCAGTGAACAGGAGGTAGCAGCTAATCTAGACTTGTTGGTAAAGCATATGTGCATGAGAGAATGGGAAATAAATCCAACTAAAATTCAAGGGCCATCTACCTCAGTGAAGTTTCTAGGAGTTCAGTGGTGTGGAGCATGCAGAGACATTCCTTCTAAGGTAAAGAATAAGTTGTTGCACCTGGCCCCCTCCCTCCACCAAGAAAGAAGCACAATGCTTAGTAGGCCTTTTTGGATTCTGGATGCAGCACATTCCTCATCTGGGTGTGTTACTACAACCCATATATCAGGTGACTCAGAAGGCAACAAACTTTGAGTGGGGCTTGGAACAGGAAAAGGGTCTTCAACAGGTCCAGGCTGCAGTGCAGGCTGCTCTGCCCCTAGAGCCATATGATCCAGCAGACCCAATGGTGCTTGAGGTATCAGTGGCAGATAGAGATGCTGTCTGGAGTCTGTGGCAGGCTCCCATAGGGGAATCACAGCGGAGGCCCTTAGGATTTTGGAGCAAGGCTCTACCTTCATCTGCAAACAACTATTCTCCTTTTGAGAGACAGCTCTTAGCCTGCTATTGGGCCTTAGTGGAAACTGAACGTTTGACA